>JAZHRO010000012.1:600000-1137500 GCA_037157565.1 Thalassia testudinum
TCTCATCCCCGTTTCCCTTCTTATCCCCCAAATTCTTCCTGTGGTAGTGCATGTTTAGGAGGTCACAAAACCCTGAATTGTTTGAATTGTCTGATAATTTTAGGAAAGAAGCTGAATCGTCATCCTCCTCCACAAACATGGCTGCACGCCCACCCCCAAATCCCGAGGGAGGAAACCGTCCTCAAAACCCACCAGGTGGTGGAGCCATGGACCCCATAACCCGCCTCCAAGCCCAAATGGAAATGTATAATGAACAGATTGAAGCCATTAGGGAAACCTTGGAGGAAATGCAAAACCCTCCCGAACGGGAGAAGCCTAAGTCTCTTAGCTCTTATCAAAATCCCGCTGCTACAGAGACCATAGGACAAATTCGAGTCCCCATGGGCGGGGACGATTTTGAACTGAAACCCAACATAATTGACCTGATTAACTTCCACTTCTATGGTCTTGCAAGTGAAGATCCTTTTCTCCATTTGGAAGACCTATCCTAATTGGCTAAAACGATTAAACCAAGAAATATCAGGTTATCAATTGTCCTCATGAAAATGTTCCCGTTTTCGTTGCGAGATAAAGTGTCGCAATGGTTACGCACCCTTAGGAGAACCATCCATTCTTGGGAAGAGATGCGAACGACATTTCTCAAGAAATTCTTCCCAATCGGGCGAACCAATGCGCTTCGCCGTGCTATAACTCCTTTACGCAACAAAACGGCGAACAGTTTCATGAGGCTTGGGAGAGGTATAATGACCTCCTCCGGAAGTATCCGCACCACGGTCTGCCTAAGTGGCATATAGCCCAGATTTTCTATTATGGGCTAAATGAGACTTTGAAGCAGATTGCAGACGCTTCCTGCGGAGGGAATTTTATGAATAAAGACGAGAATGGAGCATTCGAATTATTTGAAAATATGAGCGAAAACTCAATGAACAATGCCTCCATTGTCGCCTTTAATCGTACTAGCCTACCCCGTAAAGTTCACGAAGTTGACACGGGACCCTCCCATTCATCCACTGATCTTAACCTTATCGCACAAAAATTGGATGAAGTCTCCGTCGTGCACAAGAAGTTGGACGAGCTTCTGGCCAATCCCGCCCGTTCTATGGCAAACACCCCCACCTCACCACTTCGTCACAATCCCAATCCTTTCAACGTCAGGCTTATCCCCAAAAACCCCGTGAGATCTTCCTTACCGAGCATCGCGCCAAGCGATTCGGTAAGTCATGTGGATCTGGCTTCTGCAAGCCAGTATTTTGACACGGAGGACCAAGCCTCCGTGTGCTCGGATGCATATTTACATGTGGACTCATCTTCTGGCTTAGAAGACGCTTGCACCCTGGGGAACAACCCGTTCTCTGCTACTTACAACCCAGGGTGGCAAAATCATCCAAACTTTGCATGGTCCAATAACCTGTAGTGCCAAAACCCCGCGAGTGGGCCAATGCGACCGTCTGCACCCGTCATCCCAAGGGCCCAGTCTAATCCTGTGGCGAATCTACCTTCGGGTCCTTGCATACCGCAAACAGAATACGCATCAAGTCCTCTTGATAAATTGATGCAAATGATGACGGAAATGTCTAAGCGCCATGAAGAGAACATGACCTCTCATCAGCACCAATTGGCGTAGCAGAATGCTGAGATCAGTCAACTATGTTTGGCGACTCGATCTCAGGGCACTCTTCTAGCCCAACTTCTTCCCAACCCGCGAAATTTCGTACCCTGTGGTCCTCAACCACAGGTACGACCTTCTCAGGGGCAGGTTCCTTAGATTCTGCAAGCACCAAGCATTCCTCCAGGATTTTAGGCAAATCCCACAGCAACTGCACCTCACCCTTATGTCCCTATTGCAAACCCTCCTCCACCTTATGATCCCACTAGACCCGCAACGTCCAATGCGATTACTACGAGGAGAGGTAAGCAAACCGTCGATCCACCTCGACCTGATCCTGGCCCATCTTTTTCATCACCCTTTCACTCGGGATGTGCACCGCATTCGCAAGAGGACGATACACCCAAATTAGTGCCAGAATCGGTCCCATTCCCTGAGGCTCTACTAAGGGAGCCAAAAGGCAAGAAAAAGGATATGCAGGCCTTTGATAACCTGCGTAATTTTTTCAGGGATGTTGAAATCAAGGTACCCCTGTTAGAGGCTATCGACCACAAACCTACTGTCATCCGATTTTTCAAAGACTGCACTATACCCAGGCGACAGTCAAAGAAAACAAAGAATCCGGTGGTTCCCTCGCCTCATGCGAGTTGTGCTATATTGTCAAATCTACCACCGAAGCAGATAGATCCAGGCACACCGCTTATTTCTTGTAGCATCCAAGGCTGTAATTTTAACCATGCTCTGCTTGATCTAGGATCTTCCATCAACCTTATACCAGCCATCATGCTCGAGAAATTTTCCTTAGGAAATCTGAAACCCACCCCTGTCACGTTACAGTTGGCAGATTGTTCTATCAAAATACCAAAGGGTGTGGTGGAAGACATGATGGTTAAGGTCAACAGTCTCTGTTTTCCTGTTGATTTTCTTGTTTTGGATATGGAAGTTCCTAGCTCACTTTCTGATTGTCCGATCATCCTTGGTCGACCTTTCTTGGCCACAGCCTACGCCCATATCAACTATGAGTTGGGCTGTATTGAGATTGCTGTTGGATCTGAAAAGCTCAAGCTTAACATCTTCAAGGCAGCCAAGAACTTTGATTGCGACTGCATCGAGGATGACACGTTTGACGAGGACATGGCCGTCAGCGCGTGTATCGGACTAGTTGGGACCTATTCTGACAGCTGTGGATTGCCTTTAAACACTGACGATTGCCTGACCAACACATATTGTGACATTCCCCCATCCCTCCCTTTTCCCGTACCTTCTCCTGACTAGACTTCTAACGAGGTTTTCTCCGCTTCCCATACCTCATGGTCTGAGTCATATTCGGGCTACTCACCGCCGGTCCACACTCTTGAAGACCGAATTGCCCTTTCTTTCCTGCCAAATCAGGCAAAATTGCAACTCCACACTGGGACCTTTAGCCCACATACTGCTCACTGGGGCTATCCCTTTTTGGATTCATCAATCCAAGATGCCCCTCTTCTTGGCCAAACTGAGGGCCAACTTCTTCCTTCGTGCCTCATTCTGAATCTAGCTAGGGATGTTAAATTCAGCGCTCGTTGGGAGGCACCCCAGCAACACTCCATTATCACGTACACTTCACTTCGCACCTTTTCACTTCACCACCCACCATCCACCCACCCTACCACCCTGCTATATACCTTGCACGTTGGCTCGCGGCTGCTCTATAGTTCTAATATTTCGTCGTAGTATAGTATAGAGAAACGGTTATCAGTTTAATACAATTTATTACTCGGAAATAAAAGTTTTCCCGAGGTCGAACTCAGGGAGCAAACTATATTCTAGAAGTACAATGTTTCTATTACAAAAATGAAAGAGAGAGAGAGAGAGATTTGTCTTGTTGGCTTTTTCTTCTTCTCTTCTTTCTCTCGTCTTTGTCTTCTTCTTCTCTTCTCTTCTCTTCAGTTCTTCAGTCTTCTTTCTTCTTCTTATTTCTCCTCTGTTCTTTTTCTTCCTTTTCTTTCTTTTGCTTCCAAGCTTTTCTTCTTTCTCTTCATGTTCTGCTTCTCTCTTCTTTCTCCTTCAGCTCTTTGTCTTCTTCCTTTCTTCTCTTCTCTTCTGTTCTTTTTCTTTCTTTCTTCATTGCGGTGCCTGCTCTTCTTTCCTTCTTTTCTTTTTCTTCAGAGCATCGTCTGATTTTTCAATCAGACGACTTAAGTAGCCTCTGCTATAGTGCGTCCTCCTTCCCTCTTTCTTCTTCTTCTTCTTCTTTGCTTCAAGCAGCCACGGCGTTGGCTGCTTCTTGCTTCTTTCTCTTCTTCTTCTTCTCTTCTGTTTCGGCCTGCACACTCACATCTTGGTCAGAGGGCAAAACCTAATCCTACCCTCTCCCGAGTCTCTCTCACTCAGATTTCGCTCGTAGGATCGCTCTCCCAGAGCTACTGGGTATTCGGGTACGGGTCGCGCCCGGGTCCAGGCCCACCGGCGTGCGGTGGTGGGCGAGGAGTGCAGGTCGGCTATACGGGTCGGGCCAGGTCCGCAGGGGGTGGTCGCGGACGAGGCTGGGTAAGCGGGTGAGAGGGACCTCACCTCGTGTAACTGAGGCGATAAGCCTACAGCACTTTTTTCATTTATGCGGGTGCGCGGCCATCAGATCTACCGAGGTGGGACTAAACTTCCCACCCCAATTTGGCGCCTGTAGCTGAGAAAGCTGCAGGCAATTGCGTGGCCTTCAGATCTACCGGCTGTGCGGGGCTTTCACCCCAACTGCACGCCTGGGCAGCTGCGTGGGGGCGAACCACGCATCCTGGAGTGCAAGCCTGGGCGAGGTGAACCTGCAGCTGCAGGCGTAAGAAGCTCCACCTGCTCAGCAATGGCGGCGGAGGACGGGGGACCTGTTCACAAGAATATAGCCTCTCGGCCTAGTCAGAAGGTCCAGGGAGCTTCGCCAGAGTGCGGCGAAGCTCATGCGGGTGGTGGCGACGCATGGGAAGGAGTGAAGGGGCTACCCTAGGTCGGACTGTGGCCGGGGGAATGGGTTTGTTCAGGGGGTCTTCAGGTAGCGAATGGCAGGAAATGAAGGGGCGGAAATGGTTCAGCGTGATGAGGCGGAGGTTTTGGGCCGGTCGGCGAGTCGTGTGGGGTGGTGGAATGAAGGAGGCAATTCGCCGGAGGTTGGCCGGAGATGGAGAAGGTGAGGGCGATCAGGCGCCGTCGAAGGGTAGTTGAACAGATTGAAGTAGGGAAAAGAAAGAGGGGAGGAAGGGAAAGAACTGTACCTACTTGGAGTGACGAGGGGGGGACGGAGCAGGGCGGCAGTCATATCGACTGTCGCCGGAGAAGAAGATGCCCAGAGAGAGGGGGCGGCGACGAGGAGAGAGCGGGAGAGCGCGTGCTGGGTACGGCGCGACGCGGGAAGAGCGGGCGAAGGCGGCTCTACTGCTGGTATTGCGGCAGAGCGACAAAGAGGAGGGGGAAGAACCGCCGGAGCTGGAGGGCTTCTACCAGAGTGGGAAGGGAGGAAAGGGGGGAGTGTTTCTCCGTCAGAACCGAGCTGCTGAGTTCGGTAGACGGAGGCGGCTTTTATAGAGGTGAAATTAGAGAGGAGGGCGGAGGGAGGCGACGTGCCTCCCTCGCCGGAGGACGGCCGGAGTAGGGACCCATACCTTCTGTGCATTCGCACGGGAGGTATGGGCAGCCGCAGAGACCATGGAGGTGTCCCTGCGACAGCAGACGTCGCAGGGAACCCCCGGTTGTCTTGGCAGAGGGTCTCCCTCACCCTGCGCGGCGCCATGCTCCGCGCAAAGTCGCCGGAGCATGGCGCTGCTCAGGGTTTTGCAGGGAGGACCCAAATGCAAGGAACGAAGAAGACTTAGGGGCCAAAATGCGAGGGTTTCAAAAGTTGAGGGTCAAAAAGTAATAGATGAGGACCAAAATGTAAAGTTGGTCAAGAAGGTCTCTTCTTAGGCTCAAGTTTTTATACATGACTAACTAGGACCTAAGGATTCTGATGGTGAATTTTATTTCTAGATCATACCTTGTTTGAGTGGTCAATTTACGTAAAAACCCAAATTAAGTCATTAATTGGACATGGTTCTCAATGTAGGTCAAAATGGGTTCCCAAGGCCAAATTGAAGGTTCTAAACCCTGGAGATTATTTTTCTATGAATTTTAGAGGGTTTAGTCGATTTTTTCTTTGCCTCAAACCTCGTGAATTGAAGTGGGTTTGCTTTTAGGGTTACAGGATGTCATTTAATTCCTTGGAGTTGTTGTAGCCCTTATTGGATCAGCTCATCCCACTTTTCTTCTTATTAGGTTAGTTTGACCTATGTTTGGACCCTGAGTTACCCTATTTTTAGATTGAGTTGGTGAAATTACATTTTTACCCCTTAGTTCATGTTTTCTTCACAAACTCAGAATTTCTCTGAGTCAAGCCTTTCTATAGTTATGTAGGAGCTTTTTCTTGCAAATCTGGGTTAGATGGTGCTAGTTTAGGGTTTATGATGAGGTTCTCATCATACCCCCATGCCTAGCTTTTGCTAGTCCCTTAGCAAACACCTAAGGTTTTAACCTTTGTTCTAGACCATGATGTTTTTAACAACTTTAGATAAGTGCTTTTTCATTTGAACTTAGATTAGGTTAGAATGCTGACCATAGGCCTAAAAGGTACTCTAGTACCAATCAAGATTCAGATCTGTCTAGCCTCAGCCTCAGTCTTTGGCGAAGGTTTTTAAGGCCCACAAGAACTAACCTAAGGTCTATTGGACTTTGTGGTTAAAGCACCCGTGCTTGAAATGATTGTAGCCCTGGTTCAGTTCGCAGTGCGTTTTGTAAGAGAGAGGGATAGAAAGTTTTTCTGTTTGGAGAGTTTTCTCTCTCTTTTTCTTTTTAGTTCTAGCTTAGGATTGGCTTTTCAACACGGTCTGTATCAGATTCCTTGCTCCCATCATCAATCCTCAAGGGTTCCTAGCAATCGATGCTTCGAGATAGCACCGCCCATGTCAACCCCCGGAATCCTTGCTGTTGAGATTTCGAGATAATCCCATCCATGGTATTCCGTGGCCGAATCCAGACCTTGGCAATTGACACTTCGTGATAATGCCATCCATGGAATCTAAACTAGCAGAGTACTTACATGCCCCCAGTTGGATATGTAAATATCCTAAGAGATAAGCACCGAGGAGATGATATTTTGTTATGCATCTTTGAGGGGATTTCCCGCCTCTTCGCGCTGGGAACTCGTCCAAATCAACTTGTGTTGATCGGCCGCTCCTATTCTAGGTGTATTTTTCAAAATTTTGTGACACTTCTACGTGATTTTGATTTTTACGCTTACTGAACCAGGCTGTGTGTGAGGTTGGAGTGCTTAGGTTACTGAGTCCCATAAACCATAAGTTAGTTAATGAGGTCAAATGCTCCCTAAGCCTTGGACCTAACACTTAAGCTTTTCATTTTCCTCAACCTCTTGAGGATTATCTAGATCTTAATGGGTACTAAGAGTCTATCCAAGAATGCCTAAAGTTTACGTTCTTACTAATCTCACCATGCACTTTTCATTTCTTTTCTTGAATAAAGTCTAGAACTTAGGTCAACTCCTTAGTTTCTTATTAAGGACTATCACTCTTTTCTTTCATTTTTTGTGCTCCTTTTCATTTTGTTTCTTTTCCCTTCTCCCACAAAATTTCCTTTCTCCTCTTATTCTTTTTATCCCTTTTTTTTTTTTGAAAAAAAATTTTTAATTTTTTTTGGTGTTTTTGGCATATGTGGATTTTTTTGTTTAAAACCTTTTCTTACAAGTTTTGCACTTTTATACCCCCCCATGCCTAAGGTTTGCAATGTCCTCATTGTGACTTAGGGGGTTTTTATTTACTTAGTTCATTCCTTAAGACAGATGTTTTAATGAGTGAATGGGTCGGGATGAATTCTGCGGACGATTTCTAATCTCAGATGCACGCATCTGAGGTGGGGTCGGCTATCTATAAGGGTGAACTTTAAGTGCACAAAAGTGTGAAAAGGGTTTTAGATTTTCAGAAAATGACGGGCTGCCTCCCGTTAAGCGCTGAGTTTTACGCCATCGGCTGGGCGCAATAAGCTCAAGGGGAATGGAGGATAAGAGATGATTCAGCCAAATCAGTAGAAGTCACATCAATGAACGGCTTGAGTCTCTGACCGTTCACGATGAAAGGTTCGGAATCGTGGCTGAGTGGACTGATTTCGATAGCTCCATTTCCAAAAGCCTGTCGGACTAAATATGGTCCGACCCACTTGGATCGCAGCTTTCCCGGGAAAAGTTTGAGTTGGGCATCAAAGAGTAGGACCTTCTGACCTGGATGAAAGATCTTTCTCGAGATATGCTTGTCATGGAAGGCTTTAACCCGCTCCTTGTAGATTCGCGAGTTCTCATACGCGTCTAGGCGTAATTCATCGATCTCGCTCATTTGGAGTTTTCTGTGGGTTCCAGCCTTCGAAAGATCTAGATTACAGTTCCGTACTGCCCAATAGGCTTTATGTTCCAGTTCTACGGGAAGGTGACATGCCTTTCCGTACACCAGTCTAAAGGGGGACATGCCTAATTGGGTTTTGTGGGCGGTCCTATAGGCCCACAATGCTTCCGGAAGTCGGGACGACCAGTCCTTCCTGTCAGGCCGAACAGTGACCTGCAGGATCTTCTTGATCTCCCGATTTGATAGCTTAGCTAGACCATTAGTTTGGGGGTGGTAAGGAGTAGAGATTCGGTGAGACACCCCGTATTTGGTCATCAGTGACCTAAACTGAGCGTTTGTAAAATGGATCCCCCCATCAGAGATTATAGCATGGGAAATCCCGAACCTTGAGAAAATGTTTTGGTGAATGAATTTGAGAACAATCTTGTGATCACAGGTTCGGGTCAGTATGGCTTCAATCCATTTGGACACGTAGTCCACAGCAAGCAGAATGTATTCGAAACCATTCGAAATAGGAAAAGGGCCCAAAAAATCAATCCCCCAAACATCAAAGATTTCGCATACGAGAATCGGCTGCAAAGGCATCATGTCGCGACGGCTCATGTTGCCTAAGGTCTGGCAACGACTGCATGCCTTGCAGTGACTGTATGTGTCTTTGAATAGTGTAGGCCAGTAAAAGCCACACTGGAGGACTTTTGATGCGATTTTACGCCCAGAGAAATGGCCACCGCATGCCTGGTCATGGCAGAAAGAGAGGATATTGTTGAATTCCTCCTCCGGGACACATCTCCGGATGATTTGATCAGCACCTATGCGGAAAAGGTACGGATCTTCCCAGATGTAATACTTGGTATCAGAACGCAATTTGTCTTTCTTGGCCTTCGGCCAATTAGACGGGGTCTGATGAGATGCCAAGTAGTTTACTATATCAGCAAACCATGGAAGCCTGGTACCAACAGTAAGCAGGTACTCATCAGGAAAGTGTTTCGTGATGGGTCCGGAAGGGTTGATAATCTCATAAGACGGGACAGATGGTCGGCTACCACATTCTGCCTTCCCGCCTTGTCGCGAATCTCAAGATCGAATTCTTGCAACAGCAAGATCCAACGGATTAGTCGGGGCTTCGCGTCCTTCTTGGCAAGGAGATGCCTTACAGCCGTGTGATCCGAGTAAATGATGACATGGGAACCCAGAAGATACGATCAGAACTTTTCAAGGGCAAATACTGCGGCTAGCAGCTCTTTCTCCGTAACCGTATAGTTACGCCGAGCCTCGTCAAGTGTCTTGCTAGCGTAGTAGATGACCACGGGTTTCCCGTCAGCTTTCTGCCCCAGGACCGCTCCTACAGCGAAATCAGACGCATCGCACATGATCTCAAAGGGTTGAGACCAATCAAGGGATTGTAGGATAGGTGCCTGGGTGACTCGGTCACACAGGTTTTCAAAGGCTAGTGTGCATTCCTTGGAGATTTCAAAGGGTACATCCTTAGAGAGCAGAGAAGTCAAGGGGCGTGCGATTTTCGAGAAATCTGAAATGAAACGACGGTAAAAATTGACGTGCCCCAAAAAAGAACGGATGTCCCTGATCGAGCTAGGCATAGGAAGGCGAGAGATCAGATCAACCTTAGCTCGATCCACTTGGATGCCTTTTTCTGAAATTAATTGTCCCAGGACAATTCCTTCAGGCACCATGAAATGGCTCTTTTCCCAGGAAAGAACCAAATTTACCTCGATGCACCACCTGAGTATTTGGACCAAGTGTTGGAGGCAATCGTCAAAAGATTCTCCAAAAACTGAAAAGTTATCCATGAAGACTTCCAGAAAATCACCTACCATATCTGAGAATATGGCAAGCATGCACCGCTGAAAGGTAGCGGGTGCATTGCAAAGACCGAAAGGCATCCTCCGGAAAGCATATGTTCCGAAGGGGCAGGTGAACGTGGTCTTTTCTTGGTCCTCAGGATGGATTGCCACCTAGTTGTAACCGGAGTACCCATCAAGAAAGCAGAACCTTTTTCCCGCTAGTTTCTCGAGAATTTGGTCAATGAAAGGTAGTGGGAAATGATCCTTCTTCGTGGAGGAATTGAGTCGGCGGTAATCAATACAGACTCTCCACGCATTGGCTAATCGGGTAGGAATGATTTCTCCGGTCTCAGTCGTTATAGTGGTGAGTCCTACCTTCTTAGGCACAACCTGTATTGGGCTCACCCAACGACTATCGGAGATCGGGTAGATGATTCCGGCATCTAACCACTTGATGATCTCCTTTTTCACGACCTCCTGCAGATTAGGGTTCAAACGTCTCTGCATTTCACGAGAAGTTCGTGCGCCCTCTTCTGAATAGATATGATGAGTACAATAAGAGGGACTTATTCCAGTCAAATCATCGAGAGTCCACCCGATGGCTCTGCGATGTTGCTAGAGGACAGTAATCAGACGGGATTCCTGTTCGGGATTGAGGTTGGAATTGATAATCACAGGGAGGGTCTGATTAGAACCCAGAAAGATGTATTTTAAGTGAGCAAGAAGAGGCTTCAGTTCGAGGATAGGGTTATCAACAGCAGCGAGTGGCTATCAGCAGCAGCGGGTGGTTCAGTATAGACATGAGGTTCAAGGGTAGGAGTTATTGGGTTGTTTATATCTGGATTCGACTCCTCTGTTTGCGGGTCAAGATCCTTCTGTGGTGATGAGGCATAATCAGGTCATTCTGGAAGTGTGTTTCATCAACCAAAGCCCTAATGTCACAAATCTGTTCGATGACACCGCAATTAATTCCTTGTTGGGCCTTAAATATATCAATTTTCAAGGTTTGATCCCCAAATTTGAGCTCTATTTGGCCCTCCTCACAGCTAATGTTGGCTCGAGCAGTAGCCAAGAAAGGTCTCCCTAAAATGATTGGTGTATCCCTAGGGTTCTCAGGTGCGTCCATATCTAAGACTATGAAGTCCACGGGGAAATAGAAATCCCGCACTCTTACGATAACATCCTCGAGAATCCCTTTTGGTGACTTTATAGATCGATCTGCTAATTGTAATGTCACCTCGGTTGGTTTTAGCTCAGATTCGTCCAGATGGTCAAGTAAGGATGTGGGTATCAGATTTATGGATGCACCCAAGTCTAGCAAAGCTCTATCAAATTGGGTATCACCTATCTTGCAGGAAATCAGGGGAGTACCAGGATCTCTAGCCTTGGGTGGGAGTCTACTGAGGATTACAGAGCTGGCTTGCTCTGACAGAACAATTGGGCTCCTACCCTTGGTTCGGGGCTTACGCTGGGGTGTACACACATTCTTTAAAAATCGTGCGTAAGCCGGTACGTGGTGGATTGCATCCATCAAGGGGATGTTTATGTGGACCTACTCAAAGAGCTTGACCAGGTCCTCCTCAGGTGCCACGGGCTTGGTGGTCTTCTTTCCCTTGGTCAAGGCCTCGGGAAACGGGATCTTGGTTGGTTCTTCTAGGATAGGTCCAGGTCTTGGATATGGGATAGGGGTAGGAACGTCCTGGATTACTGTCCTAGGCTTGGAATCACTACCAGGCTTGGAGTGGCTTGGATGAGGTGGGTCTTGGGTTTCCTTACCACTACAGGTTGTTACGGAACTAAGTCCTGCCTGGTTTTGGTTGGGATTGGGTAAGATAGGTTGCTGCTGGTAACCTGCAAAAGAAGTTGAGGCCTCTATCCCGTCGGGTGAAGGAACAGAGGGCGCCTGATAAATCATATGGGCATGGCCCGGGTTTGGGTTCATAACGCGCCGCTGGGTTGGCACGTTATTTGGATTAGGAAGAGGTTGGGAAGGAAGAGTGCCTGGCTGGCGAGAGTTTGCCAACTGGGCCAATTGGTTTCGAACCTCTGCAAGTTCGTCCTTGTGTTGCTTTTGAATAGCCGCATTCATTCTTTGAATGTCAGCCAGAGTCTGAAGGATAAGGGACATTTGATCCTGATTTGGCCCTGATGGATAAGTAGGGTTGAGCCAAGGCTGAGGCGGCTGGTAAGGACGAGGGGGTTGTGGGCGGGGCTGAAAGGGTGGTCTTTGGGTTTGGAAATTTCCTGCCCACTGGAAGTTGGGATGGTTTCTCCATCCAGGGTTATAGGTGTTGGAGAACGGGTCATTCTGGATGGCGTTGAGGTCCTCGCAGGTCTGAGGAACCTCCAGAGAGTCAGAGAAAGAGGGGATGGTATTCCCCAGGCTGGTGTAGAAAGGATTAGAAGGACCTCCGGTCAAAGATTCGGATGATGGATCCATCCTAGGAGAAGATCAATGGAGAATGTTTTGCACAGTTTCCCTTGTGGAAGGAGGCTGTGCAAAGGGGTTATGCGCAGAGGTGGCTCGCTGCAGGTGCTGAGTCAGCTCATCCACCTTTTTTTCAATAATCGAGACCTTGTCCAATCGACTGGCCATTAATTCCAGGTCGACTGATGCGGACAGGCCCTGCGTCTCATGTGCTCCCCTAAGATTCGTCGATGCGCGGGTATTTGTCCTGTCGAATAATCCCATGGAGTCATTATTGATGGAGTTCTCGCACATGTTTTCGAGAATCTCCCACACGGTGTCCTCATGTTGACCCATGATATTTCCTCCGCAGGTTGCATTGACGAAAAGACGGATATCCTCACGGAGTCCCTGGTAAAAAGATTGGACCTGTTCCCATTTAGGAACTCCGTGATGGGGGCACTTTCTCATGAGATCCTGAAAACGATCCCATGCCTCATGGAGAGGTTCCCCTGTTTGTTGAGTGAAGTGCGTAATCTGATGGCGCAAGGCGTTGGTCCGACCGACGGGGAAGAACTTTTTCAAAAACTTGGACTGAAGTTCTTCCCAAGTGTTGATCGGCCGGGTCTGAGTTTGATACCAATGAGCGGCCTTGTCCATAAGAGAGAATGAGAATATCTTCATGAGAAGAATATCCCGATTTTACGCATCTGACCCAAAAGTTTGGGCCAGATGCTTTAGCTGTTTGATGTGCTGGAAGGGATCTTCGGAATTAAGCCCATGGAATTTAGGTATAGCATGAATCATGTTGGGCTTCAATTCGGAATCAGGTCCTCCAGTCAGGATTCTGACTCGAGGTTCGATGGCCACCGCAGCAGGATTATAATGGTCCCGCATCATAGGATGCTGCGGTGGGTGCACAAAATTTTGGAAGAGGTCGTTGAGTCGCTGGAGCTGGTGCTCCAGATTGTTTTCTTCCTCAACAGGCTGAGCCATGATGGGGGAAGAAGAAGAGTTTGATTCAGAATCAGATGAGAGAATGATGGGGTAGGATTGCTGTTCAAACACGGGCGTCGAGGCTTGGCCTTGATGAGAGTGAATTCCTAAAGGAGATCTTAAGGGTGGTCTTAAGGATCTCCTACCGTTCATGCACTATTGGAATAGAGGAGTTTAGAAGGTGTTGGACCCAATCAAGACACCCAAAAATGTGTTGGGTGACTATAGAGGTGCGGGGCAAATGAACCCCTTGATCAGAAAGATCGTCCACCTGAGAATTACCTGGGCAGCCAGAGAGGGTGAATCCCACGAAGACCCCTACACGGTA
Source organism: Thalassia testudinum (assembly GCA_037157565.1). Lineage (NCBI taxonomy): Eukaryota > Viridiplantae > Streptophyta > Magnoliopsida > Alismatales > Hydrocharitaceae > Thalassia > Thalassia testudinum. The sequence continues at coordinate 613,547 of JAZHRO010000012.1, forward strand.
GAGCGTCCCCACGGGTTACAGGGTTTCCCCCACCCGACCTCTCTTGTCACTGCGGTTCCAGGTAGACCAGAATGGGGATCTTAACCTCTTAAGTCTACCTCTTTTACTTTAAGATCAAGGTGCTTAAGGTTTCACTTGAACTCTTAGGTGTTTTTGTGAACAAGGTGGCCTAATTTGAAGGTTGGTTGACCCCAGGGGTCAACTTCACCCAGTGGTTCCCTTGAGAATTTAGGCCTTGTTTTTTAGGGTTCAAGTGTTAGAGAGAGCCAATTGTTTAGGATTTTCCTTATTAATTATTTTCAATCAATGGTTTGGGCACACCTCTTTTGGATTTCCTCAATTCTTGATTAAGGGGTGTGTCTCTGAAATCCTAATGTTTGACCTTATGTTGGTTCTACTTGATCCATTTAACTCCTTGTTTGGGTAATTAGGGCTCAGGCAAGGAGATGTTAGCCCTTAATTACCTTTAAAATTGTGTGCAGGAATAGCAGTTTTGAGAACATGCAGCTATTACTATGTATGAAAGACAGGTTATACCTATTTTTTTCTTTGTTTTTCCTCTTTCAATTTTTAGGGTTTAATAGGAAGCTACCTGTCCTTGGAGTTGTTGTGGTGCGGCTGCGTCTTTCTTTCTTCCTGTACCTGTACCAAAGAGAGAGAGTTTATTAGAAACTTATGAATAGAACTTTTATAACTTCTAGAATAGCCGTTGCTCCCCGGCAACGGCGCCAAAAACTGGCTCGCGGCTGCTCTATAGTTCTAATATTTCATCGTAGTATAGTATAGAGAAACGGTTACCAGGTTAATACAATTTGTTACTCGGAAATAAAAGTTTTCCCGAGGTCGAACTCAGGGAGAAAACTATATTCTAGAAGTACAATGTTTCTATTACAAAAATGAAAGAGAGAGAGAGAGAGATTTGTCTTGTTGGCTTTTTCTTCTTCTCTTCTTTCTCTCATCTTTGTCTTCTTCTCTTCTCTTCTCTTCAGTTCTTTAGTCTTATTTCTTCTTCTTATTTCTCCTCTGTTCTTTTTCTTCCTTTTCTTTCTTTTGCTTCCAAGCTTTTCTTCTTTCTCTTCGTGTTCTGCTTCTCTCTTCTTTCTCCTTCAGCTCTTTGTCTTCTTCCTTTCTTCTCTTCTCTTCTGTTCTTTTTCTTTCTTTCTTCTTTGCAGTGCCTGCTCTTCTTTCCTTCTTTTCTTTTTCTTCAGAGCGTCGTCTGATTTTTCAATCAGACGACTTAAGTAGCCTCTGCTACAGTGTGTCCTCCTTCCTTCTTTCTTCTTCTTCTTCTTCTTTGCTTCAAGCAGCCACGGCGTTGGCTGCTTCTTCCTTCTTTCTCTTCTTCTTCTCTTCTGTTTCGGCCTGCACACTCACAGCTTGGTCAGAGGGAAAAACCTAATCCTACCCTCCCCCGCGTCTCTCTCTCTCAGATTTCGCTCGTAGGATCGCTCTCCCAGAGCCGCCTGGTATTCGGGTACGGGTCACGCCCGGGTCCAGGCCCACTGGCGTGCGGTGGTGGGCGAGGAGTACAGGTCGGGTATACGGGTCGGGCCAGGTCCGCGGGGGGTGGTCGCGGACGAGGCCGGGTAAGCGGGTGAGAGGGACCTCACCCCGTATAACTGAGGCGATAAGCCTACAGCACTTTTTTCATTTATGCGGGTGCGCGGCCTTCAGATCTACCGAGGTGGGACTAAACTTCCCACCCCAATTTGGCGCCTGCAGCTGAGAAAGCTGCAGGCAATTGCGGCTGTGTGCGGGGCTTTCACCCCAGCTGCACGCCTGGGCAGCTGCGTGGGGGCGAACCCCGCGTCCTGGAGTGCAAGCCTGGGCAAGGCGAACCTGCAGCTGTAGGCGGAAGAAGCTCCACCTACTCAGCAATGGCAGCGGAGGACGGGGGACCTGTTCACAGGAATACGGCCTCTCGGCCTAGTCAGAAGGTGCAGGGAGCTTCGCCAGAGTGCGGCGAAGCTCGTGCAGGTGGTGGCGAGGCGTGGGAAGGAGTGCAGGGGCTGCCCTAGGTCGGACTGTGGCCGGGGGAATGGGTTTGTTCGGGGGGTCTTCAAGTAGCGAATGGCAGGAAATGAAGGGGCGGAAATTCTTCAGCGTGATGAGGCGGAGGTTTTGGGTCGGTCGGTGAGTCGTGTGGGGTGATGGAATGATGGAGACGATTCGCCGGAGGTTGGCCGGAGATGGAGAAGGTGAGGGCGATCAGGCGCGGTCGAAGGGTAGTTGAACAGATTGAAGTAGGGAAAAGAAAGAGGGGAGGAAGGGAAAGAACTGTACCTACTTGGAGTGACGAGGGGGGTACGAAGCAAGGCGGCAATCGTATCGACTGTCGCCGGAGAAGAAGATGCCCGGAGAGAGGGGGCGGCGGCGAGGAGAGAGCGGGAGAGCGCATGCTGGGCACGGCACGACGCGGGAAGAGCGGGCGAAGGCGGCTCTGCTGCTGGTATTGCGGCAGAGCGACGAAGAGGAGGGGGAAGAACCGCCGGAGCTGGAGGGCTTCTGCCAGAGTGGGAAGGGAGGAAAGGGGGGTGTTTCTCCGTCAGAACTGAGCTGCTGAGTTCGGCAGACGGAGGCGGCTTTTATAGAGGTGAAATCAGAGAGGAGGGCGGAGGGAGGCGACGTGCCTCCCTCGCCGGAGGACGGCCGGAGTAGGGACCCATACCTTCCGTGCGTTCACACGGGAGGTATGGGCAGCCGCAGAGACCATGGAGGTGTCCCTGCGACAGCAGACGTCGTAGGGAACCCCCGGTTGTCTTGGCAGAGGGTCTCCCTCACCCTGCGCGGCGCCATGCTCCGCGCAAAGTCACCGGAGCATGGCACTACTCAGGGTTTTGCAGGGAGGACCCAAATGCAAGGAACGAAGAAGACTTAGGGGCCAAAATGCGAGGGTTTCAAAAGTTGAGGGTCAAAAAGTAATAGATGAGGACTAAAATGTAAAGTTGGTCAAGAAGGTCTCTTCTTAGGCTCAAGTTTTTATACATGACTAACTAGGACCTAAGGATTCTGATGGTAAATTTTATTTCTAGATCAGACCTTGTTTGGCCGGTCAATTTACGTAAAAACCCAAATTAAGTCATTAATTGGGCATGGTTCTCAATGTAGGTCAAAATGGGTTCCCAAGGCCAAATTGAAGGTTCTAAACCCTAGAGATTATTTTTCTATGAATTTTAGAGGGTTTAGTCGATTTTTTATTTGCCTCGAACCTTGTGAATTGAAGTGGATTTGCTTTTAGGGTTACAGGATGTCATTTAATTCCTTGGAGTTGCTGTAGCCCTTATTGGATCAGCTCATCCCACTTTTCTTCTTATTAGGTTAGTTTGACCTATGTTTGGATCCTGAGTTACCCTGTTTTTAGATTGAGTTGGTGAAATTACATTTTTACCGCTTAGTTCATGTTTTCTTCACAAACTCAGAATTTCTCTGAGTCAAGCCTTTCTATAGTTATGTAGGAGCTTTTTCTTGCAAATCTGGGTTAGATGGTGCTAGTTTAGGGTTTATGACGAGGTTCTCATCACACGTCAGTTCTCGTTCCCCGATCTTTGGACCTTCCTCTACCCTGCATGCATATGAGGACATAGCATCATTTGGCATGGGGGGGAGGATAGGCATCTGTAGGATCTGGGTATTATATGGTATTATGCAGCTTCCATTCATCTATAAATATGTACATAAAAAAAAGGGTGTTTAGTAATGATCTGAAGGCTGAAACAAAAATACAATAAGTGTTTATGAATATTCAACCGTTGTTTTGAAGACTTTCCAGGCCACAGAACCTTGATTCGCTCAGGCTCGGCATAATTCACTTGATTATTGACAAGATAGACCAGAATCTCTCCTAACTAAGGACGTATTCTTGTACTTGAGACATCAGTACAGGATCCGTTAGTTTGCTTCTACTCGAGAGCCTAAGTAATCTTGGTTCACACTACACATATCAAGAAAGACCAGGTGAACCTAAGATCCAACTCTAGTGTTCATTAGGGAAGGTGGAGTCCTTACCTGTGCACACAGGTAGACTTTTTATCCCAGGCTTTAGTCTTGTGTTTAGGAGAAACTCTTTCCACCAAAAAGGAACTCTCCCACCAAAAGAAAAGTGTGCTCCTCCAAATAAAGTTGTAAGAGATATACTGACACTTGTTTCAAAAAAAAAAATAATCTGTGCAAATAAGTCAGTATATCTCGCAAATATCTGTAAATTCTTCTCCCTAAAAAGTTTTTCAGGGCAAAGTTACAAATACCATGTTTCTATCATATATTCTTTGAGCCACAAAAGAAAAAAATGAGGGTTGACTTTTCCGTCATCTTTTTAAGGGTCAATCCAAAGACACGAGCTGAAACTGGGATCAACCTGCACTTAAAGATTTGTGAAACCCTGGGCTTGAGTCTTAATGTTCATCTGGTCAGTCTTGATCCTTCACTATGCACAAGCCATAATCTCTTGAGCTCTCGAGTACGGCAAAAACCTTCTGAGTCTTGGAAATCGTACTTAAGGTTTAAATATCAAGAGTCCAGGTTAGTCGAGAGATGGTCTATGTCACGTAAGACTTAAAGTACTGGTAGTCTTCTCTGCAATTGGTTCTCACAATATCCAACAAACACACCCATGTCGCCTCAGAAGAAAATCTTCCGCTTAAGATCATTTCTAAATACAATACAAAATGTTTTGCTAGGGATTAGCAAAAGATAGGTATGGGGGTATGATTGCATACCAAAAATACACCAATAAATATGCCATCTTGAGTTATTTCCTAGCACTGCCATTGCATATTAGGTAGCTATAGTTGCATTTGTAAAAAGACACTTGCATGCATTTATTTGAGAGGGGAGGATAATGCAAATAATTGGCCATGTAATTAACGTCTTCATCAAGGGTTGCATTGCAAATTAACCATCCTCATTTTTTTATTTTGACTTTGAAATCTTCTTCTCCGCATGGCTCAGGGCATGGGGCTGGCCTCTCTTCGCGCCATGCCTCTGCCAGCAGCATGCTCTGCCTACTGCATGGCTGTGGCAGGCTTCTCCTTCTTTAAAAAGCCCTGCCCTCTCCCTTGTGCAGAAGCCTGGAACACACACACCAGTAGCCACCTTCGTCCAAGCCATCTTCCTCCCCTCTCCCCTCCATACGCAGTAGCTCTTCCACTGAAGAGCCACACTGCGGGCAGGAGCTAGCTCACAGTGGTCCCACGACCACCACTGAGTTCCACCACCGCCCAACTCATCCAAGAGAAGGTGGGCGTGGTGGTTTCATTCCCTGTTTTCACCGTTCAACAGCTTCGCCGCCATTGTCAACACGCCAAGGTCTGAAGCACAATAGCAGCAGCAGCACGGCACCAGCAGCAGCAGCAACCCCGCGCGCACGCCAGCGACCTCCACAGGCTCCTTCCGCGCGCACAGGCACCTTCCAGTGCGCTCGCGCACGCAGAACCGGCCGCAACCAATTGGCCGTCGCGTGCGGCACTGTAGCTACTGTTCACACCTCTCAACGCGACACTGTAGCCATAGTGCGGTGATCGGAGAGTTTCTCACTTATCCAATCACCGTGCACTCTCTCTCCTCGCTGCTACCGCCTCCAGCCAGTCGCCCGCTCCAGCGCCCGCGCCCATGGCCGCGTCTTCGCTCGCTCCCGTTCCAGCCTGCTGCGCGGTGCGCTGCATTACGCAGTGCACTACGCTATGCTCTCTCTTTGCGCTCCCGCACCAGCCTGCACGCGACGCAAGGACCGCGTGCTCCCTTCAGCGCCCGTGCAGCCCTTGCGCGCCTGCGCGTGCACCCACGCATCCAGACGATGCCCGTGGTTGCCAGACATCTTAAATGCCCGCTCTCTCTCACACTCCTCTCCAACAGACACTCCCTCACCCTTACACACACACACACTCGTGCACACACACACTCACTTGTACGCACCTATACATACTTATATATATATATATATATATATACTAATACCTATACAACTAAATATAAGTATATATATACATACATACATACATACATACACACACACACACATATATATATACATATATACATACCCACATACATACATACATATATATATATAACTACATATACACCTGGCACGTCGTCTTTGTTGATGTGGTTATTATAGTCGTTGTGGTATATAACAAAAATGGTTACCAGTCTAATACAATTTATTACTCATAATGAAAAGTTTCCCGAGGTCGAACTCAGGGAGCAAACCAAAATTCCAGAAGCATATAAATTCACAATATATATAAGGTTTTACAAAAAATTAAGAGAGAGAGAGAAAGAGAGAGAGGGTAATGGCTTTTTCTTCTTCTCTTTCTTCAGCTGGCTCTTCTCTTCAATTTGTTTTCTTCTTCATTCTTCTTTTCTTCTTCTCTTCTTCTTCTTTCTTCTTCTCCTTCAGCCTGTCTTCTTCTTTCTTCTTCTTCAGCAGCTGCGGTTCCTCTTTCTTCTTCTTCTTTCTTTTGCTCTGGCCCTCCTTTCTTTTCTTCTTCTCTTGCTGCTGACTCTCCTTTTTCGCCGATGTCTGATTCAGCGCTCAGACAACTTAACCGCTCGAATGCTATAGTGAAGCTCCTCTTCTTTTCCTTCAGCTTCTTTCCTTCCTTTCTTCCTCCTACTCCTGCTTCTTCCTTCTTCTTACTTCTTCCTTGCGGCTAAGTCCTAGCTGCTGCTTCTCTTCTTTTTTCTCTCCTGCGCACACACGCAAACATCAGCGCAAAACCTACCCTACCCCTTCCTCGCGTCTCTCTCTCTCTTTGGATCTCTCTTTGGTAAGCTCTCCCAGACCCGGGTAATCGGGTCGGGTCGCGTGCCCGGGTCCAGGCGCACCGGCGTGGGTGGTGCGCGAGGAGTGCACAAGAGGGTGTCGAGTCGGGTCAGATCCACGTGGGTGAGCCGCGGACGAGACCCGGAGATAGGTGAGGGACCTCACCCCATGTGTAATCGGAGGCGAAGAGCCTATACCACTTTTTCAATTTAAGTGGTGGCGCTCGCTCCTACGCTTACGAGGTGGGACTAAAGTCTCACCTCCGCTCCACTTGCCGGCAGGCGAGAAGCAGCTGTCAATTGGGTAGCAGCGAAGGCTTCGCGCTCCCAATTGAGAACCTGGGCACCTTTGCGGACTTGCCCCGCGTTGCCTGGAGCCCTCGCCTGGCGTCGAAGAGACCTGGAGCTGCCTACGAAGGAGCTCCTGCAGCTCATCAATGGCGGCGAGGAGGGTGAACCCTGAAATCACGAAGACGACCTCACGGCCACGTCAAACAACACAAGGACCTTCACCAGAGTGTGGCGAAGGCAGTGCGAGGGGCGACGTGCTGTGAGAGTGCCTGTGGTCGTGCACCTAGGGCAAATTGCGTGCGTGGAAGTGGGTGTGTTCGGGGGGTGCTCAGAGTGTGCAGGGAGGTGAATGGAGTAGGGGAATCGCTAGAGTGGAGTGAGGGGGAGCTTCTGGGCTTGTCGGTGAGAGGTGGAAAGGTCTGTGGAAGTGGGGCGATCTCGCCGGAGATGGTGGCCGGAGGCAGAGCAGATGAAGGTGGTCGTGGCAGTCGAGGGGTTTAAAAGACTAATTCAAGAAGGGAAAAGTGAGAGGAGAGTAAGGAGAAAGTTCCTACCTACTTAATCGACGAAGAGGGAGAGGAAGACTGCCCAGCGCATGCCTGCCGGAGCTGAGGACGAAGGTGCCCAGAGGAGGAGTGACGACGACGAGAAAGAGATCTGAGGATGCCAGCTGGTGCGGCCTGGAGTGGGACGACGAGGCAGAGTGGGCTCTGCTGTAGGTATGGCAGCAGAGCGACGAGGAGGAGGAGGAGAGTTCGCCGGAAGCTAAGGCAATCTGACCAGAGAGAGGGGAGACGATTAACAGGGGTTTTCTCTGCCAAAAATAGCATGCAGTAGATGGCAGCCCCTACCGCTCCTTATAAAGGCGCTGGCGAGGAGAGTGGCCCGAGGGAGCGACGTGCGGAGCTTGCCGGAGATGGCCGGAGATGGAGACCCATACCTTTCGTGTGCTCGCATGAGAGGCATGGGAGGTCACAGGTCACAGGGGAGGGTCCCTGCGACAGAGGGCGACGCAGGGAACCCCCCGTTCATTCCTGAGAACGGGCGCCATACCCTGCACGGCGCCATCCTCCGCGCAAGGTCGCCGGAGGTATGGCGCCTGCGCAGAGTGGCAGGGAGGACCGTTCTACAAAGAACGACAAGAAAGATAGGGGGTTATGTGTAAGGGTTTCAAAAGATAAGGGTCAAAAAGTAATTCAGGAGGACCAAATTGTAAAGTCGGTCAAGATGGTCTTTTCTTAGGCCCAAATTTTTATACCAGCCTAATTTGAACCTAAGGATTTTAATGGTGAAATTTGATTTTAGGTTTGACCACATTTGACCAGTCAATTTGCGCAAAAGCCTAAATTAGGTCATAAATTGGGCATGGTTCTCATTTAAGGTCAAAATAGGTTGCAAAAGCCAAATTGAAGGTTTTAAACCCTAGGGAATATTTTTCCATGAATTTTATAGGGTTTGGTTGATTTTTATCCTGCCTCGAACCTCGTGAATTAAAGTGGGTTCTTTTAGGGTTACAGAATGCCATTTAATTCCTAAAAGTTGCTATAACCCTTTTCAAATCAGATCATCCCACTTCCTTCCTCATTAAGCTTATTTAACCTATGTTTGGACCCTTAAATACCTTGTTTGTGTACTGCATTGGTAAAATTACAGTTTTACCCCTCATGACTTATTTTATTCTTCAATTTAGACTTCTCTGAGTTAGGCTTTTCTTTATGTTTTGTAGGAGCTTCTTCACACTTATTTAGATTAAATTGTGCTAGTTAGGGTTCATGATGAGGCTCTCATCAACACCTATATAGTTACAACCCTATATATATATATTTTATTTATTTATTTATTTATTTATTTACATACATATCACCTACCTTCATCCATATGCACTAGTCACTCCACCACGCATTATATCGCGGGAATATCTACACCAGTTGCTGATATTCCCTGATACCCGCGTAGAGAAAGCGCCTCCGCTCACACTCCCACACATCCATCCTACACTCCACGCGGCACTTCGTCCTGTTGGTTGCGTCTTATTAGACATGGACCAACTCGACACTGTACTACACGCCATTTCCACCTCCGCCCCCACCCCTATATATATAATATATATATGTATATATCTGTATATATATATAGACTATATTTATTTCTTTACAAGCAACCAATCTAGTTTCTATTTCTCTTGTGTTTCCTGCTATTAAAAAAATTAAAAAAAAGAGTAAAAGAGAAAAGATAATCCTTGTCTTGTAGGTACTCGATCTTACGAATAGTAAGACCAATTTTTTTTTGGAAACCCTAATTTGACTCGAAGCCAAGGACCTAATTTTGAGGGTGTACCTCAAGGACAAAATTATCAGCAAAAAAATCTTAAATAGAAAAAAACCAAAAATATAATAAACGCACGGAAGAGATTCGTTGTAGGAAAGGCGTAGAAACTTCTTCACCCTTAATCCCCGCCTCCCTGAGTTCGACCCTGGGCCTAAAAGTGACCAAGATAAAATTAAGTAGGCCAGATTAAAAATTTTGTAAAAAGATGGTTAGGCTCGATTTAGGTTAACCACTATACTCACTTCAACGATAATTTCACCATATTAACACAACATGTTCGAGTCCTGACAAGTACCGGTACTAATCTTAGGTACCGGTACTTCATGAATACTAGACCAATCCTAAGACCATGTCTAGTATCCTACATGTACCGATACTCATGATGAGTACCGGTACTCCATCGATACTGGACCGATCCTAGGTCACGGCCAATATCCCTTATGTACCGATACTCATCATGAGTATCGATACTCATATGATATTGGCAATGCCTCTAGACGTCACCAGTATCTCACATGTACCGATACTCCATGATGAGTACCGGTACTCCTTCGATACTTGTGGCACTTATGCCCGACCAGTATCCAACACGTATCGGTACTCCATCGATACTGGTGATGTCTGGGAAGCGCCTGATAAACGCCAGTTTATCATTATTCTTATGTATTAAAACAAACCTAGCTCTTAAGATTTTGCTCCGCAAACAGGTTTTTGGGCTGCATTTAGGCACTAATTAGGATAGGCATGCATTGCATTTTTTCTTATCGTTTTAATGTGTTTTTGTGAGTGTTAGGGATGAACAGATATACAGATCCCTAAAATCTTAGCACTCAAGAAGGAAAATGGTGAAGGAGGAGCTCAGACTAGCTAGAACTCAGCTTGATCCAGCTCACAACACCTGGAATCTAGCTCACTTGGACTAAGGTTAGCTCATCCTAACTCCATTCAGCTAATCTTAGCTGAATGGCAGCTCAAGAGAGCTCATCTTAGTTCACCGTAGCTCAGGTCAGCTCAGATTCAGCTCAACTTAGTTGAGTCTAGCTCATCTCAGCTCCCACTAGTCCACAGGGAGCTCTAACTAGCTCAGCTGAGTTGACTGGAGTTCACCCCAGCTCAGATCCAACTACATCCAACTCCACTCAACTCCAGCCTGCTGAAGAAGAATTCATCCCAGCTTAGGACGCTCAAGTCCAGCTCCCAGGGACCCAACTTAAATCAAGCTAATTAAGCTAAGCTACCTTAGCTGTCTCAACCAGCTCAATCCTCCCCGGGAGCACCAGACCCAGCTTACCTCAGCTCCATTCAACAGAAGCTAGCTCACTTTAGCTTGGCTTAGCAGCTAGCAAAGAACTAGCAAGCTAAGCCAACTAGAGTAGCCCCATGTTGACTTCTTCAGTAGCTGCCAGCTCCAATTCAACTCCAAACTCAGCATATCGAGCTCCTCTCCTAAAACCCTAAGCTCCACATGCATATTCCTCTACTCTATAGCTAGCTAAGCTAGCTTAGCTTAGCTAGCATCCACCTCCCTGGCACCAAAAACCTAACCCTAACTCCACCTACATAACCTACCACTCCAAGTCCACCTAAGCCTACTTAAGCTAGCTCCACCTCTACACAAGTTGGCGCCACCTTCCTCACCACCATTCACCCCTCAATCACCACCAAAAGACACCTAGATGTTGGCACCAAAACCACCCTAACCACCTCTGTAAAAACATGTTCTGTCCTGAGCCTTTTAAGACATCTGGACCGTCGGTCAGACGTCTGGACACCTTCCCAGATGTCTGGAAATCAAAATTTTTGGGTACGAGCCTCGCGTCTGCGCGTGGGCTGTGCACAAACAGTACGCTTCTCTCTCCTTCCCACTTCTCTCCACCCAAAACCCTAAAGCAACCTCTTTATAAACCCCACTTCTCCTCTCTCGTTCTCCCCACCCCACAGCCACCTTCTTCCTTTCCTCTCCGCCGCAAAGAGAGGAGCGAGCGCGAGAGAGAGAGAGTGCGAGAGCGGCAACGAGGAGGAGAGGCGGCGTAAGGAGAGGAGGAGCATGAGCTCGCGAGCTCGTGTGGGAGCTCGTCGGAGGGCGCACGGCCGGAGTGATGCATGCGGGAGGGGGAGAGTGTCGAAGGAGTCAACCCCGACATTGCTGAAGCCGGAGCTACAGGCGAGGAGGCGAGGCATGGCTACACGAGGCGAGGGCGAGTAGGAGAAGGTTCTGGTTCTGGGTTTTTCCCAGAATCAGACATCTGGAGTGATGTCCAGACAACGGAGTGGACGTCTGGAGATGACTCCAAATGTCTGAAGGTAGATCTCCGTGAAGGTACGTTCCCTTTGCGGATACGGCCATGCAGGCCGCTTCGCAGCTACGCTTTGCGTGTCTAATTTGAGGAGATTTTGATGTCGCGTGCAGGGATTGCTTCAGGAAGGCACGGGACACACCCTCCCACGCGTTTCAGATGTCTAGGTAGCTTACCAGACTGCTGGAAGCACTCCCAGACGTCTGGAGAGGAGGTTGGACGTCTGGAGCTAGGTCCAGAAGAGATCCTGGACGTCTGGGGTCGACGCAAAGCCTGAGCTACATTTCTGGTCACTTTTAAGACATCTGGACATTATGCCAGATGTCTGATTTGAGTCAATAACTCTATTTTTGACCCGTTTAGGGTCCGTTTGAGGTCCATTTTACACAAACGAGATATCGATGTTTTCCTTGTGAGTTCCTCTACTTGTTAGAAGGCTTTCTATACTATTCTGAATGTCCCTTTGTGATTGTTCCTTGTTATAGGACTTCATTCCGTTGCAGGTTAAAGGCTTACTGAGGCACGTGAGCCTGCCGTTCGAGCCCCCAATACTCCTGGGTTGTCTGGTAGAGTGGCTTCCCTTAATTTAATTATAAACTTGAATGCTTGTGTGGAATGAATGATTAGAACCTAGGATATGGCATGAATCCTAGGAAGAGAAGTACTTGAAATGTCTGTATGCGTGATGGAATTGCAGTCTTGAATGAGTAGATAGAAATGTTAACAACTACCTATTAATGAACCAGAGCTGCCTGTGAGATATGAATTACCTGTACTAGTTAAACAGTTACATGTGACCTTACCTGTTGTATACGTTAAATGATAGAATATGAGCTACATGTGTATAACATGAGTATGGAAATGTGAATGATAGAAATACGAGCTGCATGTGTATAACCTGAGAATGGAAATGTGAATGATAGAAATACCAGATGCATGTGTATAACTTGAGAATGGAAATGTGAATGATGAAACCTAGTATGGAATGGCATGAGGAATATGAGCATGAACCCTACGGGGAAATTAGGAGTAGAGCTCCTGGAAATAAATGAATGGATCTGGAAATGTGACGGGAAGTGTGCTGGCCCTTGAGTACATGGTACCAAGGGGAGCGCATGTTCCCTCTTAGTGTAGAGGGGAGCTTTCCGCCTTCAGGTTGAGACCCGGGGTGGGTTTGGCCACTTTACACCGACTTCTGTTGGCCCTCGCGTACACAGTACCAGGGAGAGCTATTAGTGTAGGGAGGGAGCTAGCCACCCACGGGGCCCGGGGTTAAGGTAGCCAACCTACACCAACTTTTCTTAGCCCTCTGGGCAAACCAGGGTAGTAAGACGACGGTGCACGGACTGTGGAGGGGCGAGACCCCTGTTTGGTTCTGAGGGGCTAGATCCCTGTTACTGAGAGGGCTAGGCTCTATATTATTCCATGCTGTACTTTGAGTGTACCCGCTAACAGAAACGACTATCCGCGTACCAGTGCAGGGTAGCTACCCGTGCACTTATCGCACGTGCCGTAGTCACCGCTACGTCTAGACAGTGACCCCAGGGTGGTTGACTGGGTGTAGGATTATCACGGGGGACTCTCCCGACCAAGAGAGCACCACGTGTGCCTTCTACTCTTCGAAAAAAACTGGAATCAAGATCGTTCCCACAAGGAATATTCGAGATTAAGAAAAAGATTTAGAAATATATAAACCAATGGGTAAAAAGGAATAACTGTAAATTAAAGAATTGGAATAGCTAGTTTACCTGTTAGCTTTACTGCTTTAGTTAGTTGGTTGCCACTCTACTCAACATTCACTGACTTTGTGTACTCATAACCCTTTTCAGGTCCAAGTGTTGAGCAACCCGAGTCCCTGACTACAGAGGGTGCTGAGCCCAGTAGAGCCCAGTAGCTGTAGTCCTCTGTTGCAGTACCTTTTTGTTGTAGTGAGTTCAGACTCTTATACTTTTACGTTCTGTACCTTTACATTTCTATACCTTTACGTTTCTGTACTTTGATACTTTGTTACTGTTGTGGTGGTGATATGTACTGTAGCAGTTTTTACTTTCTTTACTGCTGTACTCTTTTACTGTTAATTGCTTAGCATAGTGAATGTGGTTTATTTTCCTGCTTTTTGGTTATTTCTTGTTGGACGACTGAGTCTTGGGATTAGTCGAGTCGAGCCGATCTCGGGTCCTGTAGGAATTCGGGAACCGGATCGTAACAACCTCCCTTTTTGGCACCAACTTCAATCCCCATATCCACCCTACACATAACCCCTCCAAGCCATCTCCACCGTCCACCTCAACCCTCTTCTAGAAGCTTAGAAGTTGGCGCCAACCCATGGCACCTCATCTAGAAGCCCAGAAGCCCCTCCTTCAGCTCCTGAAAACACGCCTCGCAAGCATCTGTCCAAGAAAAGGGCACGTCCTTCCGGGTCAACTGTGTCATAGGACGTGCAATCTGTGAGAAACCCCTGATAAACCGCCTGTAGTAGCCTGCCAGTCCCAAGAAACTGCGGATCTCTGTCACTGTACGCGGTCCCTCCCACTTGAGCACTGCCTCAACCTTGGCTGGGTCTACAGCCAAGCCATCCCCGGAGATCACATGACCCAAGAAAGTCACCTCCCTCAACCAGAACTCGCACTTGCTGTATTTGGCATACAGGCTACGTCGTCTCAGTGTGTCCAAAACCATCCGCAAGTGCTGTCCGTGCTGCGCCTGATCCCGAGAGTAGATGACCACATCATCAATAAATACCACCACGAACTTATCTAGATACGGTCTAAACATCCGGTTCATCAAATCCATGAAGGCAGCGGGGGCGTTGGTCATCCCAAACGGCATGACCAAAAACTCGTAGTGTCCGTACCGGGTGCAAAAAGCTATCTTGGAGACGTCTGTCTCCTTGATCTCCAACTGGTGGTACCCATACCTCAAGTCTATCTTGGAGAATACCGTAGCACCTCGCAACTGGTCAGACAAGTCATCAATCCTCGGCAGCGGATACCTGTTCTTGATGGTAACCCTATTCAGCTGCCTGTAGTCCACACAAAGGCGTAGGGTACCATCCTTTTTCTTCACAAACAATACCGAGGCTCCCCACGGAGACGCACTGGGCCTCACAAAGTCCTTCTCCAGAAGGTCCTGCAACTGAGTCTTGAGCTCTCGCAGCTCAAGAGGTGCCATCCTATAAGGTGCTGTAGAAATGGGGCTGGTCCCGGTACCAGTGAGATCTCAAACTCGATCTTACGCTCGGGCGGTAGTCCTGGCAACTCATCTGGGAAAACGTCGGGGTACTATCTGACCACCGGGATACTCTGAAAGTCTGCCATAGGGCTGAGCTCCGCCACCACACAAGCCAGGAAGCCCTCACACCCCTGGCCCAAAAGTCTCGCCTCCCGAAGTGCAGAAATGCACCTGAAGCCTCCGTCCACTGGCTGTCCGTGAAACTCGAAAGAAGGAAACTCCGGTATGGAGAAAACAATCTTCCTCTCAAAATAGTCCACCAAGGCGTGGTAAGCAGACAACTAGTCCATCCCTAGAATCACGCCAAAGTCCTCCATCTGTATCACAATCAGATCAGCGGGGAGGCTGTGTCCCCCAACACTGACCTCACAACCTGTGTAAACCTCCTCAGCTACAAATAGCTGACCACCCGGACCTCTAATCACAAACGGATCCTCTAACAACACACGGTCCTGCCCCAAACTAACAACAAAACTGGCAGCGACAAACGAGTGCATGGCGCCAGAATCAAAAAGTGTGTAAACTAGTCTGCCGGAAATTGTAACCATACCTGCCACCACTGAACCTGAAGCTCAGGCGTCTCTGTGTGTCAGGGCGTTGATACGCCCCTCAGCCCTAAGTGCGGACGAAGCAGCCACACTCTGCGTCAGACGGGTAGCCGCTGGCCGATACCCTCCCTACGACTACTGTCCTCCCCCTCGCACCTGGGAATCGCGGCCTCCTGCTCGTCCTCCAATGCTCGACGCGGGGAGCATCTGCTGACCTCTAGCCCTAGACAGGCAGTCCCTCCTGATGTGGCTCGGCTGGCCACACTGGTAGCAAAGGGGAACTCGACTCCCGCCCTCAGTAGGTCCCTGCTGACGGCTAGGCGGGGGTCCGGTGCTCACAGCTGGCCCCTGTCGAGGGCCCCCAAAGGCCACTGATGGCCTCGCAAAGTGTGACAGCTCTCCTACGAGCGCCACATGCCTCCTCTCTCGTCGGCCATATGAGTAGTCTGACTGGTAGGGCCTCTTCCATCCGCTGTCAGTGTCACGTGCAGACGGGTTGGTCTCCTCATATGTCATGGCTGACTCCACCACCCTCGAGAACGTAGGCAGCTTCAGGGGTTTGACATACCCCCGAATAGTAGGCCGAAGCCCCTCGGTGAACCTCCAAAGGCGCTCCTCCTCGGTAGCCACAGCTATCGCGGCGAAACGAGACAGCTCCAGAAAACACATGCGATACGTGCTCACGGTCATCGTCCCCTGGCAGAGAGTGTGGAACTCCCGCCTCCTCTGGTCCTGCCACATCTGGGGGAAGGACTAGCCCCAAGTCAACTCAGCCCTCTCCTAACCTCTGACAGCCCTCCACCACCTGTGTGCCGAGCTCTCTAGCTGGTACGTGGCAAAGGCCACGCGGCACTCCACAGGGGGGCGAAGGGTGTCAAACACCTTCTCGATCTGCTCGAGCCAGTCCTCCGCCTCGGTCGGGTCCTCATCCCCCTTGAAGGAGGGGGGCTTCAGCTTCCGGAACTGCCTGAAAAGCTCGTAATGGCGCTGAAGTGGAGAAACTAGTACGCCTCCAGGTAAGGAGGGCTCGTGCTCGAAAGTGTCGGAGGAAGGTGGGGGCGGTGGATGGCCACCCCCTCCCCTACGTCCAGCGCTATGTCTGTCTCGCAGTCCCACAGAGGACTCACCCTCCGCAGCCCCAGGGAGAGGCGCTCGTGGAGGCGGGTGAAGCTCCTCTCGTACGATTTCCCATATCAACTGGGCAAGGTCTTGGGCCTGAATGCCCGGGAGTAGTGGCTGGTCCACTGAGGTATCAGGCTCAACGCGCCTGCCCCTCCGACCTCATCCTCAGCCGCGTCCGCGGCCTACCTCGCTGCCCCCTCATCGAGGCATCTCCTGCAAGGAGACGCGAACACAGAACAGAAAAGACGTCAATTCTAACCGACATTCAACAAACGGACCTCAGAACAGATGTCAAAAGGTACATTATGGTGGTTACTCTAGTTACAAGCACGTGAATTGGTTATTTTCCAACTAGTTGGTTCACTTCTCGGGACGACCTTACTCTGATACCATCTTGTTACGACCCGGTTCCTGAATCCCTACAGGACATGAGACCGGACCGACTCAACTGATCCCAAGACCCAGTTGTCCAACGAGCAAGTAACCAACAAGTAGTAAAATAAACCACATTCACCATGCAAGCAACTAACAATAACAAAAGTACAGCAGTAAAGAAGTAAACTACTACAGTACACCACCACAACAATAAGAAATTAAACAGGTACAGGAATATAAGGTTTACAATAAAAGAGTACAGAAGTGTAACAAAATTACTCACTACAATGGAAACGGGGTACAACAAAAAGGTACAACTAGTGGGCACTACTGGGCCCAGTACCCTCTGCAGCCGTAGGCTCTGGCTGCTCAACACCTGGACCTGAAAAAGGTTATGAGTACACGAAATCAACGAACACTGAGTAGAGTGGCAACCAGCTAACTAAAATCGTAAAGGTGGACAGGTAGCTATTGTTTTCAATTTCTTTCTTTCTTTAACTAATTATTCTTTCTTTCATCACTTGGGTTATTCATCAGGTCTCTTTCTTGATCTCGAATGTTCCTCGTGGGAACGATCTTGATTGCAGTCTTTTCCTAAGAGTAGAAGTAGCACATCGTGCTCCCCTGGCCGGGAGAGTCCCCCGTGGTGGTCCTACACTCAGTCAACCACCCCAAGGTCACTGATAGACGTAACGGTGACTACGGCACACACGATAAACGCACGGGTAGCTACCCCGCACTGGCACGCGGTCAGTCGTTTCGGTTAACGGGTGCGCCCAAAGCACAGCATGGAACCAGTATAGGGCATAGCCCTCTCAGTAACAGGGGTCTAGCTCCTAAGAACCAAACAAGGGTCTCGCCCCTCCACAGTCCGCACACCCTCGCCTTACTACCCTGGTTTGCCCAGTGGGCCAACAGGCGGTGTAGGACGGCTAGCTGAACCCCGGGCACCGTGGGGTGGCTAGCTCTCTCCCTACACTAGTAGCTCTCCCCGATACTGTGTATGCGAGGACCAAAAAGTCAGTACAAAGTGGCCAATCCTAACCCTGGGTCCCAACCCTAGGGCGGCTAGCTTCGCTCTGCACTAAGCGGGGGGATAGTCGCTCTGCTTGGTACTCCGTACTTAAGGGCCAGCTCACTTCCCCATTCACATTTCCAGTTCCATTCCATTTATTTCAAGGAGTTCTACTCCTAATTCCCCGTAGGATTCATGCTCATGTTTCTCAGGCCAAGCCATACTAGGTTTCATCATTTCAAGTTTATTCGCAGGTAGCTCGTGTTTCCAACATTCAATCTTTCATTTCCAATTCATATACAGGCAACTTGTATTTAATTGCAAACAACAGGAATTTACATGCAATAGATGCTAACAACAGTACTTTACATTTCACAGGCAGCTGTTATCCAATTACAGGCAATTGTTATTATTCTATTTACTCATCCAAGACTGCAATTCATGCTTTCCATACAACTATTCTAGTATTTCTAGTCCTAAGATTCATACCATACCCTTGGATCTAACATTCATTCCAGTGTTTCTAGTCCTAGGATTCATGCCATACCCAAGGATCAAACATTCATTCCAGATATGCATTCATATTTGTAATTAAACTAGGGGAAGTCACTCTACCAGTAAACCCAGGAGTAATAGGGGCTTGATCGGCAGGTCCACGTGCCTCAACAAACCCCAAATCCGCAACGGAACGAGGTCCTATCACAAGGATCAACCACAAGAGACCACTCAGAATATGATAAAAGTATTCCAACAAGTAGAGGAACTTATGCAAAAAAGAATAGAATCTTAATTGCGGAAATCGGACCTCAAACGGACCCTAAACGGGTCAAAAACAGCAATCCCGACTCATATCAGACGTCTGGAACATCTTCCAGACATCTTAAAAGAAGTCCAGAACCATACCTCGACCCTGCGCTACTCCTCAGACGTCCAGGGACTCTGCTGAACCGTCTGGACCTAGTTCCAAACGTCCGACCACCTCTCCGGATGTCTGGAGACGCTTCCCGCTGTCTGGTGCCTCGCCCAGACATCTGAACTGCATGGGAGGGCGTGTCCCGCGCCATCCTGAAATGAATCCTACATGCATCGTCACAAAATCTTCTCAAAATGGCACGGAGCAGTGCCTCGGCGGAATGGCCTGCATGGCCGTATCCGCAAAGAAGGTGTACGTCACGAAACTTACCTCTCAGTCGTCTGGAGCTTCTTCCAGACGTCGACTACGTCGTCTGGACGTCAGTCCAGACGTCTGATTCTAGGAAAATCCTAGAACCAGAGCCTGCCTTCGCCTTCTCGCACCGCGCATGGTCACACCACACTCGCTCCCCTACTGCTCCGATTGCAGCAGTGTCAGGGAGGACCTCCCTGACACACCTCTCCGCCTCGCGCATGTGCCAACCGGCTGTGAGCTCTCCGGCAAGCTCCTACGCGAGCTCGCAAGCCTCCTCTCCTCTCCTTCTCACAGTGTTCCTCTCCGCCGCTTCGCTCGCTGCACTCGCTGCTCTCACTCTCGCTGGAGGAAGGAGAAGGTGGCTGGAAGTGGGGGGGAGGTGTAAGGGAGAGGAGGGGGTTTATATAAAGGGTGGGATTAGGGTTTTGCATTTGGCGAGGGGAAGAGAAAGAGAAGAAATGCGGCTGCGTACTGTCTGCACGAAGACGCGAGGGCGTACACGAAAAAATTTGGTTTCTAGACGTCTGGGAAGATGTCCAGACGTCTGACCCAACTCCAAGACGTCTTAGAGGGCTTTAACAGCACGAGTCTTAACACGGGATTAGGGGAAAACACCCCAAATCACGATTCCAATCGCAAAACTCAATTTGATTATTAAACGTGGGATACAAATGAATATGAAAACCTAAAAACAAACATTAATGATCATCGATTCATCAAGACGGGATCGAATCAATCCAAAAACTTAAACGAAGAACAATTCCCCAAAAAATAGAACGGAAATTGTTTTTCTCAAAATACGATTCATTTAGGCAATGATATAGCAAATAGAAAGACTCTGATACCACTTGATGGATTTAATTCATATAAAATCAAAATCAAATGATTTTCTACCAAATCCCAAGAACGTTCTATTCCCTATACCATCAACCAAAATGAAAACGAAAGAAAATAATGGAGGAATACCTGAGTCCATCGCAACGGAAGTGAAGTGGAGATCGCAGAGATCCTCTGGAGCCATGGGATTGCCTTTCCAACGAAAGGCGATGGCTTTGGTGCTTCCAGAGGGTTGAAAGGGCGAAAAGAACTTATGGGGTGGTGGTAGACGTGGTACCCCTTGGGCTCTATCTATAACTTTTCTACGATGGGATGCAGAAAATCAAATGCTTGTTTTGCCCTTACTTCTCCAGGGACCATAACCACTTAAATTATAATGTCAATTCCACCAATCATAGAATTGCATTTTTCTCTTAAGGTTTCTATGCATTAAATCTCATAACCTAATGAGATGCGAATGGTCAATTTACATAACTAGACCACTTTAATGACCATAAATGTGATGTCCAAATATATATACATATTTAACATATAATTCCTTAATAATAATATATGTAGGTTCGCATTATGATTCTAACAAAATGAAGGCGAAACCCCTGATCCTTTTCACTGCTACTGTAAAGACCCATTCTACTTTTAGCCTTTTAAGACATCTAGAGTCTCAGTCAGACGTCTGTCCAGACGTCTGGACCCTTTCCCGGACGTCTGAAAGTGAAATTTCTGTACGCATACTATGCTCTGCGTGCACGCAATGTGCAGGACCCTCTTCTCTCTCTCTCCTTTTTCCTCCTTCCCTCAGCCGAACCCTAAACCCACAGCCCTATTTAAACCCCTCCCCTCCTCTCCTCTTCACTCCCCACACCGCCACCACCATCTCCACCTTCAAAGTTGCGACAGCCGTAAGGGGAGGCAAGCGAGGGAGAGCATAAGGGCGCGAGGATAGTGCGGGAGGAGGAGGAGGCCGAGGTCGGGAGCTTCGGTGGAAGCTCATCGAAGCTCGCACGGCCACCGCGAGCGCGTGCGGGAGGAGGAGGGAGTCCGGAGTGGCGGCCTAGACCACCTGCAGCAGTTGAAGCTGCGACGGAGCGAGGAGAAGCGCGGCGGAGAGCGCGGGGAGCGAGTTCTAATACTGGAAATTTTCCAATATCAGACATCTGGAGTTGAAACCAGACGTCTGAAAGCTCCTTTATCACTAAGGTACGTTCTTTTCATGGTTATGGCCATGCGGGCCGCACTGCAGAAGGATTTGCCTGCCTAATTTTGGGTGGCTGCATTGTCGTAAGCAGGAGCAGCCTTGGGAAGGAGCGCGAAATGCCCTCCCACGCACTTTCAGACGTCTGATCAGCTCACTAGACGACCAAAGGTGCTTCCAGACGACCGGAGTGGTCCGACGTCTGGAACTACCTTCAGACGATCGCAGGGGAGTCCTAGAAGTCTGAGGACACTGCAGGGACTTGAGGTGAGATTTTGTATCTTTTAAGACGCCTGGACTTGTTTTCAGATGTTTGATTTTGGTCAGTAGACACGTTTTTTACCCGTTTGGGGTATGATCGGGATCCGTTTTACGCAAACAAAGTATCTGTAGTTTCCTTGCGAGTTTCTCTACATACTAGAAACCTTTATACACTGTCTTGAATCCTCCTTTGTGTTATATTCCCTGGTATAGGGTTTCCGCCTACTGCGTGTTTGGGGCTCGCAAAGATGCCTAGGTTTACGGTTCGAGTCCCCAGTACTCTCGATTTGTCTAGTAGAGTGGTTTAATTCTTTTAATAATATTCAACTAAGCATGTATTGTAGAATTAAATGACTGGAACCCTAGGATGTGGCATGAACCCTAGGGCAGAGAAATAGATGCACTATTTGGCACTTATATGCAAAAATTAAGATAAATTACTAGCAATTGCCTGTGAAATAATTATGGTTTGCCTATTAAGATACGAGCTGCATGTACTTTATAACTAATTACCTGTGAAATCACCAGTGACATGTATTGAATTATGAAAACACGAGCTACCTGTATATAAATAAGAATTGAATTATAAACGATGGAATATGGAACAGAATAAATGTGATGAATATGGGCACAAACCCTACGGGGAATTAGGAGTAGAACTGTGGTTGGTTGGAAACCTGGAACATAGACGGGAAGTGTGCCAGCCCTTGAGTACGTGGTACCAAGGAGAGCGACTGTCCCCTTTTCGTGTAGAGTGGAGCTAGCTGCCCTTGGGTTGAGACCTGGGGTTAGGATTGGCTACACTACACCGACTCCTGTTGGCCCTCATGTACGCGTACCGAGGCGAGCTACTAGTGTAGGGAGGGAGCTAACCACCCCACGGGGCCTGGGGTTCAGCTAGCCACCCTACACTGACTTGTGAGGCCCTCTAGTCAAACCAGGATAGTCAGACAAGGGTGCGCGGACTGTGGAGAGGCGAGACCCCTGTTTCTGAGAGGGCTAGGCCCTATACTGTTCCGTGCTGTGCTTTGAGCGTACCCGTGTGCTTATCATGCATGCCGTAGTCACCACTACGTCTTGACAGTGACCTCGGGGTGGTTGACTGGGTGTAGGACTACCATAGGGAACTCTCCCAGCCAAGAGAGCACCACGTGTACCTTCTTCTTTTCAAAAAAGATTGCAATCAAGATCGTTCCCACGAGGAACATACAAGATCAAGAATATCAGAAAGATTGAGAAAAATGGGTGAAAATAAAATACACATAAAACACAATAATTAGAAAAGAGAACTAAACTTGTTGCTTTTACTATTTTAAATAGTATAGATACCACTCTACTCAGCGTTCGCTGACTCTATCTTTCCTTACCGCTGTTCAGGACCAAGAGTTGAGCAGCTCGAGCTTCCGGCTGCGGAAGGTGCTAGGCCTAGTCGAACCCAGTCGTAGTTTACTACAGCACTTCCTTTTCATTTCCCTATTGTTGTAGTAGGTAATGGACTTTTAGTTACTGTTATGCTTCTACTGTTTACTTCCGCTTTCCGTTGTTATTGTTGTTGTAGTGGTATGTATTGAAACAGCAAATTTATTTTTCTTTACTGCTTTGTACGTTTATTTTGCTTAGTTATATTGCATATGTGAGTGTGGTTTACTTTCCTTCTTTTGGTTATTTCTTGTTAGACGACTAGGCCTTGGGATTAGTCAAGGTGAGCCGGTCTCGGGTCCTGTAGGGTTCTGGGAATCGAGTCGTAATAGATTTGATCCTCACCCTCGAATGGAGATTCAAGGGTCCCCATCATATTAGGATCAGGATTGGATTCTTGTAAATATCTTGTTACGAATGAGCCACTTCAGACGTCTTTTAAGACGTCTGGGAGGTGGCCCAGACGTCGGACCAGACGTCGGACAAGACGTCTGGGATCATTTCCAGACGTCTGGAAATCAGTTATTTTGGCATGCTTATTTCGTCTGCGCGCCTGAGCGCGCAGACCTGCATACTCTCTCTCTCCCTCTCTTTTTCCCTCTCTCCTGCGGCCGCAGACGCCCTCTGCCGCGCTCTCTCTCCTCCTCGCGCGGCCTCAAAAGGCCACGCCTCTCCCTCACTCCCGTCACCTCCGCCCCCTTCCTCTTCTCCTTCCAACCAGTGCGCGAGAGCGAGCGCGAGTGAGCGACGGCAGCGATAGCCGCGGTGAGCGTGGGAGGAGGTGCTGCGCGTGGAAGAGGTGCTCGGCCATGAGGGCGAGCTCGCCGGGCCTGCTAGGGCCGGCCGGCGGGGGGCGCAGCGGGCGCGGAGCGACGCGGGGGGACTGCTGCGGCTCGAGCAGCAGGCGCACGAGGCGCGGCGCGGCCGGGCGTCGCGAGCGGAGGGCGAGTCGCGCCCTGGTTCTGGAAACTTTTCCAGAATCAGACGTCTGGGCTTTTAGCCAGACGACAGGCACGACGTCTGGAAGACTGTCCAGACGTCTGAAAGGTGAGTTATTTCCGTCCCCTTCCTTTTCTTCGACTGACCGTACTGAGAGAGAGATGGGTACGCGCAGGCTCGATGATTCGCCATCCAACACGAATCAGACGTCTGGCTGTAGTACCAGACGACGGGAGCGACATCCAGACGTCCGGGGTGACCATCGGACGTCTGGGAACTAGGCCAGACGCCCCCGCAGGCTTCTGGACGTCTGAGAGACCACGCAGAGTAAGGTAATTCCCTGATCCACTTTTTAAGACGTCTGGAAGGAGTTCCAGACATCTGATTTGCACTGTTTCGTCATTTTCGACCCGTTTAGGGCCCGTTCGGGTTCTGTTTTCCGCGTTTCGAGTTGCGTTCTTTTCGGAATTAAATCCTCTACCCGTCTACAGTAGCTATACACTATTTTGAGACAATCCTTGTGTTTGATCCTTGTGATAGGACCCCGTTCCGTTGCAGTCTCGAGGGTTGCGGAGGCACGCGGGATTCCCGACCACGCCCCCAGTACTTCCGTTGTACCTGGTAGAGTGGCTTTTAAGTATAATCTATTAAATTATGGAACCATAAATAGAACCTAGGACATTGCATGAATCCTAGGAATGAGAAATAGATTGGATGATAGATCCTAGGTGTTGCATGAATCCTAGGGCTGGAAAACTAGATTGTATGTTAGATCCTAGGATGGGAAAACTAGTGGAATATATGAATATTGCAGACTTGGAAAATGGAAAGGAACAAATAGTTGTCTGTAATTGAATTAACAGCTGCCTGTTATGAATAAATAAACGTGGTTGAGAACATGGATTGTAAGAACGTGAAACTGGAAAGTGAAACCTAGATGTTCTGAGTTAAAAAAGCTGGAACCCTATGGGGGATTAGGAGTGGAACTCCTGGAAAGAGAAAGGAATGGAACTGAGAAAGAAAGACATAGTAGTGTGCTGTCTCTTGGGTACGTAGTACCAAGGGAAGTACCTGTACCTGTTTAGTGTAGAGTGGGGCCAGCCACCCCAGGGACCCGGGGTTAGGACTGGCCGCTTTGTACCAACTTGCTGGCCCTCGTGTACGTTGTACCGAGGAGAGCTACTAGTGTAGGGAGGGCACTAGCTACCCCACGGGCCCCGAGGTTCTGCTAGCCTCCTACACCGACTTGTTAGGCCCACTGGGGCAAACCAGGGTAGTCAGGCGAGGGTGCGCGGACTGTGGAGGGGCAAGGCCCCTGTTTGGTTACTGTGGAGGGGTTGGACCCTTATTACTGAGAGGGCTCTGCCCTGGACTGGATCCATGCTGCGCTTTGGGTGCACCCGTTAACGGAAACGACTGATCGCGTGCCAGTGCGGGTTAGCTACCTGTGAGTTTATCGCGCGTGCCGTAGTCACCGTTACGTCTGTCCGTGACCTTGGGGTGGTTGATTGAGAGTAGGATCACCACGGGGGACTCTCCCGGCCAGGAGAGCACCACGTGCTACTTCTACTTTTTGGAAAAGACTACAATCAAGATCGTTCCCACGAGGAACATTCGAGATCAAGTAAAGGATCTGAGAAATAAATGGAATCATGAGACAATTGAAAGACGTAAATAAAGAAAGTAACAGAACATAACAGCTACTGTACACTCTACTGTTTTCTTTAGTTTTAGTTGCCACTCTACTCAGCGTTTTGCTGACGTGTTACACTCGTTACCTTTCAGGACCAGGTGTTGAGCAGCCAGGGTCAGCGGATGTAGAGGACGCTGGGCCGAGTAGGGTCCAGTAGAGTTACCACTGTTCTTTTGTACCTCTTTTTGTTCCATTATAGTGAGTAGTTCTTGTTTCCGCTGTACTTTTCTTTACCTGCAGTTCATATTATGTTATGAATGTTGTTCGACTGTTGTGGTGGTATATACTGTAGTGGTTTCTTTCCTTACTGCTGTATTTTCTTACTGATAGTTATATTCATGCTGAATGTGGTTTGTTTTACTGCTCTTTTGGTTACTTCCTCGTTAGACGACTAGGTCTTGGGATTAGTCGAGTCGGTCCGGTTCTCGTGTCTCGTAGGGACTCGGGAATCGGGTCGTCACATATCTCCTAAGGCAAACCACAATCCTCATTCAATTCACAATCAACCTTAATTATTTCCATTGTCATGTAAAGAAGAGAAAGGAAGAGATGATAGAGTGGGAGAGACACTCTCAAATTCTTTAGAATCAAACTTCTAATCATCGCATCAAAAGTCCAAGGGTCTTCCGAATGTCTAGAAAGCATTCTAGACATTTGATGTGAGAGTGCCTGCGGATCGTAAAGGTATACTAATGGGGAGGGGTGAATAGTATCGCTTAAAAATTCAAATCACATGTACACAGATTAATCCACAAAAGTATCATGCACAGATAACACCTGGATTAATAGTGGAAACCCAAATCGGATGAAAATCACTACCTAAGCCTCTCAGGTTAAGATTTTTCCAACTAGGCAAGGCTAGTCAATCCATTAACGTACCACTTGAACGAGAGTGACACAACCTCTTACAAAGATCCCTTCTCTTACTAACTTAAAGAGAAGCACAACAACAATAACGGATTTCTCCCGACAACTTGAGATCCGTTAATCAAAAGCAACAATATATAAGAGTAATGTAAACATATGGAACCCCAATAAAAGCAAACCAGAATTTCAGCGGAGGTTTGAATTGTTGCGCTTTGGAAGGCGTGAAAACAGAAGCGTAGAAGCACTTAGAGTGAAGCACGAAAAACTCTTTCTTTGAATGATTTTCTACTTGAGAGTATATGTTAAAAGAGCTGCATGTGACCTCTATTTGTACTAGCAAATCGACCTGAAAAGGAAATCAAATTGGTCGAAGAATTAAGGTAGTTTGGTTGATCAAAAAGAGGTTTAGTCGATCAAACTAGTTATTTGATCAATCAATGATTAGTCAATTAATTAACCTAAATGGTCGATCAAAAGTGTATTAATCAGCTTCCTAAAATGAGCTGATTTGATTGATTCACTAAGTTGGCTGGTCGATCAATGACTTTAGTTGATCAATTAATTTATTTGGTCGATCAATAAACCTAAAAACTTATTTTTAAAATGAAGTACGAAAATTCGTTTGAAACTTCTTTTGAGGTTCCTTACAAAAAATATTCCAAACTTAATAAAGATAAAAAGATACTGAGACACAAATCAACATTATTCTAGCTTTGATCCATTAAAGAAGTTTTGATTCATGAGAGAGTCCTGAAATATTAGTTTCACAAATAGCATTTTCTCCTTTTTTGATGACAACAAAATTATAATTATATGTAGAGATAGAAATCAAAATAGTTATGCATAATATCTCATCCTTTTTATTTCAGTAAAAAGTAAAACATGCAACTATTATTCCAAAGTATCTTCCCCTTAAACATGCAAATTGAAGCAGTAACAATCATAACATACAATTTAAAGAGAGAAATATTCAGTTACGAGAGATAATAACCATGCATATAATTGAGTAGAAAGCAAATTGAGTCCAGACAAATGTAGCAAGATAAAATAGTCCACATGAAACAAAGAGTGCTACAAGCCATAAAGCTAACAAAGCAAAAAGAAAACTAAGTGATAACTACTCCAAAGATGGCGTAAACACATCCATAGTGCTCGAAAGATTTGTATCTAACTCAAGGTCTATTGAGTCAGATCTCTCTGATGAAGCAGGGCGGCCAAGACATAGGCATCTTTGAGCTGACGATCTGGGGATCGGCTGCCTAGATGTCTGGAGAGGAGGAGTCACTTGTTGATTTGCTACTGTAGTAGGAGGAAGAGGTGCTGCTGATGATGGAGGCATGGTAGTAGATTCGCGAGGATGAGGAGGCTTGTGAAGCTGCTGCTGAATCCCATGAATAGACTCTTCAAGTCTATCCAAAAACTGGCCTTGAGCATTCAGGTATTCGGATACCTGATGCCCATGTTTTATCATCACCATATCTGTCTCTCTCTGTCGGTGCATTATCAATGAAATACCATCAATAACATCCTAAATACTGACGTAGTCTCTGCCTGTATGCGATCTATCGAGAAGGCCCCACTCCTTGTCGTAGAAGGATGGAGCAGGTCGCACTAGAGGAGGACAAGTCCCTATAAAGTGCTTGTATGGTGGGAAAGGAGGAGGAACAGCAGAGGACTCCTGAGGCTACTGCTACTGCTGGTTTGCATCCTTACCACAAGCTCCTTGAGCTTGGTTTATCTTTGTATAAGTGAGCTTATCAAATATGGAGACTCTCGTAATGAATTGTTTATGGTTGATATCCATTGGAACACTAAAATGTAGGAAGACATGAGAGAGAATGTCCCAAACTGGAAGGAGCTGGTGGGTTGCTTGCTATCAAATATAGAATCAAGTGGTTCTTGTTGAATCGCTTGTTCTTACGAAAGTGTAAAGGGTAATGAGTATGATACCAGGACAGTTCTCAAATGAGGTAGATTTAGACATGAAATTCCACAGATAGACATGATTAAGAAAACGAGGAAGACGACGGAAATATGGTGACTTGGCAAGACGGCCTAAGTCATAGTGTAAGGGAGTGAGCAGGGTCTCCCTAATAGAATCCGTCTGTGTCTGCTGGTGAAGCTCAAGAAAAGTAGGACCAACAGACAGATACCCGAGAATCTCAAAAATGACATCCGCATTAACCAGAACCTATATGCCATAGAAATTTGAGGTTAGCTCGATGTTGAAACCCTCGCCTATATTCTTGAGATTGGCATAAAATAGGTAATAGGCCATGGGATCAACACCGGGTATGCTGCTGTTCTTGGAACCTGAGTAAAAGTTCCTCTCAAAAAGACGTAAAATCTAGTGATATGCAAATTTATTGCGGATCTCGGGAAAAATATACTCAAAGTAGGGAAAATCAACTGGACGACCGACGTGAGGGGAAAGCTTGGGAAAATGGAGAAACGCTCATGGGAGGCCTCAGTGATGAAAAATTGATCAAAAGTGTCATCACGAGAATCAGAAGAGGAGGCATGTGTACGTTTCGGAGCCATAACAAATCAGAAAAAAACACGTTGGACGATCAATTAAGAAGTTTTGGTTGACAAAAAACAAACCAGATGTACTTTTGCAAAATCGCCTTTTGGTCGATCAACCAAAGAATTTGGTCGACCAAAAGCGAACAGACGCAAAAAAAATAAGAGATCCACGGATGATTTGCTCACATATACTACAAGACATAATAAGCAAACACAAGATCACATAAGACAATCACAAGAACAAGTCATAACACATCTAATACTCAAGAAAGATCTAAAAGAAACGGATTTAATCTAAGTTTTAGAGTGTACCATGATCGATCAAAGAATGGTCAATCAAAGGGGAGTCGATGTGGTCGTTGGCAGCGGGGAGCACGACCGACGAGGGAGGAGTGCACACAGTGAGGAGGTCTTCTGTGGTGAGGTCTTGAATTGTTGGATCTATAAAGTGGCTTCAGATTTCCATTTGTTTCTTGATATGTCCACCTCTTATAATCTACTTAACCTACAAAACAGGATTGCAAAAGTGCTTTTGATACCCATTTTTGTTTGGGTCCACAGTGGTTAGTTGGAGCCTCCTGTTTAGGGAAGCTATCTTTCTCCTTCCTTTGACTAGAACTAGATGCTTCATGATCATTTTTAGGTATATAACCTAACCCAAATTTTGTGGTGCTCTGGGTTTGTGTTCCTAAGAGTTTATGCAAAATTTGATTACCTTTGGTGAATTTAGCTAGGTCATTTAAGAGAATAGCAGAGTTTTCTTTTAGTTTGTCTATGTTTACTTTTAGGTTATTTATTTGTGATCTTAATGTAGTAATTTCAACAGATAACTCTTTTTTTTGTAAAGTAAACGTATCTTTTTATGCCTTCTCTTCTCCTAAGGCTTTCGCTAAGCTTTTATTTTCTATCTTTAGTGATTTAGCTATATCATGCATCTCAAAGAAAGCTTCTAATAATTTATCTTGTGAAAAGGATGTTACCTCATCTTCTAGAGCCATAAGTCCTAGAAGAGCTTCTTCTCCGGAGTTCTCTTCTTCTTCTGAGCTTGAATCTGATTCATCCCAGGCGGCTTCAAGAGCCTTCTTTCCATCCCTTCTGGGGAATCTCTTCTTCTTCTTTGATTCTTTCTTGAGAAGTGGACAATCCTTTATGATGTGTCCTTTCCGTTTGCAGTTGTAGCAGATAATGGTGTCTGCCTTGGATTCTTCTTTCTTCTTTTTCCAACTCTTGTTTTTGAGGAACTTTCAAAACTTTCTGGAGAGAAGAGCTATGTCTTCCTCTTCATCTTCGCTTGAGTCTTCCGATTGATGGTTGGCTTCGAGCACCACGGTCTTCTTCTTAATCCCTTCATTTTCATGCTCCTTCATGTGCTGAAGCTGAACTTCATATGCCATCAAGCTATCGATAAGATTGTTTAGTTTTTGAGTAGACAGATCCTTCGATTCCTGTATGGCTGTGGTCTTTGTCTCCCAATCGCTATGAGAGATTGGAGGATCTTCCTCACCAAAGCTTCATTCTTGATTTCTTGGTCTAGGTTCCGTAGAGAGTTTACGATGTCCATGAATCTCGTAAACATCTCTTTGACTGACTCTCCTTTCTTCATCTTGAAAAGCTCATAATTTTGTGTTAGTAAATTAACTTTGGCTTCTTTTACCTTGGATGTCACCTCGTGAGTAACTTCGAGGATGCTCCAGAACTTGTAAGCTGTCTTGCAGGCAGAGACGCGATTGAATTCTACTTTAGGAAGCCCGCAGAAGATCGCGTTCATGACCTTCGCGTTATGTGTTTCCATTTTCTTTTGATCTAGAGTTTCTGCCACTCCCTCCTTAATCTCAGGGCGTGTGTACTTGAAGGCAATGACATCCCACACCTCGAAGTCCATCAATTCCAGGAAGATTGGCATCCTGGTCTTCCAGTATCCGTAGTTCGTTCCATCAAACAATGGAGGTCGAACTACTGACTGTCCCTCTACATACGTGTCAACAGATGATTTCGACATCTTCTGGACAACGTAGCTCTGATATCAAGTGAGGGTGCCTGCTATTTAAGTGCGAGAATCATTTTTTAGAGAAATATGCATCGTAATATAGGATGAAATTCGCACAAACACTTAAATTTATAAACTCGAAATCGATGTGAGTCCGAGGTCGTTCATAGGGAGCAAATTGGCAATTTCAATCAACTGATCACAATATCAAGAAAGATATGCAAGAATAATATTCAATGTAATCAAAATAATATTTCAA
Organism: Thalassia testudinum; assembly: GCA_037157565.1. NCBI lineage: Eukaryota > Viridiplantae > Streptophyta > Magnoliopsida > Alismatales > Hydrocharitaceae > Thalassia > Thalassia testudinum. The sequence continues at coordinate 644,664 of JAZHRO010000012.1, forward strand.
TAAACTCAAGAGTGAGAGGGCAAAATGATTAGGTTAAAAAGATGGTTTGAACCACCAATTTAACTTAATAATCAAGTTCTAATTAAGCCAAATAAATCAACAGTACTTCAATCAAATGAATATTCAATATTAGAACCAACACAAGCAGAACCAAATCAAACATTGGGTTTAGGCTTAGACACCTTAACTCAAGACCTCAAAGAACCAAGGCAAAGCACCACAAAAGAGACACAAGGGTCTCGCAGGCAAAGTGTTGAGAGAGGAGGGCACAAATCCCGAGGTCACAAAAAGCCCCATCCTCCCTCTCAAATTCCTTCCTCAGAATCAAGTCAGACTCGGGTATTCAAATTAATCGGATCCGGCCCAGACCCGCGTGCATGGGGACCTCACCCCCATGCATTCGAAGGCAAACAACTATCAACACCTTTTCGTAATATATGTTGCAGTAGCTATGTGAGAGCCCGATGCGGGACTAAACTCGGGGCTTCTTCCTTACGAGTTGCTACAGCAGATGCTTCGTCAAATTGAGGCTGTCGCTGCTGATGGTTTCCTTGTTGGAATTCCTGGGAAGCTTCAGCACCTAGAGATGTTCTAGTTGCACACTGCAACTGAGTGATTGAAGGCTAGATGATGGTGATCAAAGTCGGAGAAGACACTTGCAGCGGCGGAGCCTCGGCGTACACCTAAAAAAGAGAATACGGCCTTACGTCCTCGTCAGAAACGCTAGGCAGTGTCGTTGTGAAGAGGCGAGTGCAACGGGAGTGAGAGGAAGAGAGAAGAGAGACTTATGGAGGGAGAAAGAGGGTGGAGTCGTTCGGCGGTGATGAGCTGGAGTTGGAGAAGATGGGGTTGATGGTGAGGGAGTGACGAGGAAAGATAAGACGAAGATGCTATTTCTTTGGCTAAAAAGATGCGCGACAAAGAGAGGATGAAGGTAGGCCGGTAATGGGAACACCATCATGAGCCATAACTAGTTCAATTTGGTCTAAAAAGGTTGATAGCCACTCCTACATATCCATCAGAAGGTCCTAAGGGCATATTATCCTGTTTTGAAAAGAAGAGAAGAATATAAGGTTATTTTTGCAAAATTAAAAATATTCCACAAATACAGAATAACCACGGGGTATTTCAGGGGCTTATTAAAGGTCATATGGTCATTAATGTCTAATAAGTGGGTCCATACAGAACAAAACAGGTTTTCACACATTTCAAGAATTAATGAACTTCTAAAACCCTAAAAACAGACCCGCTTAATTAACTGAGGTTATGGTCAGGATAAAATTCACATAAATCTTTTAAAAATCATAAAAAAATATTCTCTAAGGTTTGATACCTTTGATTTGATCATCTGAACCAAATTTGACCTAAAACAGAGTCTTAGACAGATAATTGCCATAATTTGGATTTCTACATAAATTACCTAGTCAAACTTGGTCAAAACCTAAATTTGACTTCACCATTAGATTCCTTGGATCTAAATTAGGTTTATACCAAAATTTGGGCCCAATCTAAGATCATCTTGACCTAGTTTGCATTTTAGTCCAAGTCTAACTCTTATTCTCTCAAATAGCCCCTCAACTTTTGAAATCTTTGCAAAATGCCCCCTAACTTCTTCAACTTCTTTGCAAAGTAGTCCTTACGGCCGATGGAGGTCAACCAACCTCCAGGCAAGCTTTGACCAATTGAAATCCTACTCAAACTTCAATAAAATCCCACCAAATTTGGTGGGATTAATGTTTACATTTAGGGAAACTTATTAGGATCAATTTCAACTCCTAACTCTCTCTGATTTGTGTGTGCGAACCCACAAAATCAGTGGGGTTCTTCTTGATTCCCAAGCAAGCTATGGAGCTTGTTTCATGTTTTTCAAGCTCTCCTAAGCCCTATAAAAGACCTCCCATGACATTCCTCACCTCCTTAGTGAGAAATAGAGCCAAAAATCCCTCTTCTTCCTCCAACCTCCAGCTCGTTTCACCTCACTCCGGCGACTCTCCTCCTTTGGTTTCTTCGCCCGCTGCCACGTACGATAGGCGGTCGGATCTTCTTCCCTATTCTCTTCCGCACCTCGCAATACCAGTGAGGTACCCTCTACCCCTCCGTCGTCGTCGATATCTCTCACCGGAGCACCCTTCGTCTCTGGCGCCGACCATACCAGACCCGGCACCATCTCCACTCCCCTTCGTCCAACTTCTACCTCAATCGGTACTCCTTCAGCCACTAATCACCACAGTATCACCACCGCTCTGATTCGACCCTTCATGCGCCTGCACACCCGCCATCTTCCACCTCGCCAGCACACCTCCGGCGAGACCTAGAGATCGCTACACACCTCCAATCCCCCTGCCACCAAGTCAACGAGCGTCGCCTTGCTCCCCTGATCAAAAGCCTCAAAGAAATTTGGGGCTTTGATCTCTCGTTCGCCTCACCGGACAACACCTCCTTCACACCACTGTCTTGAGGTCGTCAGACCTTTCCACTCGCCCTCTTGTCACTCCACGCACACCACCACACTTGCTGTTCCACGGCGGAGCTTCTGAACTATTCTGTCATGGCCGAGAGGCCTTTTTCTTGCTTTCAAGTTCAAAGGGCTACACCGCCATTACTGAAGCTGCTTCGAGCAAGCTCAAAGCATGTTCTTGTGGCGTTCGCTCCAGGCGAAGCGGACTCAGCTCAGACATCTCCCCAGGTGGTCAATTGGGAGCATTGACCACTCCAAGGACTCCAATTGAACAACACCTGCTGACTGCAGCTACACGCGAAGGAGGCGGGGACTTTAGTCCCACCTCGGAAGTCACTGAAGCTCGAGTGCACAATAAATTGTATTCGTGTCCCCAACCCCTCGCCCAAGACACAGGGGTTGGGTCCCCACGCACGCCCAGCAAACTCCTCAGCCACGGTTACACCACGCGATTCTAGCCAGGATCCGGTTACCTGCTTGTTTACCCAATTAAAGATCCGATTAAATGGGTTTCTGAGAGAGAAGGAAAAAGAGAGAGGGGGGTTTGCCCTCAGTGACTCTCTCTCAACACTTAGTTGCTAGGAGGCAACCGTGCCTCTGTGCTATGCCTTTCCCTAAAGCTTGAAGAAGAGAGGCCTTTGCCTCTACTGGTTAAGGTGTCTGAGCGTCTGTTCTGTCGTCTGATATTCTGAAGGGAGTTGATATATATTATCGTTGAGCTTCACATTCATATATTAAGTGTTTATAAAACTTACAAAGTAATTTGGTGATTCAAATCACCATTTTATTTTAATCTTTGTGTACTTTCAAACTTGAGTTATTTGATATATCCTTTCTGATTATTCTTCTTGTTATAGTTGCTTATATTTGTGATGATATTGTGATATTTTGAGATTAATTATAATATTTGTTCCCTACGTTCGATATTGGACTTCAAATTCGAATATAAATTATATTTATTTTCGTGTGATTTTAATTATACTACGATGAAATATTTTAAAACTCGATCTCGCGGTAAACTAATGGTCAATAATATTATACTCACACTTTTAATGATTACACTTTACTTGATCCCATAAGCAACGAGGTAGGTTAAATCCACACCAACGACACTCTCAAGAATATTATACTCATGTATCCCTTCTTAAAAATTATATACTCATATATTATCACATTTTCTTTGATAAATTACAAGGTAATAATCTTGAACAGATAATACGACTTACGACAAACTCTCGCTATTTGTTGGCTCTTTGTTATTCTTCACTAAGCATTTTTCTCTTTATTTTCTTCGACACATAACGAAATTGCCATCGGATTTCTCTTATTTTTCAAACCGTGTATGGTGTCTTAGTATACTATTCTGGATATCCGTAAAACAGCTGGAGAAGTGCATTCCCTGTATTAGCTAAGTAGAGGGGCTTCACATAAAACACCAAAACCACAAGGAGGAATTGCTCATTCTCCCCCACAAAAAAAACCAAAAAAAAAAACACACACACACACACGCACAAAGCTTCACCCATAAGCTCCTCCTCCCCGACATCCACTCCGAGAAGTCCCAGGGAGGGCGACTCCAACTCGGTTGGATGAAACGGGAAGGAAGCAGGGAAATTGCAGTAGAAGGAGGGCCTTTGATCGAGTCCCTTCCAGAAACGCTCTAATCAATACGCGTTCCCCGCAGCGTCTCCTCCACACACCCACAGCCCCCCCACCCCCCCCCCCCCCCTCTCTCTCTCTCTCTCTCTATTATTAATTAAGTTAACGCATGCCATCGCAGCTGCTAACGCTCCTCTAGCCGCAGCATCTATCTATCCACTGCTTCCTCTTCGCCCTCTTCCTCCTTCCCCTGGAAAAGGCCCAAAACCCCTACCACCACCTCCGCTGCCGATCCCCGCCTCCAGAATCGGATCTCTCGGGTCGGGTCATGGCAGTGCTGCTGCCTCCCAAGGGCAAGCCCGACGAGGAGGAGGCGTGCCTCCCCGATCTCTCCCCGAGATCGAAAGGTGGGGACTTCTTCTTCTTCTTCTTCTTCTCCCAGCTGGGCCTCATCAAGTTCGTGACCATCGTAGCGCTCTTCATGGCCGGCGCCCTCCTGGGGCTCTCCTTCAGCACCGCCTTCACCCGCTACTACCCCTCGCAGATCGACGTCTTCATCCCCACCATACTCACCACCTCCAACTGCGGCGGCAACCGGAGGGGGGACCACTACCACTACCACCACCACCCTTCCCAGAGCCTGAGGGGCTTCATCCACCCGAGCAAGCTCATGCACGGCATGACCGACGAGAAGCTCTTCTGGAGGGCCTCCATGGTTCCGAGAAAGGTGCAGTACCCTTATAGGAGAGTCCCCAAGGTGGCCTTCCTCTTCCTCACCAGGGGGCCCCTCCCCCTCGCCCCCCTTTGGGAGAGGTTCTTCCAAGGACACAACGAGTACTTCTCCGTTTACGTCCACCCCACGCCCGATTACAGCCCCCTCAACGTCTCGCAGTCGTCCCCGTTCTACGGCCGGCAGATCCCCAGCGAGGTATGCTACATGTATACATATATGTGAGCTTTTCCCTTTGGTTTTGAAGTTGCCGCTTGATGCATAATGTATCATTTGGCTCAAGCAATGTGGAATTTTGTTAGGGCACGTAACAATGGATGTGATTAGGTTTCTAGCAGATTGTGTAGAGATGATAGAAAATGAGGAATCTGCAAATTTTTCGGGAGTTCATAGCGGGTGTGTGTGTGTAGAATTTCAGGTTGAGTAAGTCGTGTTTGACAAGTGATATGTGGACTTCTTGCAGGAATTTATAATTTTTTCAGGAGGAATTCACGCTGCTTCTTTTTTTTTTTTTTTTATGGGAATTATGTATGATATGCTCAAGAGTTGAGTTGTCTATTGCAACCTTTGTCAAGGGCAACAACTGAGATGATTTCTCATGTGGAGCAGAGGCAGCCTTTATGCATTCGCTCGTTTCATTTTGCTAACTAAGTGCATAATGTACTTGCGGTACAGCTCAAGCCAGGTTAAGGCATTGAATGGACTATAGTTTGTTTGAAATTAGTCTGGCTTATACTTTATTGTTTGTTGCCAGATATGTTGTACACTGTTTATCATACTCAAAGAGCAATGAGATAGTACAGTAAATGGCTAGTTAACAAGGACTACCAATAACCGTTTGAAATTGTACATGGTTTCTGTTGGGTGACATATCCCAAACATGCTTTTTAGTTGACTAAATGTATGTTTTGAAAATGCGGGTTATGCTAGATTGGAAAAGTAATGATTGATTTGATAAATAGTCAGGTTTTCTCGAGTTGCCCTGCTTATGTTTTGTTCATTAGCTGAACTAGATATCACATGTATGCAGGATGTGGAATGGGGTTCCATTACGTTGGTTGATGCAGTGAAGCGGCTCCTGGCTAATGCGTTACTGGATTTCTCCAATGAGCGTTTTGTCCTCCTCTCAGAGACCTGCATCCCAGTCCACAATTTCCCAACGGTATACAAGTACCTGGTGGATTCAGAGCAGAGCTATGTTGAGATGTATGATGAAGATTCAGGAGGCCGTGGTCGTTACAGCTGGCACATGGCCCCTGATATTCTGCTTTCTCATTGGAGGAAAGGGTCTGAATGGTTTGAAATGGATCGCAATCTAGCAACAACAATAGTTTCGGATTCGAAATACCACGATATCTTCAGGAGATATTGTAGGCCATCGTGCTTCCCAGATGAGCATTACATCCCCACATTCATCAACATGTTCTATGGGAGTCTCAACTCAAACAGAACCTTGACATGGGTTGACTGGTCAAGAGGAGGGGTGCATCCTGCAACATATGGAAGCGAAGATATCACAACAGATTTCATTTCAAGCATAAGAAACAATGGGACTAAATGTAAATATAACAAGAAACCTACTTCCACATGTCACCTGTTCGCTCGGAAGTTTGCTCCAAGTGCATTGGAGCCTCTCCTCAAGATTGCTTCAGATGTAATGAAATACTAAGGTTTTGATATTGACCTCACTCGCTGATTCTTGGGCACTCCCCCCTTTTGATGAGGAGGAGACCATCCATTCTTTCAGACATGTTGCACTAATTCTTGTCACCCCCAGATCGGATCTTGGGAGGTGACGGACGACAGAACCTTCTTGGTTGGAAGGATTTATGTCCAGTGAGCGGACGTTGCAATTTATTTGTTCTCTATCGATTTGTTTGGGAGGATTGTAAACACAAATGACTGGATATAACATTCTTGATGCTCTCCACCTCTTTGTAAATACAAAACATTTGGCTCTTTTTGTCCTTCATTAGCTGCAATTCGAGATAGAAATTCCTTTTTCCTATGATGCTCAGGTTGACAGAAAGAAATGATGATATTGGATTGCACTGATCGCCCACCCACAAACAGTTTTCAAACCATGGGTGGCAATATGTACCCATCTTAGTTTCTCGCAGATTTTCTTTTTTGGCAGGCAAAGTTCTCATTCATGTGCAATCTGTATCCTTTCTATCTTGAGGAACCCGGAATCATCGGTGATAACTTTTTTGTCAAGTCTTATTTTTAGGTTGAGTATACTGTGATGTTTCTTTAGAATTGGAGTCATGTGATATGCATAGCAATGCTGAACTCAATTGGCTTTCATAGAGTTCACATCAGCATTCCTCAGTTCCTAATGGATTGCTGATCTTTGCCTTTTGAGCCAATCCATCATCCTTCTGGGCTTCCTTGTTTCTTCTTGCTTCATTACATTGATCTTTTCTTTCCCTTGCTAGTCCTGCATTGTCACCTACAAACTCCATCATATTCAGCTCGCTTTTCCGTGCTTCGTCTCTCACAAGTTTCATTCATCATCCTCCACCTGATTCTTCTCCCCGTTGCCTCCATCTTCCAGTTAGGGTGCGGCTGTGCATCGCTATCTGATGCCCAGACCCATCATTCTCCTCTTTATCATCTCTTCTTCTAGTTCTCCAGTGTGTACTCTTCCTTCTTCAGGACGCAACGAAGGTGCTAACTCATTTATCTTCCCCCTTTCTTCACGTATGTATATATGGCAGTAATGTTTTCCCGCTATCTGGTCAATTAACTAGTGGGTTTGTTGCGTCTTACATTGGATCATGCTGGAATCGCAGGCCCAATCATACAATTAAATGGACTTACATCCATGTGCAAACGGATGCTTCCAGTTTTCTCAGAGTAGTGACTTCGAACTCACTCTGTACATTTCTGCCTGAAAGGCTCCAGGTTGATGTATTGTAATTAATTAAAGTTTATACAGAGGACAAGGTCTATTGCTATCATTCTGGATTCAAGGCTTCTTTCTCTACCATTCTCACCACCCCTGTATTCTTCCTGGTAACTTGCCTCACCTGTTAGTCTGGGTTTGGTCTTTTGCGTTGACACTCTGCTTCTTGTCAGTTTCCACCGGAATGGAATTGTGCTGAACATTTTGAAGAAAACGCATTTTTCTTTCTGCCCGGTGACAATGAGGTCCAATATTTATTGTATAGGCCACTAAATTTGGCTTCTTGATTGCTTGATTTCTGGAATTCCACTGATTATGAATGCTTATATCACAACGAATAATGTAGATTTCTGACATCAGAGTGAATTCTTCTTTGGGAAGTTTTGTGAACAATGACTGCATCAAAAGGAATGTGTAAATGTAATGTGATCTAGAACTAGTTTCTTTGCCTGCTTCAAAATGCTAATCAATCATTTGTACATGAGCTTCAACCATTTGAGAAATTTCAGCCCACCTTAGTGTTTAGTGTTACAAATATTTGAAATCGGCTCTAACTGACCTTCAGTGGTCAAGCAAATTAAAGGGCTACGAAAAGCATTTTAATAGCTATCATTTGAATATCGGTAATGCACCGATTATAGTTACTGATTTTGAAATGTCTCGCATATAGGTATGCTATCGGATTTGGGAGAGATGCAATGATAAAAGTCCTCGGGATCCAAAAATCTAGTGTGTGTTTCCTTAAAATTTAGATAGCAGTTAGCCACTGGCCACCGCACCATATGCTATAAGAGGTGGTCAACTAGACAATTTTTGCCTGGAAAAGGGACAAGTCAGTTGACACAGATCACACCCTGCACGAAGCACTTGTCTTGCACATCTCATGACGCTTGATTATGTCCTCAAGACACCTTTTACGATGAATGTCGTTTGCGTCTTTGTTAGTTTGGATTGAAACGCATTACCTACAGTTTATCTGGCCATTTCTATGAAACTATAGACCGAGTGTGTATTGTATTGCAGTAGTCATTGTAGAAGTATTTTTTGATTTTTTATTTCATTTCATTTGTGGTGTGCGTCCAGATTTTCTTTTTAATTTACCTCTCTCTCTTATTTTATTTTTCTTACAAATAGTTTAACTTGTACGATCATTTTAAATTTTGTCTTTACCGATCTTCTCATCTTAAATTTTTTTATTAAAGACAAATCTATAAGTGCATGAAATAATATATATATAATCAATTAGTATAAATTCAATTTGAGACATCGACTGAAAATTAAAATATACCGATCAATGCATTTAACAATGATTTTTTACTGATTGCAAATCAAGATACATCAGATAATGTATTTTCAAATACATGGTGTATTAATTTTTCACCAATCGAAAATCAAGATGTACTAGTTGAAAATTATATTAGACTTTCATACAATTGATTTTTACACTCCTGCAACAAAACGTAGTGTAAACCTAATTTAAGAAACCAATTGTAAATCAAAATACATTGATCAATGTATTTTGTAACGTACAACGTGTCTTAATTTTTGTTACGAATGAGCCACTTTAGACGTCTTTTAAAACGTCTGGGAGGTGGCCCAGACGTCGGACCAGACGTCTGGAATAACTTACAGACGTCTAACCAGACGTCTGGAATCACTTACAGATGTCTGGAAATCGGTTATTTTTGGCACGCGCGATTCGTCTGTGCGCCTGAGCACGTAGACCTGCGAAAATTCCCTCTCTCTTTTCCCCTCTCCCTCCTGCGCCCTCTGTCGCGCTCTCTCTCTCCTCCTCGCTCGGCCTTAAAAGGCCACGCCCTCTCCCTCACTCCCGCCACCTCCGCCCCCTTCCTCTTCTCCTTCCAGCCAGTGCGTGAGAGCGAGCGCGAGTGAGCGGCGGCAGCGACAGCCGCGGTGAGCGTGGGAGGAGGTGCTGCGTGTGGGAGAGGCGCTCGGCCGTGAGGGCGAGCTCGCCGGGGCTGCTAGGGCCGGCCGGCGGGGGGCGCAGCGGGCGCGGAGCGACGCGGGAGGACTGCTGCAGCTCGAGCAGCAGGCGGACGAGACGCGGCGCGGTCGGGCGTCGCGAGCGGAGGGCGAGTTGCGCCCTGGTTCTGGAAACTTTTCCAGAATCAGACGTCTGGGCTGCTAGCCAGACGACGGGCACGACATCTGGAAGACTGTCCAGACGTCTGAAAGGTGAGTTATTTCCGTCTCCTTCCTTTTTTTCGACTGACCGTACTGAGAGAGAGAGATGGGTACACGCAGGTTCGATGATTTGCCATCCAACGCGAATCAGATGTCTAGCTGTAGCACCAGACGACGGGAGCGACATCCAGACGTCCGGGGTGACCATCGGATGTCTGGAAACTAGGCCAGACGCCCCTGCAAGCTTCTGGACGTCTGAGAGCCCACGCAGAGCGAGGTAATTCCCTAATCCACTTTTTAAGACGTCTGGAAGAAGTTCCAGACGTCTGATTTTGCACTGTTTCGTCGTTTTCGACCCGTTTAGGGCCCATTCGAGTTCCATTTTCCGCGTTTCGAGTTGCGTTCTTTTCGGAATTAAATCCTCTACCCGTCTACAGTAGCTATATACTGTTTTGAGAAACTCCTTGTGTTTGATCCTTGTGATAGGATCCCGTTCCGTTGCAGTCTCGGGGGTTGCAAAGGCACGCGGAATTCCCGACCACGCCCCCAGTACTCCCATTGTACCTGGTAGAGTGGCTTTTAAGTATAATCTGTTAAATTATGGAACCATAAATAGAACCTAGGACATTGCATGAATCCTAGGAAATGAGAAATAAATTGAATGATAGATCCTAGGTGTTGCATGAATCCTAGGGCTGGAAAACTAGATTGTATGATAGATCCTAGGATACGGCATGAATCCTAGGACGGGAAAACTAGTGGAATATATGAATACTGCAGTTTTGGAAGATGGAAACAAATAGCTGCCTGTAATTGAATTAACAGCTGCCTATTATGAATAAATAAACGTGATTGAGAACATGGATTGTAAGAACGTGAAACTGGAAAGTGAAACCTAGATGTTCTGAGTTAAAAAAGCTGGAACCCTATGGGGGATTAGGAGTGGAACTCCTGGAAAGAGAAAGGAATGGAACTGAGAAAGAAAGACATAGTAGTGTGCTGTCTCTTGGGTACGTAGTACCAAGGGAAGTACCTGTACCTGTTTAGTGCAGAGCGGAGCCAGCCGCCCCAGAGACCCGGGGTTTGGACTGGCCACTTTGTACCGACTTGCTGGCCCTCGTGTACGTAGTACCGAGGAGAGCTACTAGTGTAGGGAGGGCACTAGCTACCCCACGGGCCCCGGGGTTCTGTTAGCCTCCTACACCGACTTGTTAGGCCCACTGGGGCAAACCAGGGTAGTCAGGCGAGGGTGCGCGGACTGTGGAGGGGCAAGGCCCCTGTTTAGTTACTGTGGAGGGGTTGGACTCCTATTACTGAGAGGGCTCTGCCCTGGACTAGTTCCGTGCTGTGCTTTGGGCGCACCCGTTAACGGAAACGACTGACCGCGTGCCAGTGCGGGTTAGCTACCTGTGCGTTTATCGCGCGTGCCGTAGTCACCGTTACGTCTGTCCGTGACCTTGGGTTGGTTGACTGAGAGTAGGATCACCACGGGGGACTCTCCCGTCCAGGAGAGCACCACGTGCTACTTCTACTTTTTGGAAAAGACAGCAATCAAGATCGTTCCCATGAGGAACATTCAACATCAAGTAAAGGATCTGAGAAATAATTGAAATCGTAAGACAATTGAAAAACGTAAATAAAGAAACTAACAGAACATAACAGCTACTGTACACTTTACTGTTTTCTTTAGTTTTAGTTGCCACTCTACTTAGCGTTTTACTGACGTGTTACACTCGTTACCTTTCAGGACCAGGTGTTGAGTAGCCAGGGTTAGCTACTGCAGAGGACGCTGGGCCGAGTAGGGTTCAGTAGAGTAACCACTGTTCTCTTGTACCTCTTTTTATTCCACTGTAGTGAGTAGTTCTTGTTTCCGCTGTACATTTCTTTACCTGCAGTTCATTTTATGTTATGAATGTTGTTCTACTGTTGTTGTGGTATATACTGTAGTGGTTTCTTTCCTTACTGCTGTATTTTCTTACTGTTAGTTATTTTCATGCTGAATGTGGTTTATTTTACTGCTCTTTTGGTTACTTCCTCGTTGGACGACTAGGTCTTGGAATTAGTCAAGTCGGTCCGGTTCTCGTGTCTCATAGGGACTCGGGAATCGGGTCGTTACAATTTTCAATTGATGGTTTTTATTTTCCATTGATTAAAAATTAAGATACATCGAATAATATATTTTAAAATAAATGGTATGTTAATTTTTCACTAATTAAAAATTAAAATTAATTAATTAGAAATTATATTAAATTTTTATACCATTGACTTTTAAATTTTCGTGGCAAAGTATATATTAAAAATTAATTAAATATTGAAGGAAAGGCACCTATTTGAGAAGCTATGGTACACATAGAAAAGTTCCAAGTAAAAACATGCGAATGTCAACGGGTAACTCTTTTAGCAATGTAGGGTCCTCAAAGAAACCAGAAAAGACATGCGTGCTTGGCCGTCATCACATACCTAATCATTTTCAATCAAGTCAACTAAGTTTCTGCAATTGCAAAGGGAAGTTCCACTGAGAGATTGATAATGTAAATTCTTTATACCACCTTAATTGGTAGACCAGTCAATTTTGATTCAGGCAGGAACATTTTCATCCGTGAAGGCTGTCGGGACTGCTACTTTTTTTTTCTTCTTTTTTATATGTTTCCTTTTACGTAGAATTCTGTAGAGGCAAATTGTAGATAAATTAGTCATACCTACACGCTGATTCTCCAAATAATGCATGAATAAAGATTTAAACATGATCTCTTTTATTAAAATTAGAAGTCTCTGTTATTCGATCACATCCTGGTGGGTATACTACTATGTTCTTAAAGACACATCGATAATAACAGGCCTTTCACAAAAAATAAAAAAATGAAAGGCAAGAAGATAAGCACTAACCGTACCTATCGAACCAAATTGAGTAGTAAAACTCTAATTATCTAATCCCAACAAGCTTGATTCAAATCAAAAAGAACATTAATTCCAATCTAGTCCAAAATCGATCTAAAGCATTCTAGAGGTGTAAGGATTTTAGGTTTGGATTTCACATCCATAAATAGCCTCCACCAAATCAATGATGCCCTAGAAAAAAATAAACCCCAAGTCAATATATCTGTTGAATAAGATAAATAATGCGGGAGCCTAATAATGAGATATCAAAAGTATAAAAATAATCAAAGGAACACTTGGATTTACGTAAAAACTTCACTCACGAAGAGCGAAGAGAAAACCACGGGAGAAGGGCCTTATACGTGTCTCTGTTATTCTTCTCAAAGAATAAGTGAGAGGGTATACGCCTATTTATAGGTCACCACACACACAACAAAGTCCCACTACACTATGTGTGACTAAACCACTACACATATTACTATCAACACTCCCCCTCAAGCTGGAGTATTGATGCTTAAGTTGTAACACAAAGAAACCTACTCTGTAAAACATAATACAACACACTATACTGGCTCTTGCATGTAGGCGGAAATACGGGCTAGAACTGCTGGACGAATTGTAGCTTGCTTTGAAAGAAGCCTCTCCTTTGGAGACCTAGTGCTGGTGGCTTCCAATTCAGTATCCCTAAAATGAGGTGTTCATCTAAAGTCCTCGAAACTGGATCTCTCCACTAAACTAGATCTTCCACATAGAAATCTGAATAGGGCTCTTCCTTTGAGGACCTCGAAACTTGGATCTCCCTCTCTGAAGACCTTAAAGCTCTGGACTTCCAAGAGTTATGGTTTCTCATGTGGAGTTCAGGAACAAAAGAAACTCCCAAACGAGGGTGACTACAATAAGCTTAACACTCCCCCTTACCCCCATACTCGAATGGGAAAAGAAAAATAACGAGATAACAAAATAAAACTAGAGAAAAGCCTCTTTCTCTCTCTTCTCTTCAAACATTTCTTTTTTCAATTTTTTATTCCTCTTTCTTTTTTTATGATTCTTTTTTTTTTACTCATCTCTCTCTTCCTTTTTTTCACTTTTTTTTATTTTCTCCTTTTTTTTCTTTCATTTTTTTCTTCATTTTTTCCTTTTTTTTGTTTCACCTTTTCTTCCATTCCTATCCCTTATTTTTGTTTTGGAATGATAAGTGACATAAAATGATATAACATAAAATCAAATGCGCAAAGATGCAACAACCCCAAAATCTCTTCTTTTAGAGTTCAAAAGAACCCAAATCCACGCTTCTCCTTAGTTAAGGCATGGCAACAATGCTACGTGTTCCACATCTGCAACCGCCATCGACAAGAGGTGCTCGTGCTACCTCCACAGCACCGAGATCTTCTACAACATGGCCCTCTTGGACGTGGAGATGGCAAGGTTCTAGGCAAAGCTCCTCCTGATCCAAAAGGTTGCTCCACGTGTTATGCAATGCTGAGACTCACTAATCTCTCGCCATCATCGCCGAGATCATCGTCGCAAAGGCCCTCTTTCTAGGTCCATCGCCTCCGCCCATAAGGCCTACGACGATGGTGAGGAGGGCCCAGCCCCGTGGCCTCCACAAGGGCCGTCTCCATCTCTAGTTGCTCACTAATCTCCATCGCCAAGGCTCGTAGGTGAAGCATGCGCCTTGATCTGTGGGCGATGCGTGGAGATATCAAAAGTATAAAAACAATCAAAGGAACACTTAGGTTTACTTGGAAACCCCACTCACAAAGAGCGAGGTGAAAACCACGAGAAAATGGCCTTAAAAGCATGTGTTTCTCTGTTATTCTTATCAAAGAATAAGTAAAGGGGTACACGCCTATTTATAGGCCACCACACAGACAACAAAATCTCACTACACTATATGGGACTAAACCACTGCACATGTTTCTCTCAACAAAATCATAATGGGATGACAGAGAAATTAAGGCTTTGGGAGTTCAATTTGCGACCTACTTGGAAGGTTCTTATAGCAGTGATGACAGCGATTATGGTTCTACAAACTATTAAAAGACAAGTCCAATGCAATTTAAGACTTGCATTCGATTCCTTGTCTTGTAACCATTCTAACAGCACCTATTTTGCGAAAATTGGAGTTCGTTTGTCCCATCTATAGGGAGTTCTCATAGATAAGGAGAAATAAATAAATAAAATACTAAATAAAATTCCTAATCCTATACCCTTCCACCATGTAACCCTTTTATATGTTTCCTCTTCATCTTAGTATATAAGACATGTAAATCTTCCTCCCGACGCCAAATGTCTACGAATGACTTTCATTCCTTCCCCTTATGCACACATTGGAACAAGAGGGAGAGACAAATCAAGAGAGGGTGACACACAAAAGAGAGAGGTTGCATGAGAGTAGCAACAACATAGTTATGCCATGATCAACAGTGTGACCTGCAATAAGTGCTGGAGCGAGCGTAGCAATTGTAAGCACGATGACAAGTGACATGGTCGAAGGTGCCCTTCTCCCCATCCATGTTGTGTGTGTGCACGTAAGGAAGAAGAGGTCATTGGTCTGATCATCAATGGGTCCATCACAAATATGGTTGTAAGTGGTGTAGGCAGGGAAGCTGATGGACTACGAAGCTAGCTCGTTGACGACATAGGTGAAGGGATCGATTGAATCAACCCGTGGAATCCCGAAAGCATGAAAAATGACATTGTAAAATTTTTCAAAATAACAATCACATCGATGCCTAAACTCGATTATGATGAAACAAAAATACCCTAATACCGGAATCACATGTGAAAAACTAATTTTCTCCCGTTCTAGATTTCCACAAGATATATGATTATACCTTTATGGGTGGTGTAGATCACCACCTCACATGCAATGCCTCCTACAATAAGTTCCAGCACGCTCAAAACCCTCCTCAACGGGTGGATGAAGCCCTTCGTGTCGAGGATGTCCAACCACACACAATCAATCGAATCCCACGAGCTCCTTCTCAGGGATCAAGGACAACAATCATCCTTCTCCTTCCTCGATGTAGTGCTCCTAACGTTCAAGATCAAAAGAGATTTGTAGCATCAGACGTACAAAACAACTTTTAGACGTCTGATGCCTTCTTCATCATGTAAGTACCTCTATTTTTTATGTACCAAAATTATGCCATCTTTGAAACTAATATTTCAGGACTCTCTCATGGATCAAAGCTTCTCTTATGGATCAAAGTTAGAAGAATGTTGATCTGTATCTCAGTGTCTTTTTATTTTTATTGAGTTTGGAATATTTTTTGTAAGGAACCTCAAAAGAAGTTTCAAAACGAATTTTCGCACCTCACTTTAAAAATAAGTTTTTAGGGTTTTAATCGACCAAATAAATTAATTGATCGACCAAAGTCATTAATCGACCAACCAACTTAGTTAATCGATCAAATGAGCCCATTTTAGGAAGTTCATTAATATACTTTTAATTGACCATTTAAGTTAATTAATTGACCAATCATTGATTGATCAAATAACTAGTTTGATCGACCAAATCTCTTTTTGATCGACTAAACTACCTTAATTAATCAACCAATTTGATTTCCTTTTCAGGTTGATTTGCTAGTATATATAGAGGTCGTATGTAGCCCTTTTAAGATATACTCTCAAGTAGAAAATCATTCAAAGAAAGAGCTTTCCATGCTTCACTCAAAGTGCTTCTGTGCTTCTATTTTCATGCCTTCCAAAGCGCGACAATTCAAACCTCTGCTGAAATTCTGATTTGACTTTTACGGAGATTCCATAGATTTATATTGTTCTTATATATTGTTGCTTTTGATTAACGGATTCTAAGTTGTTGTTGTTGTGCTTCTCTTCAGGTTAGTAAGAGAAGGGATCTTTGTAAGAGGTTGTGTCACCTTCGTTCAAGTGGTACGTTAATGGATTGATTAGTCTTGCCTAGTCGAAAAAATTCTAAGCTGAGAGACTTAGCTAGTGGTTTTCACCCGGTTTGAGTTTCTACTATAAATCCAGGTGTTATCTATGCTTAATACTTTTGTGGATTGATTTGTGTACATTTGATTTGAATTTTTAAGCGATACTATTCACCCCTCCTCTCTAGTATACCTTTACGATCCGCAGGTGATGGGAACACCATCATAGGCCCTAACTAGCCACATTTAGTCAGGTTTAATCGATTAAAGATCCTACATAATCATCTGAGGGTCATAACTCTGCATTGTTCTGATTTGAGAAGAGAATGGGAAATCAGGGTTAATTATGTAATTTTAATAGCGCATCTGGAACACATATTAACCATGGGGTCACTCAGGGGCTAAGTAAAGGTCAAAAGATCTCTAAAGTCTAAAAAGTGAGTCAACACTGACATAAACAGGGTTTCAGGCATTTCAAGAACCGAAGCAACACATAAAATCGTAATTTCATATCCGCTTGAATTAAGGAGGTTCTGGTCAGCATAAAATTCATCTAAACCTCGTAAAAATCTTAGAAAAATATTATGAGAGGTTTGGTACCATTGGTTTAACTATCTGAATCTATTTTGACCTTAAACAAAGTCTCAGACGGGATTTTGTCTTAATTTGAGCTTTTGTGCAAATTACTTAGTCAAACGTAGTCAAAATTGAAATCTAACTTCACCATTAGATTCCTTGGGTCCAAATAAGATTAAGGCCCAAATTTGGGCCCAATCAGAGTCCATCTTGACCTAGTTTGCAACTTAGCCCTTTAAAACTCTCTTTCCTACATTTAGCCCCTCAAGTTTCACATTCATTGCAAATAGCCCCCTAATTTTTCATCATTTTCTTCATTTAGGTCCTTATTGCCATTAGAGGTGGGAACACACCTCAGTCGAGATTCACGGAGAGATTTCTCTCTCGAATCAAGACCAAATCCCTCCAAATTTAGAGGGATTGATCTTTAGAGATCTCTTTATCATTGGGACCAAATCTTGGACCTCGATTCACACCATGGAGCTTGAACGAACTCAGAAAAATCTAGGGATCTTTTTCCCTGATTTCACGACCCAATCAGGCTCCTTCCCTCATCCGAAGCTCGTCCTAAAGCTCTATAAAGGACCCCCTCAACGATATCATTCTCCTTAGCTAAGAAACGACTGGCAATACCTCTCTTCTCTCTCCTATGACCACCATTCCTTCAAGCCTCGACGAGCCTCACCTCCTCCTTCATCAAGCTAGCCAACAGTCAAATTGACCGGCAGTTTACCATGCGAGATCGAGTTTTAAAATACTTTGTCGTAGTATAATCGAAATCACACAAAAACAAATACAATTTATACTCAAATTTGAAGTCCAAGGTCGAACGCAGGGAGCAAGTATTGTAATTAATCTCAAAAGATCACAATATCACCATAAATATAAGCAACTATAACAAGAAGAGTAATCAGAAAGGATATATCAGATAACTCAAGTTTGAAAGTGCAAAAAGATTAGAATAAAATGGTGATTTGAATCACCAAATTACTTTGTAAGTTTTACAAGCACTTAATATATGAATGTGAAGCTCAACCACAATATATATCAACTCCCTTCAGAATATCAGACGACAGAACAGGCGCTCAAACACCTTAACCAGCAGAGGCAAAGGCCTCTCTTCTTCAAGCTTTAGGGAAAGGCACAGCACAGAGGCACGGTTGCGTCCTAGCAACTAAGTGTTGAGAGAGAGTCACTGAGGACAAACCCCCCTCTCTTTTTCCTTCTCTTCTCTCTCAGAAACCCGTTTAATCAAATCTTTAATTGGGTAAACAAGCAGGTAACCGGATCCTGGCCAGACCCGCGTGGCGTAACCGTGGCTAAGGCGTGTGCTGGGCGTGCGTGGGGACCCAACCCCTGTGTCTTGGGCGAGGGGTCGAGGACACGAATACAATTTATTGGGCACTCGAGCTTCAGTGACTTCCGAGGTGGGACTAAAGTCCCCGCCTCCTTCACGTGTAGCAGCAGTCAGCAGGTGTTGTTCAATTGGAGTCCTTGGAGCGGTCAATGCTCCCAATTGACCACCTAGGGAGATGTCTGAGCTGAGTCCGCTTCGCCTGGAGCGAACGCCACAAGAACATGCTTCGAACTTGCTTGAAGCAACTTCAGTAATGGCGGTGTAGCCCTTTGAACTTGAAAGCAAAAAAAAGGCCTCTCGGCCATGACAGAATAGTTCAGAAGCTCTACTGTGGAACGGCAAGTGTGGTGGTGTGCGTGGAGTGACAAGAGGGTGAGTGGAAAGGTCTGACGACCTCAAGACAGTGGTGCGACGGAGGTGTTGTCCGGTGAGGCGAACGAGAGATCAAAGCCTCAAATTTCTTCGGGGCTTTTGATCAGGGGAGTGAGGCGACGCTCGTTGACTTGGTGGCAGGGGGATTGGATGTGTGTAGCGATCTCTAGGTCTTGCCAGAGGTGTGCTGGCAAGGTGGAAGATGGTGGGTGTGCAGGCGCGTGAAGGGTCGAATCGGAGCGGTGGTGATCCTGTGGTGATTAGTGGCTGAAGGAGTATCGATTGAGGTAGAAGTTGGACGAAGGGGAGTGGAGATGGCGCCAGGTCTGGTATGGCAGGCGCCAGAGACGAAGGGTGCTCCGATGAGAGACATCGGGGACGACGGAGGGGTAGAGGGTACCTCGCTGGCATTGTGAGGTGAGGAAGAGAACGAGGGAGAAGATCCGACCGCCTATCGTACGTGGCAGCCGGCGAAGAAACCGAAGGAGGAGAGTCACCGGAGTGAGGTGAAGCGAGTTGGAGGTTGGAGGAAGAAGAGGGATTTTTGGCTCTATTTCTCACTAAGGAGGTGAGGAATGTCATGGGAGGTCTTTCATAGGGCTTAGGAGAGCTTGAAGAACATGAAACAAGCTCCATAGCTTGCTTGGGATTCAAGAAGAACCCCACTGATTTTATGGGTTCGCACACACGAATCAGAGGGAGTTATGAGTTGAAATTGATCCCAATAGGTTTCTCTAGGTGTAAACATCAATCCCACCTAATTTGGTGGGATTTGATTGAAGTTTGAGTAGGATTTCAATTGGTCAAAGCTTGCCTAGAGGTCGGTTGACCTCCAATGGCCGCAAGGACTACTTTGAAAAAAAATTGAAGAAGTTAGGGGTCATTTTGCAAACATTTCAAAAGCTGAGGGGCTATTTGAGAGAATAAGAGTCAGACTTCGACCTAAATGCAAACTAGGTTAAGATGATCTCAAATTGGGCCCAAATTTTGGTACAAACCTAATTTAGACCCAAGGAATCTAATGGTGAAGTCAAATTTAGGTTTTGACTAAGTTTATCTAGGTAATTTGCGTAGAAATTTAAATTAGGGCAATTATCTGTTTAAGACTCTATTTTAGGTCAAATTTGGTTCAGATGATCAAATCAAAGGTACCAAACCTTAGAGAATATTTTTTTATGATTTTTAGAAGATTTATGTGAATTTTATCCGAACCATAACCTCAGTTAATTACGTAGGTCTGTTTTTTGAGTTTTAGAAGTTCATTAATTCTTGAATGTGTGAAAACCTGTTTTGTTCTACATGGACCCACTTATTAGACAATAATGACCATATGACCTTCAATAAGCCCCTGAAATACCCCATGGTTATTCTATATTTGTGGAATGTTGTTAATTTTGCAGAAATAACCTTGTATTCTTCTCTTCTTTTCAAAATAGGATAATATGCCCTTAGGACCTTCTGATGGATATGTAGGAGCAGCTATCAACCATTTTAGACCAAATTGAGCTAATTATGGCTCATGATGGTATTCCCATCACCGGCTTACCTTCGTCCTCTCTTCATCACGCATCTTTCTAGCCAAAGAAATAGCATCTTCGTCCTATCTTTCCTTGCCACTCCCACGCCATCGACCCCATCTTCTCCAACTCCAGCCCATCATCGCCGGATGACTCCACCCTCTTTCTCCCTCCATAAGTCTCTTCTCTCTTCCTCTCACTCCCGTTGCACTCGCCTCTTCACAGCGACACTGCCGAGCGTTTCTAACGAGGACGTAAGGCCGTATTCTCTTTTTTAGGTGTACACCGAGGCTCCGCCGCTGCAAGTGTCTTCTCCGACTTTGATCGCCATCATCTGACCTTCAATCACTCAGTTGCAGTGCGCAACTAGAACAGCTCCAAGTGCTAAAGCTTCCCAGGAATTCCAACAAGGAAACCATCAGCAGCGACAGCCTCAATTTGACGAAGCATCTGCTGTAGCAGCTCGCAAGGAAGAAGCCCCGAGTTTAGTCCCACATCGGGCTTTCACACAGCTACTATAACATATATTATGAAAAGGTGTTGATAGTTGTTCACCTTCGAATGCACGAGGGTGAGGTCCCCATGCACGCGGGTCTGGGCCGAATACGATTAATCCGAATACCTGAGTTTGACTTGATTCTAAAGAAGGAATTTGAGAGGGAGGACAGGGCTTTTTGCGACCTCGGGATTTGTGCCCTCCTCTCTCAACACTTTGCCTGCGAGACCCTTGTGTCTCGTTTGTGGTGCTTTGCCTTGGTTCTTTGAGGTCTTGAGTTAAGGTGTCTAAGCCCAAACCCGATGTTTGATTTGGTTCTACTTGTGTTGGTTCTAATATTGAATATTCATTTGATTGAAGTACTATTGATTTATTTGGCTTAATTAGAACTTGATTATTAAGTTAAATTGGTGGTTCAAATCATCATTTTAACCTAATCATTTTGCCCTCTCACTCTTGAGTTTATTGAAATATTATTTTGATTACATTGAACATTATTCTTGCATATCTTTCTTGATATTATGATCAGTTGATTGAAATTGCCAATTTGCTCCCTATGAACGACCTCGGACTCACATCGATTTTGAGTTTATAAATTTAAGTGTTTGTGCAAATTTCGTCCTATACTCCGACGCATATTTCTCTAAAAAATGATTCTCGCACTTAAATAGCAGGCACCCTCACTTGATATCAGAGCCATGTTGTCCAGAAGATGTCGAAATCATTTGTTAACACGTATGCAGAGGGACAGTCAGTAGTTCAACCTCCATTGTTTGATGGAACAAACGACGGATACTGGAAGACCAAGATGCCAATCTTCCTGGAATCAATGGACTTCGAGGTGTGGGATGCCATTGACTTCAAGTACACACGCCCTGAGATTAAGGAGGGAGCGGCAGAAACTCTAGATCAGAAGAAAATGGCAACACATATCGCAAAGGCCATGAATGCGATCTTCTGCGGGCTTTCCAAAGTAGAATTCAATCGCGTCTCTGCCTGCAAGACAGCTTACGAGTTCTGGAGCATCCTCAAAGTTACTCACGAGGTGGCATCCAAGGTAAAAGAAGCCAGAGTTAATTTGCTAACACAAAATTATGAGCTTTTCAAGATGAAGAAAGGAGAGTCAATCAAAGAGATGTTTACGAGATTCATAGACATCGTAAACTCTCTACGGAACCTAGACCAAGAAATCAAGAATGAAGCTCTGGTGAGGAAGATCCTCCAATCTCTCATAGCGATTGGGAGACAAAGACCACAGTCATACAGGAATCGAAAGATCTGTCTACTCAAAAACTAAACGATCTTATCGGTAGCTTGATGGCATACGAAGTTCAGCTTCAGCACATGAAGGAGCATGAAAACGAAGGGATTAAGAAGAAGACCGTGGCGCTCGAAGCCAACCATCAATCGGAAGACTCCTCAAGCGAAGATGAAGAGGAAGACATAGCTCTTCTCTCCAGAAAGTTTGGAAAGTTCCTCAAAAATAAGAGTTGGAAAAAGAAGAAAGAAGAATCCAAAGCAGACGCCATTATCTGCTACAACTACAAACAGAAAGGACACATCATAAAGGATTGTCCACTTCTCAAGAAGGAATCAAAGAAGAAGAAGAGATTCCCCAGAAGGGATGGAAAGAAGAAGGCTCTTGAAGCCACCTGGGATGAATCAGATTCAAGCTCAGAAGAAGAAGAGAACTCCGGAGAAGAAGCTCTTCTAGGACTTATGGCTCTAGAAGATGAGGTAACATCCTTTTCACAAGATGAATTATTAGAAGCTTTCTTTGAGATGCATGACATAGCTAAATCACTAAAGATAAGCTTAGCGAAAGCCTTAGGAGAAGAGAAGGCATAAAAAGATACGTTTGTTTTACAAAAAAAAGAGTTATCTGTTGAAATTACTACATTAAGATCACAAATTAATAACCTAAAAGTAAACATAGACAAACTAAAAGAAAACTCTGCTATTCTCTTAAATGAACTAACTAAATTCACCAAAGGTAATCAAATTTTGCATAAACTCTTAGGAACACAAACCCAGAGCACCACAAAATTTGGGTTAGGTTATATACCTAAAAATGATCATGAAGCATCTAGTTCTAGTCAAAGGAAGGAGAAAGATAGCTTCCCTAAACAGGAGGCTCCAACTAACCATTGTGGACCCAAACAAAAATGGGTACCAAAAGCACTTTTGAAATCTTGTTTTGTAGGTTAAGTAGATTATAAGAGGTGGACATATCAAGAAACAAATGGAAATCTGAAGCCACTTTATAGATCCAACAATTCAAGACCTCACCACGGAAGACCTCCTCACTATGCGCACTCCTCCCTCGTCGGTCGTGCTCGCCGCCACCGACGACCACATCGGCTCCCATTTGATTGACCATTCTTTGATCGATCATGGTACACTCTAAAACTTAGATTAAATCCGTTTCTTTTAGATTTTTCTTGAGTATTAGATGTGTTATGACTTGATCTTATGATTGTCTTATGTGATCTTGTGTTTGTTTGTTATATCTTGCAGTATATGTGAGCTAATCATCCGTGGATCTCTTATTTTTTTCGCATCTGTTCGCTTTTGGTCGACCAAATTCTTTGGTTGATCGACCAAAAGACGATTTTGCAAAAGTACATCTGGTCTGTTTTTGATCAACCAAAACTTCTTAATTGATTGTCCAACGTGTTTTTTTCTGATTTGTTATGGCTCCGAAACGTACACGTGCCTCCTCTTCTGATTCTCGTGATGACACTTTCGATCGGTTTTTCATCACTGAGGCCTCCCATGAGAGTTTCTCCATATTCCCAAGCTTTCCCCGCACGTCGGTCGTCTAGTTGATTTTCCCTACTTTGAGTCTATCTTTCCCGAGATCCGCAATAAATTTGCATATCACTAGATTTTATGTCTTTTTGAGAGGAACTTTTACTCAGGTTCCAAGAACAGCAGCATACCCGGTGTTGATCCCATGGCCTATCACCTATTTTATGCCAATCTCAAGAATATAGGCGAGGGTTTCAACATCGAGCTAACCTCAAATTTCTATGGCATATAGGTTCTAGTTAATGCGGATGTCATTTTTGAGATTCTCGGGTATCTGCCTGTTGGTCCTACTTTTCTTGAGCTTCACCAGTAGACACAGACGGATTCTATTAGGGAGACCCTGCTCACTCCCTTACACTATGACTTGGGCCGTCTTGCCAAGTCACCATATTTCCGTCATCTTCCTTGTTTTCTTAATCGTGTCTATCTTTGGAATTTCATGTCTAAATCTACCTCATTTGAGAACTGTCCTGGTATCATACTCATTACCCTTTACACTTTTGTAAGAACAAGCGATTCAACTAGAACCACTTGATTCTGTATTTGATAGCAAGCAACCCACCAGCTCCTTCCAGTTTGGGACACTCTCTCTCATGTCTTCCTACATTTTAGTGTTCAGATGGATATCAACCATAAACAATTCATTACGAGAGTCTCCATATTTGATAAGCTCACTTATACAAAGATAAACCAAGCTCAGGGAGCCCGTGGTAAGGATGCAAACCAGCAGTAGCAGTTGCAGTAGCCTCAGGAGTCTCTGCCATTCCTCCTCCTTTCCCGCCATACAAGCACTTTATAGCGACTTGTCCTCCTCTAGTGCGACCTGCTCCATCCTTCTACGACAAGGAGTGGGGCCTTCTCGACAGATCGCATACAGGCAGAGACTACGTCAATATTTAGGATGTTATTGATGGTATTTTATTGATAATGCACCGACAGAGAGAGACAGGTATGGTGATGATAAAACATGGGCATCAGGTATTCGAATACCTGAATGCTCAAGGCCAGTTTTTGGATAGACTTGGAGAGTCTATTCATGGGATTTAGAAGCAGCTTCACAAGCCTCCTCATCCTCGCCAATCTACTACCATGCCTCCATCATCAGCAGCACCTCTTCCTCCTACTACAGCAGCAAACCAACAAGTGACACCTCCTCTCCAGACATCTAGGCAACCGATCCCCAGATCGTCAGCTCAAAGATGCCTATGTCTTGGCCCCCCTGCTTCATCAGAGAGATCTGACTCAACAGACCTCGAGTTAGATACAAATCTTTCGAGCACTATGGATGTGTTTACGCCATCTTTGGAGTAGTTATCACTTAGTTTTCTTTTTGCTTTGTTAGCTTTATGGCTTGTAGCACTCTTTGTTTCATGTGCACTATTTTATCTTGCTACGTTTGTCTGGACTCAATTTGCTTTCTACTCAATTATATGCATGGTTATTATCTCTCGTAACTGAATATTTCTCTCTTTAAATTGTATGTTATGATTGTTACTGCTTCAATTTGCATGTTTAAGGGGAAGATACTTTGGAATAATAGTTGCATGTTTCACTTTTTATTGAAACAAAAAGGATGAGATATTATGCATAACTATTTTGATATCTATCTCTACACATAATTATAATTTTGTTGTCATCAAAAAGGGGGAAAATGTAAGTACCTCTATTTTGATACACCAAAATTATGCTATTTGTGAAACTAATATTTCAGGACTCTCTCATGAATCAAAACTTCTCTCATGGATCAAAGCTAGAATAATGTTGATTTGTGTCTTATTATCTTTTTATCTTTATTAAGTCCAGAATATTTTTTGTAAGGAACCTCAAAAGAAGTTTCAAATGAATTTTCGCACTTCATTTTAAAAATAAGTTTTTAAGTTTATTAATCGACCAAATAAATTAATTGATCAACTAAAGTCATTGATCGACCAACCAACTTAGTGAATCAATCAAATCAGCCCATTTTAGGAAGTTGATTAATACACTTTTGATCGACCATTTAAGTTAATTAATTGACTAATCATTGATCGATCAAATAACTAATTTGATCGACTAAACCTCTTTTTGATCGACCAGACTACCTTAATTCATCGACCAATTTCATTTCCTTTTTAGATCGATTTGCTAGTATAAATAGAGGTCACATGCAGCCCTTTTAACATATACACTTAAGTAGAAAACCATTCAAAGAAAGAGTTTTCTGTGCATCACTCTAAGTGCTTTAGTGCTTCTGTTTTCGCACCTTCCAAAGCGCGACGATTCAAACCTCCACTGAAATTCTGGTTTGACTTTTATTGAGGTTCCGTAAGTTTACATTGCTCTTATATATTGTTGCTTTTGATTAACGGATCCCAAGTTGTCGGGAGAAATCCATTATTGTTGTTGTGCTTCTCTTTAAGTTAGTGAGAGAAGGGATCTTTGTAAGAGGTTGTGTCACCCTTGTTCAAGTGGTACGTTAATGGATTGACTAGCCTTTCCTAGTTGAAAAAATCCTAAGCTGAGAGGCTTAGGTAGTGATTTTCACCTGATTTGGGTTTCCACTATTAATCCAGGTGTTATCTGTGCATGATACTTTTGTGGATTGATCTGTGTACATGTGATTTGAATTTTTAAGCAATATTATTCACCCCTCCCCACTAGTATACCTTTACGATTCGCAGGCACTCTCACATCAAATGTCTAGAATGCTTTCTAGACATTCGGAAGACCCCTGGACTTTTGATGCAATGATTAGAAGTTTGATTCTAAAGAATTTGAGAGTGTCTCTCCCACTCTATCATCTCTTCCTCTCTCTTCTTTACACGACAGTGGAAATAATTAAGGTTGATTGTGAATTGAATGAGGATTGTGGTTTGCCTTAGGAGATATTTACAAGAATCCAATCCTGATTCTAATATGATGGGGACCCTTGAATCTCCATTAGAGGGTGAGGATCAAATATGTTACGACTCGATTCCCAAATCCCTACAGGACCCGAGACTGGCTCGCCTCGACTAATCCCTAGTCGTCCAACAAGAAATAACCAAAAGAAGGAAAGTAAACCACACTCACATATGCAATATAACTAAGCAAAAGAAACGTACAAAGCAATAAAGAAAAATAAATCTGTTGTTTCAGTACATACTACCACAACAACAATAATAATGGAAAGCAGAAGTAAACAGTAGAAGCAGAATAGCAACTAAAAGTCCATTACCTACTACAACAGTACAGAAAAGAAAAGGAAGTACTGAAGTAAACTACAGCTGGGCTTGACTGGGTCCAGTACCTTCTGCAGCCGGAAGCTCAGGCTGCTCAACTCCTGATCTTGAACAATGTTATGAAAAGACAGAGTCAACGAACGCTGAGTAGAATGGTATCTATACTATCTAAGTACAAACAGTAAAAGCAACAGGTTTAATTCTCATTTCTATTTATCTATTTTATATATATTTCCATTTCACCCATTTCTCTCAAGCATCCAGATATTCTTGATCTTGCATGTTCCACGTGGGAATGATCTTGATTGCAGTCCTTTTCGTAAAGTAGAAGGTACACGTGGTGCTCTCCAGGTCGGGAGAGTCCCCCGTGGTAGTCCTACACCTAGTCAACCACCTCGAGGTCACTATCAAGACATAGCGGTGACTACGGTACGCATGATAAGCGCACGGGTAGCTACCCTACGCTGACACGCGGTCAGTCATTTCCGCTAGCGGGTACGCCCAAAGTACAGCATGGAACAGTATAGAGCCTTGTCCTCTCAGAACAGGGGTCTCTCCCCTCAGAACCAAACAGAGGTCTCGGCCCTCCACAGTCCACATACTCCCGTCTGACTACCCCGATTTGCCTAGAGGGCCTAACAAGTCGGTGTAGGGTGGCTAGCTGAACCCCGGGCCCTGTGGGGTGGCTAGCTCCCTCCCTACACAAGTAGCTCGCCTCGATACCACGTACACGAGGGCCAACAAAAGTCGGTGAAGAGTGGTCAATCCTAACCCCGGGTCTCAACCCAAGGGAGGCTAGCTCCACTTTACACAAAAGGGGATAGTTGCTCTCCTTGGAACCACGTACTCAAGGGCCAGTACACTTCCCATCTACATTCCAGATTTCCATCTATCTACAAGAGTTCTACTCCTAATTCCTCTTAGGGTTCATGCTCATGTTCACTTCATTTATTCCGATCCAAATTTCACCTTTCACAATTCATTTCTCATCCATATATAGGCAGCTCATGTTTCCATAATTCAATACATGAAACTGGTGATTTCACAGGTAACTGTTCATTAAATACAAGCAACTCATATTCTAACAGGTAACTCACAATTATATCACAGGAAATTGCTAGCAGTTTATCTCAATTATGCATGCCAGTACATCATACAGCACAAACGGTTCATTCATTTCTCTACCCTAGGGTTCATGCCACATCCTAGGGTTCCATTCGGCTATTTCCATAAGTACATTCTTATTTAAATATTATTAACAGAATTAAACCACTCTACCAAGTAACTCGGGAGTAATGCGAGCTTAAATCGCAGACCCAAACGTCTCTGCGAGCCCCAAACGCGCAGCAGGTTGAAACCCTATACCAGGAAATACATTAAAAAAGGAGAGTTTCGAACAGTGTATAACAGACTCTAGTACATAGAGGAACTCGAAAGGAAAGTGCAGGTATTTCGTTTGCATAAAACGAACCCCGATTGGACCCTAAATGGGTCAAAAATGTGCCTACTGTTCAAAATCAGACGCCTGGGAATAATCCCAGACGTCTTAAAAGGTGTCAGATCTTACCTTAAGTCCCTGCGATATCCTCAGACGTCCAGACCTTCTCTGCGATCGTCTGAAGGTAGTTCTAGACGTCGGACAATGCCTTCGGTCATCTGGATGTACCTCTGGACGTTTAGTGATGTGATCAGACGTCCAAAAGCACGTGGGAAAGCGTTTCGCGCTCCTTCCCAAAGCTGCACCTGCGTACGAAATCGCAGGTGCGGTCAGCCGACAAATACCCTTGCGCTGCGATATGCATGGCGCAAGGAGATACGTACCTTGCGATAAATGTGCTTTCAAATGTCTGGCCTTAGCTCCAAACATCCAGGTACCCCGCCAGTCGTCTATACTCCACTTCAGATGTCTGATACTGGAAAACTTCCAATACCAGGAACTCCTCGTAGCTCTCTCCGCTCACTCTACCTCGCACCGCAGCAGCTCCAGCCGCTGTAGAGGTCGGGAGGTCGCCTCCCAGAGCCCTCTTCTCCTCCCGTACGCGCCCGACGGTGGCCGTGCGAGCTCCGTCGAGCTTCCACCGAAGCTCCTCCAACCTTAGGCCTCCTCCTCCCGCGCTCTCCTCCTTCCTCCCTCTCGCTCTCCCTTGCTCGCCCCCTCTCGCCGCTCCCGCACACGCACTGAAGGTGGTGGTGGCTGGTGTGTGGAGTGGAGAGGAGATAGGAGAGGGGTTTATATAAGAGGAGAGGGGTTTAGGGTTTGGGGAAGTATGAGGAAGGGAAAGAGAAGAGGACGGTCTCTGCGCGTCGCCCACGCGCAGAACGCAAATTGCAGTATGAAAATATCACTTTCAGACGACCAGGAATGTGTCCAAACATCTGAACAGACGTTTGATTGAGACTCAGACATCTTAAAAGGCTAAAAAGTAGCGGGTCCTTACAAAATCCTACATAGATTTTATAGGATAAGTCAATAACAACTTATGCGATGTTTGGTTTTAATATCCAAACATAAATTAATTACAATCCAACCCTTAGATTATTAGCCTAATCAAATTTCATGTAATTAATCATCAACCCAAATGCAAGTTAACTCTTTAAATAATATTTGATTTATCCTACAAGTAGGAATCCATCAAAATCACTATTGGTTCACAACACCCATAATGAAGCATTTAAGATTCATGGAATTATGGCACTACACCTCCTTAGGTATTCCAAATACCCATTAATCCTTCACACATGGAGGATAATATTATCTTGAAATCTAATCCCATTAAATAATTGTCATTCTTCCTTAGATAATATTATTCTAACATCTCATTGTATCATTAGGACGAAAATGAAGACCAAATCCTTTTTCCAAAAGACCATCTTCCCGTTCTTGCATTGAGTTTGATTATGACTTAGCAACCATATATGGAATTGTCATTCCCAATATACTCAAAGAAAGATCATTACTCCAATCTGTCACATACACCTATGCAATAGATTTATATGATCCTTTCGAGAGATCATGCACCTCTTATCCCTTCACACATACACTAGCATTCTAGTATCAATACCAAATGCATGCGTTCGTAAACAGAGATACATATCTGCCTCAAGTTAAAGGATATGCCTTCTCCATGATAGCATTGGAGAAGGCCTTTTGCTATCCCATGTTTCATTATGTTAACTCCTTAACCCAACCCACAACAGTTTTGAATCTCCATACAACATAAATCAGGCAACAACCGCGAGAGAAAGTTGTCATTGTAGGTCCTGCGGATCTAAAGCGATATACTAGAGGGGAATGGTGAATAGTATCGCTTAAAAATTTATAAAATAACTACAAAATAAATAAATTCAAGCCACAGAAAATCATATACAATGACACCTGAATTTATAATGGAAACCCTCTCGGGTAAAAACCATTACCTAAGTCTTCCAGCTTAGGATTTTCGCGACTAGGCAACACTAGTCAATCTACTAATGCACCACTTGAAACGAGGGTAGCACAACCTTATACAAAAATCCCTTTTCCTATAAACCTGAAGAGAAGTAGAACAACAACAGGTCATCCCAACAACCTGGGAGCTGAATCAAAGCAATAGATAAAAATGAATACAATAAAATCCTATGGAACCTCAAAGGAAAATCAAACCGATATTTTCGTAGAGGCCTTTTAGATAGAAGTGCTTTTTGAAAATGAAGAAGTAGAAGCGTAGAAGCACTACAGATGAAAGCACAAGAGCTCTTTTTCTAGAGGATTTTCTTTCTTGATTGTGTGTAGGAAAAGGCTACCAAGGATCTCTAATTATACTAAAAAATCGACCTCAAGAGGAAGTTTCTCGAATCCATTTGCTCGATCAATTAAGGTAATTTGGCCAATCAAAATGGCAATCGGTTGGTCAAATTAGTAATTTGATCGATTACTTATTAGTCGATTAATTAAGCAAATTGGTCGATTAAAGGTGTCTTGATCAACTTCTTAATTTGAATAGATTTGATCAATTAAATAAGGATTTGGTCAATCAATTAACTTAAAGATTTGTTTTAGAGAATTACGTTTAGTGCGAAAAATAATTTGAGGTTCCTTACAAAATAATCTAAAGTCAAAGAAAGGAAAAAGACTCAACAGAAGACTATGGCAAGCCTTTTGCTCCTTTCCATGAGTCAACGATAGAGTCCCAAAAGATTAGTCTTGACATATAATATAATTTTGGTACATCAAAATAGAGGTACTAACATTCTCCTCCTTTTTGATGACATCAAAATAATAATTACGTATAGAGAGCTAAAAATTTAAGAGTTAAAACATGCATAATATCTCTCCTTTTTTGTTTCGGCAAAAAGTAATTAAAGCAGATGATTTCAATTCTTAATTTCTCCCACTTAAACAGGTAGCTGAAACAGGAAATAACATGCAGTTGATCTATATAAGTATCTTAAATATAAGCATGCAGCTGAACCATATAAAGCATAATAGATAAATCAAGTCCACAAAAGATGAATTCTACAGACCAAATAATAAAAGATCATTTTCTTTTTATTTTGTAAAAAGAGTTGGATCTATTTTACCAATTTCAAAATCATTTTCAATGAGATAGGTTTTTAGTTTGTCATACCAAGCTCGTGGAGCTTACGTTAGACCATATAAAGCTTTATTTAATTTATAGACATATTATGGATGGTTGACATTTTCAAAAGCTGGAAGTTGCTTAATATAGACTTCTTTCTTGATAAATCCATTTAGAAATGTACTTTTGATGTCCGTCTGAAAGAGTTTGAACTCCATGTGGGCGACAAAGGTTAAACCATTCTGATGAATTCCAAACGAGCTACAGGTGCATATGTCTCATCAAAATCAATTCATTCCTCTTGATTATACCATTGGGCCACAAGTGTAGCTTTATTTCTAACTACTTTTCCTGATTCATTTAGCTTATTCCTGAAAATCCATTTTGTTCCTATGATGGTTTGAGAATTTGGTTTTGGAACAAGTTACCATACTTGATTTCTCTCAAATTGATTCAATTCTTCTTCTATTGCAATAATCTAGCATTCATCAGAAAAGGCATCCTTAACATTTTTAGGTTAGGATGAAAAGGCTGATGCTGGTGATCAGTACCGATACTGGATGATTCCAATCGGAGAACTGGGGTTGCTCAGTTCCAATACTGGTGTTCAGTTTCGGTACTGGCTGGGTTTTTGGTAGCTGTCCTACACCCAGTCAGTCGTTTCCGCTAACGAGTACGCCCAAAGTACAGCACGGAACAGTATAGGGCCTTGCCCTCTCAGAATAGGGGTCTCGCCCCTCCACAGTCCACGCACCCTCGTCTGACTACCCTGGTTTGCCTAGAGGGCCTAACAAGTCAGTGCAGGGTGGCTAGCTGAACCCCGGGCCCCGTGGGGTGGCTAGCCCCCTCCCCACACTAGTAGCTCACCTTGGTACCACGTACGTGAAGGCCAACAGGAGTCAGTGTAGAGTAGCCATTCCTAACCTCGGGTCTCAACCCAAGGGAGGCTAGCTCCGCTC
This sequence comes from Thalassia testudinum, assembly GCA_037157565.1. Lineage (NCBI taxonomy): Eukaryota > Viridiplantae > Streptophyta > Magnoliopsida > Alismatales > Hydrocharitaceae > Thalassia > Thalassia testudinum. The sequence continues at coordinate 677,127 of JAZHRO010000012.1, forward strand.
TACACAAAAAGGGGACAGTTGCTCTCCTTGTTACCACGTACTCAAGGGCCAGCACACTTCCCGTCTACATTCTAGATTCTGTTTATCCATAGAACTTCTACTCCTAATTCCCTGTAGGGTTCATACTCATGTTCACCTCATCTATCTAGATCCAGGTCTCATGTTTCATAATTCATTTCTCATTCATATACAGGTAGCTTGTGTTTTCATAGTTCAATTCTCAATAATATGCAACTGGGGGTTTCACAGGAAATTATTCATTAAATACAGGCAACTCGTAATTATAATACAGGCATTTGCTAGCAAGTTATCTTAACCACACATTTAAGTAAATAGTACAGTACAATAGGCTCATTCATTTCTCTACCCTAGGGTTCATTCCACATCCTAGAGTTCCATTCAGCTGTTTCAACCAAGCACATTCTTATTTAATTATTAATAACTAAATTAAACCACTCTATCAGGAAACACAAGAGTAATGGGGGCCTGAACCGTAGACCCAAACGTCTCTGCGAGCCCCAAATGCGCAGCAGGATGAAACCCTATACCAGGGAATACATTACAAAAGGAGGGTTCAAAATAGTGTATAACAGACTCTAGTACGTAAAGGAATTCGAGAGGAAAGTACAGGTATTTCGTTCGCGTAAAAAGGACCTCGATCGAACCCTAAACAGGTCAAAAACGTGCCTACTGTTCAAAATCAGATGTCTGGGAATAATCCCAAACGTCTTAAAAGGCGTCAGATCTTACCTTATGTTCCTTGCAGCTGATTCAAATGTCCAGACTCCCTCTACGGCCGTCCGGGGATAGTTCTAGACGTCGAACAAGGTCTGCAGTTGTCTGGACACACCTCCGGATGTCTGGTGATGTGGTCAAACGTCCAAAAGCACGTGGAAAAGCGTCCCGCATGCCTTCCCAAAGCTGCACCTGCGCATGCAAACGCAGGCGCGAATTAGCCGATAATGCCTCCTGCGCTAAGATCTTCTGCATAGGAAAAATCAACCTAGGAACGTACGTACCTCGCACGATACGTGCTCTCAGACGTCCAACCTTAGCTCCGGACGTCCAAATCCCTCACCAGTCATCTGGATGTCACGCCAGATGTCTGATACTAGAAAACTTCCAATATCAGAACCTGCTCGCAGCTCGCTCCGCTCGAGCCTCCGCCCGCAACGGTAGCTCCAGCCGCTGCAGGAGCTTGGACAGCAACTTGTAGACGTCCTCCACGCATGCACGCACCCACCGCCAACTGTGCGAGCTCTGCCAAGCTCCCGAAGGTCCTCCGACCTTCCACGCTCTCCTCCTTCCTCCCTCTCGCTCTCCCTCACTCGCCCTCCACTCGCTTCTCTCGTCCGCCCTCGCCACTGCCGCACTGGAGATCTGAAGGTGGTGGTGGCCGATGGTGTAAGGAGAGGAGGGAAAAGGGGGGTATAAATAGGAGGGTGTAGGGTTTAGGTTTCGGGGGCAGATGAGGAAGAGAGAGAGAGAGAGGAACGGTCTCTGCGCGTCGCCCGCATGCAGAGCGCAAAGCACAGTACGAAATTTTCACTTTCGGACGTTCGGGAGTGGGTCCAGACGTCTGATTGAAACTTCAGACGTCTTAAATGGCTAAAAGTGTAACGGGTCCCTGCATATTTCCATGGAAGTGTTTACGCTGTGGCTGGTATAGGGTTGTGATCGGATCTCGAATTATGGTCGAGCCATGATGGCACATGTTGATTTTCTCCGATGTGTTGTGTGTTGCCCTTCAGAAGGAAGCATTCTCAAGGCGGTGAGAGGTTTGATCGCGTTAAGGATTGGAGCCAGCAAAAGTGGTGGAGGATAGAGCAGTCCTGAGAAAAGTGGTCAGGATTTATCGGGTTTTTCGACGACATATGGAGTATGGTGAAGTCACCTACTTCTTAGGAGCTGGTGATCTATCCATGGCAGAGGTTTAGATTCTGATGGTTTAAAGGATTTTGGTGCTCTCCAGATGGAAGGAGAACACAAGGTGAAAATGGCTATGCTTCAACTTGAGAATACTGCAGAGCAATGGTGGGTCGTAGTACAAGTTTCTAAGTGGTCGCCAGGGTTTCGGGATAGGAAAAAGGAAATGAGAGACTCATAAATAGGATGGATTCCTAGATCCCTGAAAAGACCAGATGGCAATGACAGGAGGTGGCATCAAGGTTATGGAACTACCAAGCTATGTCAGAAAAGCCTTTATTGAATAAAGGGAAATAAGTTTGGAGTTTTACTTGGGGACTAAGGGACGACCCAAGAATGCAGATAGTTGAGATGCTAACGGTTAGTTGATGTTACGAACGCGGCTTCAAAACGTCTTTTAAGATGTCTGGGAGGTGGCCCAGACGTCTGACCAGACGTCTGGAACCCCTTCAAGACGTCTGGGATTAAATTTATGCGGCACGCAGGATTGCGTCTGCACGCCTGTGCGCGCAGACCTGCGACGCCTCCTTTTTCCCCTCTCTCCTTCTGCAGGCGCAGCCCTGCGCCCCCTCTCTCTCTCTCCCCGCGCGGCCTTAAAAAGGCCCTCGCTCTCTCCCTCACTCTCATCTCCTCCGCTCCCTTCTTCTTCTTCCAGCCGGTGCGAGAGCGAGCGAACGGCGGCAGCGGCAGCCGCGGCGAGTTGCGGGAGGAGGTGTTGCGCGAGGGAGGAGACGCTCGGCCGTGAGGGCTCGAGCTTGCCGGGGCAGCTAGAGCCGGCCGGCGAGGGAGCAGTGGGCGCGGAGTGACACAGGAGGGCTGCTACAGCTCGAGCAGCAGGCTGACGAGGCGCGGCGCGGCCGTGTGTCGCAGGCGGAGGGCGAGTCGAGCTCTGATTCTGGAAGTTTTTCCAGAATCAGACGTCTGGGCTTCCAACCAGACGACGAGGAAGACGTCTGGAGGACTGTCCAGACGTCTGGCAGGTAAGTTATTTTCGTCCTTCTTCTTTTTCTTCGACTGTCCGTACTGAGCGCGAGGGGTGGATACGTGCAGGTTCTGAGACTCGCCATCCAAACGAGAATCGGACGTCTGGCCGCAGTGCCAAACGACGGGAACAACTTCCAGACTTCTGGGGTGACCATCGGACGTCTGGGAACTAGGCCAGATGCCCCCGCAGGCTTCTGGACGTCTGAGAGACTACGCAGAACAAAGGTACCATCTGACCGACATTTTAAGACGTCTGGAAGAGGTTCCAGACGTCTGATTTTGGACTATTTCGTCGTTTTCGACCCGTTTAGGGCCCGTTCGGAGTCCGTTTTCCGCGTTTTGAGTTACGTTCCTTTCGGAATAAAATCCTTTACCCGTCTACAGTAATTAAATACTGTTCTGAGAAACTTCCTGTGTTTGATCCTTGTGATAGGACCCCATTCCATTGCAGTCTCGGGAGTTGCGGAGGCGCGCGGGATTTCCGACCACGCCCCCAATACTCCCGTTGTAGCTGGTAGAGTGGCTTTTAAGTTTATTAGCATAATTTGTTAAATTATGGAACCATTAAAAGAACCTAGGGCATTGCATGAATCCTAGGAATGAGAAAGTAGATTGAATGATAGATCCTAGGGTAATGTATGAATCCTAGGGCTGGAAAACTAGATTGTATGATAGATCCTAGGGTATGGCATGAATCCTAGGATGGGAAAACTAGTGGAATATATGAATACTGCAGTCTTGGAAAAGTGGAAAGGAACAAATAGCTGCCTGTAAATTGATTTAATAGCTGCCTGTTATGAATAAATAAACATGATTGAGAACATGGGTTGTATGAACGTGAAACTGGACGATGAAACCGAAATGTGCTGAATTAAAGGAGCTGGAACCCTACGGGGAATTAAGAGTAAAACTCCTGGAAAGAGAATGAAATGGAACTGAGAAAGAAAGACGTGGAGGTGTGTTGTCTCCTGGGTACGTAGTGCCAGGGGAAGCACCTGTTACCTGTTTAGTACAGAGCGGAGCCAGCCGCCCCAGGGACCCGGGGTTAGGTCTGGCCACTTTGTACGGACTTTTGGCCCTCGTGTACACAATACCGAGGAGAGCTACTAGTGTAGGGAGAGCACTAGCTACCCCACGGGCCCCGGGGTTCTGCTAGCCTCCTACACTGACTTGTTAGGCCCACTGGGGCAAACCAGGGTAGTCAGGCGAGGGTGCACGGACTGTGGAGGGGCAAGGCCCCTATTTGGTTACTGTGGAGGGGTTGGACCCTTGTTACTGAGAGGGCTCTGCCCTATACTGGTTCCGTGTTGTGCTTTGGGGCACACCCGTTAACGGAAACGACTGACCGCGTGCCAGTGCGGGGTAGCTACCCGTGCGTTTATCGCGCGTGCCGTAGTCACCATTACGTCTGTCCGTGACCTTGGGGTGGTTGACTGAGAGTAGGATCACCACGGGGGACTTTCCCGGCCAGGAGAGCACCATGTGTTACTTCTACTTTTCGGAAAAGACTGCAATCAAGATCGTTCCCACGATGAACATCCGAGATCAAGTGAAAGATCTGAGAAATAAATAAAATCGTGAGATAATAGAAAGACGCAAATAAAGAAAGTAACAAAATATAACAGCTACTGTATACTCTACTGTTTCTTTAGTTTTAGTTGCCACTCTACTCAGCGTTTCGCTGACGTGTTACACTTGTTACTTTTCAGGACCAGGTGTTGATACAGCCAGGGTCAGCGGCTGCAGAGGACGCTGGGCCGAGTAGGGTCCAGTAGGGTTACCACTGTTCTTTTGTACCCCTTTTTGTTCCACTGTAGTGAGTAGTTCTTGTTACTCTCTGTACTTTTCTTTACTTGTAGCTCATGTTACGTTATAATTGTTGTTCTACTGTTGCGGTGGTATATACTGTAGTGGTTTCTTTCTTACTGCTGTATTTTGTTACTGCTAGTTATATTCATGCTGAATGTGGTTTATTTTACTGCTCTTTTGGTTACTTCCTCGTTGGACGACTAGGTCTTGGGATTAGTCGAGTCGGTCCGGTTCTCATGTCTCATAGGGACTCGGGAATCGGGTCGTTACAGTTGACCAAGACAGTGGAGCAAGAGCTGTAATAGTTGAGAGGAAGACGTTGATAATCCAACAACGGGAATAGATCTTGTGACTACTCCTTGGGCTAGAAGGACCCACTCACAGGCATAATCGCCGACCTCGACGATATGACTCAATGATGATTGACTCTCGGACAAGAGAAGAGTTCTGGCATGGGAAGCACCCTAGGTACTATGAGTCGGTCTTTTAAGAGAAAGCGGTGCACTAATTGCGGAAGGAATCATGCGGGATCGTACGGAGTTCCTGTAAGGAAGGATTATCCCATGAGGGGACAAGTGTCAGCCTTGATTGCAGGACGCCAGGGTGGAGACAATCATGTTGGATTGAGAAATACTATGATGGACTAACTGGATGCAAACTGCACCTTCCAGGAAACCAGAACACGGGCCCAGCTACAGTTAAAGGGAAGTAGGTGATTGGTATTCCTATGGCAGACGACGACTTTGATATTTAAGCCTGATTAGTAGGCTCAAGATGATAGATTTTGTTTTGGTGCACAGATTTCGATGTGAACTCCCTCTTTAGTGTTCTTGGTGATTTCGAGGGAGGGTGCCTGATATGATGTAATTGTACTGATTGTATGAAGCAGATGTTATGTCGCTCTTGCACTTGTGCTGTTCTCGTGATTTGTGCGAGCATGATTGTCGCCTTGATATTATTTGTAACTGTTGTGCTTACACCCGATTGCCATAACTGATTTCGGGGACAAAATCCTTTTTAAGGAGGGTAGGGTGTAACGCCCCAAATTTGTTATACTCTTAATAGGCTAATTAAAAATCTTAATTGGTTGCTTAATGTGAGATTAAGGGCTTCGAGAACCTTAATTTAGTGATTATTAGCCTTGGAATTAAACAAATCCGCTAAGTCATTAACAAAATGTTAATAAATGAAAAGTTGAGGGGCCATTTGTGAGGAAAACATGTTTGGAGGCCTTTCTTAGGGCTTAAGAAAGAAGCTGAAGGGCTTGGTTGCAAAATATCCAACCCTTATAGGAGAGAAAGAATTAAAAATTTGAAAGAAAATCTCATTTTCTTTCCCTTTAGCCGATGCCCCTTCCTCCTTGCCAACTGCTGCTGCTGTTGGCGTTGCTGCTGCAAGGAGAAGGAAGAGAAGAGAAGGAAGAGGAGGAGAGCTGCTGCTACAGCTATTGTTGAAGCTGCTGCTGTTGCTGTTGTCATTGTGTTGTTGCTGCGTGAAAGAAAGAAGGAGAAGAGAGGAAAAGAGGTGGTGCTTCTGTTGTAGCAGCTACCATTACTGTTATTGATGTTGCTACTACGATTAGGAGAAGAGAAGGGAGCTCCAACTGAGGTAGGGTTAATCTCTTGTTTCATTCTCTTGATTCCATGATCTAAAATAGCCAAAAGAAAGGGTTATTTTGGTTTAAGATTCCATGTTGCATGTGAAATGGTAGAGATTCTTCTTCCCCTTTTGTTTCCATGTTTAGAGGTGATAAAGGGATCAGATTTAATCTAAATAGCCGAGTAGGCTTATAGATGAAATGATGGGTGTTTGGCAACGTGAACTGGGTGTTGAGAGCACATAGTACCGGTACTCGCGACCAGTACCGGTACTAGTTAACCTTACGTCACTATGTAATACATTGAAATGGGGACTGAGAGCACCCAGTACCGATGCTGGTGATCAGTACCGATACTGGATGATTCCAGTCGGTGAACTGGGGTTGCTCAGTTCCGATACTGGTTGGGTTTTTGGTAGAAGGCTGGTGGTGCCCAGTACCGGTACTGGTGTTTAGTATCAATATTGGTACCCAGTACCAGTACTGGTTGGAACTTGTGAAATTGGTACTGGGGTTGCCAACCCCAATACTAAAGCTTAGTACTAGTACTGGTTGGCTGAGTTTAGTTTGAGGATAGAATGTGCAAATAATGTGGTTGTATGCGGTTATAAACTGAATTCAAGTTGTGAACAATAATTCTTCGGGTAAAGGTTATTGTACATGGCTTTTGGATGTTAGGAACTCATCCTGAACTCAGATGCGATTCTGAGTGGGTTATTCAACACCTTGTAGTTATTCCCAAATGTAATTGCACCACCTTCCTAGTGGTTGAGATGTAGGAACAGGCCTTCTTCTCCTGTCATATGCCTGGAGCACTCACTGTCCATGATCCATCTTCTTTCTCTTTGATCCTGTCCTTTGTTTCCGTCTATGAGGATTGGCATAATGGGATCCATTCATGGGCTTCAAGCTTCCATTTGATTCACGATAAGTCCACCTTTTATAATCTACTTGACCTGCAAAACAGGATTTCAAAAGTGTTTTTGGTACCCATTTTCGTTTGGGTCCATGATTGTTAGTCGGTGCTGCCCGTTTAGGCAAGCTACCTTTCTCGATCTTTTGGTTTAAACTAGATGCTTCATGATCATTTTTCAGTATATATCCTAACCTAAATTTTATGGTGGTCTAGATTTTCGTTCCTAGTAATTTATGTAGATTATAACTACCTTTTGTAAATTTTGCTAGATCATTTATAAGGGTAGCAGACTTTTCTTTAAGCTTCTCAATGTCTAGCTTTAAGTCATCTATTTATGACCTATGTGATGTGATCTCAAGAGATAGTCCCTGATTTTGTGATGCAAGTTTCTCTTTTAGTGCTCTTTCCTCTTCTAGAGTTTCTATTAATTTTCTATTTTCTGTTTTAAGAGACTTAGCTAAATCATGAAATTCATAAAATGCTTCTAATATCTCATCGATAGTAAAAGATGTTACCTCATCTTCTAGAGCCATGAGTCCTAGAAGAGCTTCTTCACCAGAGGTCTCTTCTTCTTCTGAAGAGCTTTCTTCTTCCTATCCTTCTTTGAGAATTTTCTCATCTTCTTTCTTTCTGTCTCCTTTTTAAGGAGCGGACAATCCTTTCGGATGTGTCCCTTCCTTTTGCGGTTGTAGTAGATAATGACTTCTTCCTTGGAGTCTTCCTTCTTGTTTCCCCAGTTCCTGTTGTTCTTGAGGAACTTTTTAAACTTTTGCAAGATAAGAGCAATGTCGTCTTCTTCTTCTTCATTGGAGGTTTCTTCTAAGTGATCATTGGCTTCGAGTGCTACAGTCTTCTTCTTTGTTCATTCTTATTCTCCTTCATAAGTTGAAGTTGTACTTCGTACGCCATGAGACCACCAATAAGATCATCCAACTTTAAGGTTGACAGATCCTTTGATTCCTGGATGGCAGTGGTCTTTGTTTCCTAATCACTGGTGAGAGATCGAAGAATCTTCCTCACTAGGACTTCATTTTTGACCTCTTGATCAAAGTTTCTTAAAGAGTTTACAATGCCTGTAAACCTTGTAAACATCTCTTTGATAGACTCCCCCTTTCTTCATCTTCAACAACTCATATTTTTAGGTTAGCAAATTTACTCGAGTTTCTTTTACCTTGGAGGTACCTTCGTGGGTGACTTCCAAGATGCTCCAGATCTCGCAAGCAATTTTACAGGCTGACACTCAATTGAACTCCTCCTTCGAGAGTCTATAAAAGATGGCATTCATTGCCTTGGCATTGTGGATTGCCACCTTCTTTTGGTCTGGAGTCATTGCAACTCCTTCTTTGATCTTTGGTCGTGTATACTTTGACGCGATGATGCCACACACCTTGAAGTCCATGGATCCCAGGAAGATCTACATCTTGGTCTTCCAGTAGCCATAATTTGTTCCATCGAACAGCGGAGGTCGAACCACAGATTGCCCCTCAGCATACATGTCGACAGAGGATTTTGACATCTTCTGAACAAATTAGGCTCTGATACCAAATGTAGGTTCTGCGGATTTAAAGTGATATACTAGAGGGGAGGGTGAATAATATCATTTGAAAATTTAAAAAATAACTACGAGATAAATAAATTTAGTCACAGAAAATCATACACAATGACACCTGAATTTATAGTGAAAACATTCTCAGGTAAAAACCATTACCTAAGCCTCCCAACTTAGGATTTTTCCGACTAGACAACGCTAGTCAATCCAAAAACACACCACTTGAAATGTGGGTGGCACAACCTCTTACAAAATCCCTTCTCTTATCAACATGAAGAGAAGTACAACAACAATGGGTCTTCCCAACAACTTGGGACTTGAATCAAAGCAGTAGATAAAAATGAATACAATTAAATTCTATGGAATCTCAAAGGAAAATCAAATCGATATTTTCGTAGAGGTCATTTTGATCGAAGTCCTTTTTGAAAGTGTAGAAGCAGAAGCACAGTAGCACTACATTTGAAAGCACAAGAGCTCTTTTTCTAGAGGATTTTCCTTTTTGATTCTGTGTAGAAAAAGATCACCAAGGACCTCTATTTTACTAGAAAATCAACCTCAATAGGAAGTTTTTTGAATCCATTTGGTCAATTAAAATGGCTTTTGATTGGTCAAACTAGTTATTTGATCGATCACCTATTGATCGATTAATTAAGCTAATTGGTCGATTAAAAGTGTCTTAATTAACTTCCTAATTTGAACAGATTTGATCGATTAACTAAGGATTTCGTCGATCAAAGAGGTTTGGTCAATCAATTAATTATTTGGTCAATCAATTAACCCAAAGACTTGATTTTAGAGAATTACGTTTAGCGCGAAAAATAATTTGAGGTTCCTTACAAAATAATCTAGACTCAAAGAAATGGAAAAGACTCAACGAAAGACTGCTGCGAGCTTTTTGGTCCTTTCCATGAGTCAACGATAGAGTCCTAAAAGATTAGTCTTGACATATAACATAATTTTGGAGCATCAAAACAAAAGTACTAACAGTCATCGCAACTCAAATCCAAAATAATTGATCGAATCAGATGATTTCTTAGTGTGCTATCGGATCCCTTGAATCGTTTAGATCTTCAAATCAATACACATAGAGTTTATTCAATCTCATTAAATGTGTTATTCTATTCAAACTAAGACATCCAATTCATATACTGGAAAATAATCTAATTTTTTTCATTCAAATACAAATGTAATCATAATACATTATTCAGATGGCTCTCAGGGCATACAAAATCCAACAGACTCCCACTTGCCCTTAGAGCCACTCTAGAATCTCTTTCAACCCCATGCTACACACATGCCAATCAAATTGTTCTCTGGTTAGAGCTTTGGTTAGCAAATCATCGACTTTATCCACAGAGACCACCTTCACAATGATCACATCGCCATGGTTGGTGAGCTTTCAGATAATGTGGTACTTCCTCTCAATATACTTGCTCTTCTGGTAAGAGTGAGGCTCCTTCACCTGTGCAATGGAACCCATGTTGTCACACAACAAAAGAGTTAGCGACTATATCAAAGGAACTATGCCAAGCTTCTCAACGAACTTACATACCCACCCACCTCCTTCGTAGCATCAAATGCAACAATGTAGTTGGCTTCTATAGTTAAATCAGTCGTGGTATCCTGCTTCTTGCTTCTCCAACTCACAAAATCACTATTCAACAAGAAAACTAACCCTAAGGTAGACTTTCTATCATCAATGTCTGACACGGAGTCAAAGTCGGTGTACCTGAGCACCTATAGATCTCCATCTCCAAATACTAAACAATAGTCTTTTGTCCTCCTCAAATAATTGAGAATGTTCTTAACAGTAGTCCAATGTTCTTGTGCCAGGTTGGATTGGTAACGACTTACTACTCCTACCGTAGAAAAAAAACTCTTCCTGTCAAGTATAATGAGAGTTCTTCTATGGGTAATAAACAAGTAATAGATAGTGATGATGAGGATCTACCCTATATAGATGTATCACACAAAGGATCAAAATGTACATAATTTACCTAAAGAGTTGAATTTTCATGAAGATAACTAAAAAGAACTAATAATTGGAAACATTAATGAAACAGTAAAATCTAGATCCCAAGTAAACTTTGTTTTTAGTGCATTTGTATCACAACTTGAACAAAATACTATTGATCAAGCTTGTTTAGACTTTTCTTAAATACTTCCTATGTACGTAAGAAGAACAAAATCAGTTTAAAAGGAATCAAGTATGGGACTTAATACCTAAACCAAATGGTCACTCTATTATAGGTACTAAATCGATTATTAAAAATAAAACAAATGAAGAAGGTCAAATAGTAAGAAATAATGCTAGACTTGTTGCACAGAGGTGAAGATTACGAGGAGACTTATGCACCTATAGTAAGGCATGAATCGATTCAGATAGTTTTAGCATTTGCATCTCATTTAGGTCGTAAGCTATATCAAATAGATGTAAAATTAGCTTTTCTAAATTGTTTTATAAAGGAAGAAGTATATGTATCCTAGCCTCCTGGGTTTGTAAATCAAGAACATCCTAATTTTGTGTATAAGCTTAAGTACTTTATGGTCTCAAGCAAGCAGCAAGAGCTTGGTATGAATGTTTAATAGGTTATCTCATTATATCGAGTTTCTTGATGGGAAAGACTGATTCAACACTTTTCATTAAGAAACAAAATCAAGACTTGCTAGTAATTCAAATTTATGTAGCTTATATCATTTTTGGTACTACTAATGAACTTCTTTGTCAAGAATTTTATAAGATTATCCAGGGTGAATTTGAATGAGCCTCATGGATGAATTGAAGTTCTTTCTTGAACTTCAAATTCACCAACTTGATGAAAGCATCTTTATATGCCAAACCAAATACACAAATGACACACTAAAGAACAATGTTCTAAAAATCGGATTGGTCATTGAAGTGTGATGAATTCCTAGTTAATCATATAATTCATGCGTAACTATTATTAGTTTGAGGGTAATTTAGGTATAATTGCATTAGATATTAAGTCAGTTTATTCATTATGCATAATTATGTAAATATTACATTTTTAGGGGTTTAATTGCAATATTCCTGTTATAAATATCTGATGCCATGATGTGTATGTTTGTATCTGTGCAGGTACCTAGTTTGGTGCTAATTGGAGCTCTACTTCAATGGGAAATCAACTTGAGCTCACTTGTTCCTTGGGCTATCCTAAAATTCCAAACCCTCACTCAATTGACCCTTCACCTAGCCTAGACCCACACCCAATTCCATTGCCTAAAATCCTAACTAACCTAGGCCTAACCAACAAATATTTGGCCAGCCAATACACCTTAATTATCCATCATTATGGCCAAGCATTGATTTGATTTTATCTCCACCTTATATCCTATATCTAATGGCCCAACCTACTACTATATCTATCCCAACAAGCTAATTCTAGCCACCCCCTTTGCTTTCTAAAAGCCCTATGTTGGACGACCACATCACTAACCCTACTCTCAGCCAATAAACCAAGATCCTAAGGCCACCATACACCAACCAAAACCCTATCCAAGCCCCCTACAACAACCTATCCTAGACGACCCTTTATCCCCTTCTAGAAAGCCCTTGGCCGACCACCTATTGTGATTAAATCCTCACCATCTAAATTTGATCCTACAACCTTAATTTCTCCTCCAATACCTTATCCTAATCCCTACCTAAATCTACTTATAGTCGGTCACATAGGTTGCCTAAATCCTAACCATCCAAGCCACATCGAAAGGCCACAACCACCCTCCTATGGCTAGCCATATAGCCCTCAAAACCAACTTTGGTTGGCCAACCAAGAACCTTTGAATCTCCACCTTCCATCCCTCCCTTGATTGCATCTAAACCCTAGATCCCAAACCTAACCCTATCTTTAGTTTCAACGCATGGCCAACATTAAATCTTAGCCCTACATTCCATTAACACCACATCTTAGTCATCCAATAGCATGCTCCAAACCACCTTTGATCAACCAATCAAAACTCTTCTTCATCTCTACTTAAGGACCTGTGGCCGGCCCCCTTTTCCTTACACTTTTCTCCTTCCAATTGTCCTCTACATCTCCCTCTCCATGCCTCTAAACCCTTGTCTCCATCTCCGCTCTTGCTGGATCTCCACATCCACCAAGGCAAGAGGATTGAAAGGAACCCTCCATCGCCTTCTCAGAGCCTTTGCACCCGCCTACTTGTCGCACTTATTTATTTGCTTTCTCTAGTTATAGTTGTAGTTTGAATTCTAGTTCTCGTTCTAGTAGTATTTTAATCCTTGTTCTAGTTAGTTCAAGTTATTTCAAGCATTCCTCAAGCTGTAATTTGACTCTCTTATTAATAAAAGTTCTAATTTTTATTCTTCTCTCGTGTCTCCTTTATGTACTTGATTTTACTTGCTTTCGTATTTGCTTTTGTAGTTAGGTTTCATATTTCGTTCATTTTCACATTATGTAGTTTGTAGTTATTTCGCATCTCTCGTATTTGCCTTATATCAAAAATACTAAAAAAATTACAAAACCCAAAAATACCAAAAATATCTCTCTCGAGCGCTTTGAAAATTATAGTAACTTCGTTAACCTCCCTTCAAACGGCCCGGACTCCCATTTATGCTTTGAAAATCTATCGAGTTTGGTACTTTACAAATTTAAAACATTCATAATTTCTCATGCTACAACAACGTATCTATCACATTACGATTTTTACACATCAAACTAGTCAACCGCTGGTTTGATTTTTTAGTAGTTTAACTAGTGGTTTGTACCACTTGAATCGGTGATGACGTTAACATGATGTCTACATGTGAAAAAATCAAACCATAAGATCTTTTTTTTGACGAGGAGGTTCCCTCTTGAGAGGTAGTCCTTGGGAGACTACAAGCACCCCAATCCATGGCCTCCGGGTAAATTCAGCGTTGACGAGATTCAAACTAGCATCCTTGATGGGAACATCATCATAGGCCCTAACTAGTCACTTTTAGTAAAGGATGATTGATAAAAGCTCCTATAAAATTATCTAAGGGTCGTAATTCCATAATATTCTAATTTGATAAGAGAATGGGAATTCAAAGTTAATTTTATAATTTTAACAGTACACCATGAACACAGATTAACCACAGAATTTGTCAGGGGTTAAATGAAGGTCAAATGAGCTTAAAATTATAAAATGTGGATCAACACTGACAAAAACAGGGTTTCACATTTTTCGAAAACGACAACAATACCCAAAACCCTAGTTTCAAACTTGCTTAAATTAGAAAGGTTCTAGTTAGGATTAAATCCTTCTAAACCTCTTAAAATTCATAGAAAAATATTCTAAGTGGTTTAGTACCCTTGATTTACCATCTAAACTCATTTTGACCTTGAATAGAGCATCAGATGGGATTTTGCCCTAAATTGGACTTCTGTGTAATTTACCCAGTCAAACACGGTTGAAACTCAAATCCAACTTCACCATCAGATTCTTTGGATCCAAATTAGGTTGATATCAAAATTTGGGCCCAATCAAAGTTCATCTTAACCTAGTTGCAATCAAATCCCTTAAAACTCTATATCTCACTCACTTAAACCCCTAACTTTATGGTTAAAACTCAAATCCAACTTCACCATTAGATTCCTTGGGTCCAAATTAGGTTGATACCAAAATTTGGGCCCAATCAAAGTTCATATTGACCTAGTTTGCGATCTAGTCCCTTAAAACTCTGTCTCTCTCTCGCTTAAACCCCTAACTTTCAATTTTATTACGATCAACCCCCTAACTTTATCATCTTCTTTGCATTCAAGTCCCTACTACCATTGTTGAGTGTGAACACCTTGATGCTGAGATTCGAGAGAAGAGTTCTCTCTCAAATTAGCATCAAATCCCTCTAAATTTGGAGGGATTGATGACCAAATCATGAAGAATTTGGTGGACTTGATCCCAAGCCTCGAATTGCCTCCTAAAACCCTAGTAAACTCACAAATTTTAGTGAGAATTCCTTGCAAATTTTGCAAGGAAATTGCACTAATTTCATGTAATTCAGAGGCCCAAGCTTCTCTATATAAGCTTACCCACGTTTTGCCATCCTCCCTAACTCAAAAAAGGCCAGGAACAACCTCTCCTTCGATCCTCCAACCACCTTCATCTCGAGCATCGATGGCCTTCTCAACCCTCCCCTTCCATGCATCCAACAGCCAAATTGGACGCACCATTGTCTTCCTAAGCTTCTTCCGATGGTCGCCAGCCAAAGCTCTGTCTGATTCAACCTTGTCTTTGTTGCCGTTCCCTTCGCTGGAATCGTCATCTTCCTTGGTGTCGGTCAATCACAGCCAACACCAATCCTTTACTCTCTCAACCGACTAAGTACCTCAATCTCTTCCTCTCACCCTCCTATTCCTCTCCAACCCCTTAGTCTCTAGGAACAACCACCGTATCGACTTAACGCCCTTCGTTTTCCCCATGTTTAGCACGAGCCCTGGTGAGCTCGCGCCGGCGCCACACACCATTAAACACATCGCCAACACTTCCAGAAGCTTCCCCATCACCTACTAAGTAAAAGCCTTTAAGAAATTTAGGGCTTTACACTCTCCATCTCCCTATCGAGCACGCACACATTCGCACTCACTCTCCGACATCACCACACCTCCACGCACACCATCACGCCTAATTTCCACCACCAGCACCTTCACCAGACACCAGCGAAGCTTTTGAATTTGTCTAACAAGGCCGCAAGGACGTATTTTGATTCGCAGGTTCGTCGTCAGAGCGCTATGCTACCTTCATCTTGTCTGTCACTAACTGCCATCTTCGGTCCTCACTCGACCTGCTGCGACTCGCAATTGAAGCGCCTTTAGGTTTAGAAGCCCTCCAGGTCCGCAATTGAAGTAGCAGGCATTAGCTGCTGCCCCAATTCCTCGAGGACTTTAGCTACAACAAGCGAGGATTTCACGCGCAGAGAACACTGGAACTTAGTCCCAAATCGTAGGGGATAAAACTTGCGTAGCGTATAAAATGCAAAAGTGTTATGGGCTTATCGCCTCCAAGAGCACAGGGGTGAGGTCCCTTACACTCCCCTACACACTCGCGCTCCCTCACGGGCCCTGGCCCACAGTTCACGCCGCACGGGTCTAGGCATTGGGTTCGATTACCGGGATCCAGCTTGATCTAAAGAGAAGAGAATATGAAGGAAGGAGGGAGGGGGAGGGTTTTGCACCTCGAGATTCGTGCCCCCTCCTCTCTCGGCACTTAACCACTCTACTCTTGTGAGGCCCTTGTGCCTTTACGAGACCCTTATGTCTCTGATTCTGCTATGCCTCTTGGTTTCTCTGAGGCTTTGAGGTTAAGGCGACCATGACTTGACTCTATCATCTGACTGATCTGGATTACTGTGGATACATTTACTTCGTGATATTTGATAGAGATTGATGTTGAATTATTTGAGATCTTTAGAGTTTAATTGTAGGGATAAAATTGGTGGTTCAAACCACCATTTTTAGCTTCTTTTTGCACTCTAATACCTGACATTTTGAGATACTCTTCTGATAAATCTATTGATTCTCATTTCTATTTCAATGGCATATTATTCGTGATATTGCGATTATTGAATTAATTGCCTAATTGCACCCTGCGAACGACCTCGGACTCCCATTGATTTGAAGTTTTATAAATTAAAGTGTTTGTTGCATTTTTGTTAAGTGTACTATAATGTGCATTTCTTAACACTCGACGATTACGCAACAATAGACCCTATTCCCCCAATAGTTGTATAAGGGCTTACCAGTTGAGCCACCCGCTGGAGTCGAACCATGAGATCTTTGGTTTAGTTTATATTAGTTCCACCAAGTCCAACTGATGTTTAATAAAAAATAAATGAACATAAGTAGTAGGAAAAGTTATTTTACAATTCTAAGTACACTAAAATTGACATATTTTAGCAAATACTAAAGAAGAAAGATATAATCAAAATTGAAAGTCTAATCTTATGTCATGCATCTAATCTTATGAAATTTATATTTTTTAATCTTTTTATAAGATTATAAAATCACAAAAGTTATAAAATATAATATATGTAACTTTAATTACACTAAAATTTACATGCGTTGTCCTTTACATGCATTTTCCTTCTTTTAAAAAAATTTTTAGCTCTTAAGAGAATAGTAAAACTAGATGGTTGGTTTAACTGAACCGACTGGTTTGATGTAATTTTGATCGATTCACTCTGGTTTTGCCTTTTATTGCCCAAACCTGTTGGTTTGAATGGTAAGGCATCGATTTGTAGTTGAATCGGCTGGCTCGGTTCGATTTTTAAAATGTTGCTAAAGAACTTTCGAACGGAGAATGTAAAAGGCAAATTTGTACCAATGGAACCAACATTAGCTTGGATTTGGAAGCAAATGGTAAAAGTATAGATTAAACCATGTATTGAGGCATAGTCGGTTCTTTACTTTATTTTACTGCAACTAAACCAAATATTATGTTTGGAACTTGTTTATGTGCTTGTTTTTAAAGCTCTCATAAAGAATCTCATTCAAATGTTGTAAAACATATGATACCTAAAAGAAACAGGTGATTATGGTCTTTTTACCCTAGGACACCTTTATTTGAACTACTAGCATATAGTGATGCTAATTGTGCTGATGGTGGGACTAATAAAAAAGCACCAATGTGACTTGTCAATTCCTGGGTAGTACACTTGTTTCTTGATTTTCTAAGAGGCAAAATTATGTTACTTTATCAACTATGGAAGTTGAATATGTTTCACTTGCTTTCGCATGTTAGCATTAGAGCTTTGGAAGAAATCAACTTTGTTAGATTTAGGCTTAGAATTCAAATAAAATAGAATATTTTGTGATAACACAAGTTTTATTAATTTTTCAAAAAATCTTATTTCATTATTTTAGAACAAAACACATAGATGCTGAACACCACTTTTTAAGAGATAATACTTTTAAAGGAAAAATTAAGCTAAAATTTATAAATACTCATGATCAATCATATATTTACCAAATCACTTAGTTTGAAAAGATTTAGTCATATTAGAAGGCATTTAAGAATTTGAAAGTTAAAAGACTTAGAAAATCAGAATATTTGATTTTTCAGACATTTGATAATGCATCTTGGACATTTACTTTTTTTGCATTTTTCTAATTTTTGTTATTTGCATATTTATGAAGTCCGAGGAATTTCATATACCTAAAAAGAACCCTTAGATGTCATTTTTTGTCTCGTGCCGCTCCAACGATCTCTCTCCAATGGTTACTTTTCAAATTTGTTTTTAAATTCTTTTGACTGTTCTAATGAACATTTCAAAATCACTCTTTCTTTACATTTCCTATTTTAATAGGGCAAAAAATAAATTCTTTGTGATAAAGGGAGCAATTTACATAAGGTAGAGTAATATATAAATATGTTAAGTCTTTACAAAAGAGAGGAAAATGTTGTTGACGAAAGATAAATAATTGATTTTTGATAATGATAAATTGTATTTCATACTTTAATATACTTTTATATGAGGATTAACTAGTTTTACAGGAAAGATATGACATGAAAAGAGTAAAAGAAATATAAAAAGATATAAGCGAATGAAATAACCTTTTTCAAGGATTTTTTTGAAAATTTCCTAAACCTTGAGGGTTTCCTTGCAAATTCCTCACGTTAATTTCAATGCCTTATTATCCTGTGGGCTATTCCCAAACTTTAGGAGGGCTTGTTCGTAAATTCTGCACACTAGGAGGCCCACGTAGGGACCCTATTCAAGTTCTTTTCCCCATCAAAGGGTTAGATGCAATATCATGTTCCCACATTTACCTTGAGAGGACCACACACAAAGGGAGAGTGGGCGTGGGGGGTCGAACCGCAAGTTTTCCCAACCCCACACGATCCCCACGTGACATAAAACCCACCCTAACGACCCTAAAACCCTACCCCTCAAACCCTCTTAAATGACCCCTCCTCGAAACCCTTGCCACCCAGACTCTCCCCCACTATGCACCTCGGGTGCGTGCTCCACCTAAGCCTGAGAGAGAGGGGCGTTCCCACATGGAGCAAGAGGAGAGGGAGTGGGGAGGGCATGCTTCCCAATGCAGGAGAGAAGGTGGGAGCGCATTTCCTTCTTGCACCTTCTGATGCGTGGTTTTTACTCAACTCAGTAATTAAGTTAATTTCACTTAATTAAGAGTAGAAGAAATCACTTAGGTTAACTCGAAGTTGTGTCGATTGTGTAGTATAGGGTCGAATTAACCTAACATTTTAGAAATTTTTACTGGTTGAGTCCAGGTCGTTCACTGTGAGGTATAATAATTTTTTCCAAATTCACCAATTTTCTTTTATCTCTATAAATTTAGGAGGTATAACTAGTTTGATTTTCAAAACATGAATTTTGTCAAAATATTTAACTATAAAGAATATACAAAATTCCATATGCAAAACATATTTACTCAAAATGATCTACTTTATTAACAAGTAAACATGTTAGTTTTTCAATTCAATTTCATTCTAAGAAATTAAGGCAATTAAAAATTATTCTATAAAAACATGCCTTTTTACAATTAAGAACAAAAAGATAATGATGCAAGAAAATTTCATTTATCTCTTCGTCCTCTCATCTCCTTCTCTCTTATTTTCTTCTTTCTCTCTTTTATTTTCTTCTCTCGAGCTCTCTTTCTTCTGTTGTCCCTGTCTTCTTTTCTTCCCGTAGTTTTCTCCCTTGTTCCCTAGTCTCTTTTCCTTAACACTCCTTAGCGCATGTGCCTTCTTCTTTAGCTTTCAGTTTTAACACTTAGCATCCTTCAGCGACTTCTCTTTTCCTTAAACTTTCAGCTGAACGGGTTTTTTTTTTACTTTTTTAATCAAAAGTTATTTTATTTGCAACGAGGTCCTTTCGAGGATACACAGCACCCTGAGACCAAGGTAGTACCAGACCCTACTCGATCCTCGCCTAATCTCAGTTAGGTTCATTTTTGGTTCATTTGTTTATTGGTTCACAGTCTCAAGCCATTTCGGCTCAACCCGGCCTCCCAGGCCACTCTCGCCCTCCCAGGGCACAACCTCATTCACACGCCCCCAAGGGCGCACACCTGCAGGCATAAGCCCGCACAAACAGAACACATGCAATGCTCAGATCAGATCAGATGTTATCGGTAACCGATGTGCCGAGCGCTGATGACTACATAGCCAGAGAAACGAATTACTTTTATCCCCAAGCACGTGCTCGTGAATAACCGAGGTGGGACTATCCTACCCCTTCCAGACACGAATTCAAATGTTCATAACTTTCTACCCAGAGCTCCAAATTGAGTGATTTCAAGTTTGTTGGAAAGCTCTAAGGGTAATCTACACAATTACAGGGTCAATTTAATGTTTTAATGATGTTCTCCTTTTCAATTTAAAAGATGAAATCAGGGGTTCCTACGGGGTTTTTAAGCCTGGAAAATGAAATTTAAGTCAGGAGAGTCCTCAGATGGATTTCTCTCTTCCATTAAAAGGTTTGTACATGTTATATAAGTGATTCTGCTTCTGTTAGAGTAGGTTTTAAACTCTTAAGACTGTCAGAACATGCAGAGAAGCTTTTCACTTCTCTGAAAGCATTAGAGTTTAGATTTTTCAGACATCAATATGTGCAACAAACACTTTCAAGTGTTCCTAATCTATTTAGATTAATTCTAAGGGTTATAACAGAACGATCTATGCAGGTTTTAAGTTCAAATTTCATCAGAACAATACTCCTGTTGGTTTGGGTTCGAAAGTAACCCAAATTAACAGAAACTAAATTCTCAATCATTCATTAATCTGAGCTTACTTTAATCACTTTCAGATCATCAAATAAGATTTCAGAAACAGTTTTCACTCCTCAATTCCTCAATTCAAGCTCAAAACTCCAATAACATACTCATGTTTGACTATGGAAGCTCGAAAATTGACTTTCTGTTCAAAGCTTCCTCCCAAAAAATTAATGCTTTAAATAGAGTCTTCTCATCATCCAGAATTTACTCGGATCTTCAAATAGTTGTTTTAACTTTTATTCCTAGGGTTTCAGGCTCACCGCCAGAACTGAAATAGGTGTTTGTTCGACAAAGTCATGGGAAGATTGCTACAGTGTTTTGAAGACTTAAACAGCTTCAGTGCATCTCATTGAAGCTTCTGAGCTCATTAAATGCTCTTCAGATCTTTCCTAACAGACTTCTCTAACTCGCCGGAGTTGGGGAAGATGAAGTTCAAATCTATAGCTCCAATGGTTAAATCCTCAAACAAATTTCTTTAAAACAGTTAGTAATCATTATTATACTATTCTGGAGCTACTTAGCAAGTTCTAGAGGCTGTAACACAATAATAGCTCGCTGGAGCTCCGGTGAGTCCAAAAAATATAAAATTGTATATACAGATTGACAAAACTAACCATTTTTTATTCAAAAAGGATCCTGAGGTTACAAGAAACCTCATTATTACTTTTAATTCTTCATTTATCTCTTAGAATTAAGATTTGACAGTAAGTTTGTTTTCTTAAAAGATTTGAGTGGTTAAAGCTCAGGACTTGATTTAACCACTCGATTGAGAGGTTAAATCAAGTCAACAGATGTTAATATTCATAAATATGTATTTAATTTATAGTTTGAACTGTTCTTGAGCTGCCATGGACAGCGAGCTCAGGAGCTAAATTAAATTTGGACGTTTAATTATAGATGTTAATAATAGGTATTATAATGTCGATTAGGGTTCATAGGTGGTGATAGATGATGAAAGAACCCAATAAAGGTGAAATTAAATCGACTACTGTCACCATGGACAGTGATAGTAGTCGGTGAAGGTGAGATTTGAATTAGGCGGTTAGATGATTTAATTAAACGATTAAATGATTTAGAAGTGATCATGGAAGATACAGGAAGGTGTACAATGAGTAAAAAGACAAAATTAAAGCTCTGGCGAGCTCAAGGAACTCGCCGAAGTCGGAGGAGATGAAACTAAATTCTAACATTATTCTAACCTAAGTAACTAAACTAACTAACTAAGCTAGCCTACTCCTACTCCTACTCCTAGTCTACTGTTACCTGGACGAAGGGGTCAATAGGGTTCCGCCGAAGGTTCATAGCGGACGACGAAATCAGAGGGTGGAAGAAAGATCTCCGGCGGGCGGATTTGAGGTGGAGAAGAAGAATCCCAGGGTCGGCACTGTGTCAGAGGTGCGGAGAACCACGACAGATCTCCTCGGCTGCTTAAGATGGATGGAGGAAGTCGGAAGATGGAATGGGAAGTTGCTGGAGTTTTGGACGAATAGCCTATCGAAGTTGGCTACAGTGTTAGAAGAGGGAAGGGAGCTAACTTGAATAAAATCAGAGGTGTGAGGGGGTATTTATAGCAGTTTGCGGCGAAGAGAGTGGCAGGGTCTGGTCGAAGAAGGAGCTCGAGGAGCTCAACCTCTGTCATCGTCTCCGACGACGGTGAGGTTATCTCCCACTGAAAAATAGGATTCTCGGTTAATCCAAACCTATGGATGAAGTGGAGGTGGTGAGCGCAAGCTGCAAGAGCTTGGACAAAGAGGAATGATGTTGGCAGGGCGGTGATCGCGCGGTGGGGTGACTCTCTGCCGCCAGCCGTTCTTTCGGCTGAAGAAGAAGAACAAGACGAAGAGGGACATAAAAGTAATAAAACTTAAGGACCTATGTGAGAAATAAGGACCCAACTGTAATGAAAAGTAAGGACTAAAATGTAAACCTAAGTTTTGAAGGTTTATTTTAATTTAGATCTTTTTCAACTTTTTATATATGTTAGTAAATAAGGTAAATATTATGTTTACACCTTGAATTTACATTTTTTGACCTTTTTAGATTAATTTATTAGATTAAGCAAAATCACATAAGTTATTACATACTTAGGTATACATTATATTTAAGTTACTTATCTTATTAATTAAGGGAATGATTAATAGGATTTCGAGTCCAATTATTATCTAAATTATCAATAATGTTAATTGAATGATAAAATGTCATTTTTAACTTATTTTAAAGGTCCTTGACTAAATATCCCTTATTCTATAATTAACCCTTATATATTCATAACCTTAGCTAATTAACTAGGAAGACTAGTTAATTAGGGGTAATTAGAGATCATGATGAGTGTCTCATCACCCTCCCCTTTCTTGCTTGCCTTGAGGCGAGTTGCTGAGCGCAACAGGTGAGGCACACGACGCGGCATACGAGGGGGAGCGATGCGGTAGGCGAGGCAGGTTGCTGCAGGCACACGGTGAGAGGTAAGAGAGAGAAGGGTGACACCACGCGTCTCGAGGGGAGGAGTTGAGCGAGAGATGTGGGACATGCGCAGGCTCCGAGGTGGTACGCGTCGCAAGGCAAGGCGCAGCACACCAGGTTAGCGAGCGTGACGAGTGAGACCGCGGGAAGCGCCCGTGGTGTGCTGTGCAAGGCACGTCGGGAGGTGTGCGCGTCGAAGCAGACCACGAAGGTGTATGGTTGGATTGGTTCTGCTAGACCAAATCGATCTAGCACCAGTTCACACGAACAAGAATTCTTTTTGAGCTTGTTCAGGGGTCATTTGACCTCCAAATCGCACATATAAGGTACTATTGGAGAGCTTTCCTGTTTCCTACGTTTTGACACCCTACTATCTACCTATTGAGCTCGTTTGGTCTACTGAAATTTTGGTCAAAGCCTTTTAAAACTTGTCTGATTGTTGGTTTATTGTAGGCTCTGAGTCCGAGGCACGTGCAGGACCTATTGGGATGTCTGGATCGGTTCCTCGTGCCCCCATACCTCTTGTACACCTAGGTAGAGTGACCCTTCTTGTTCTGATGTGTTAGTTCCATCTTGAATGCATGTTACAGGTTGCTAGTTACTCAAATGTTAACATTATACATATGTGACTAGTGAATGAAATAGATGATTGCATAGTCTTATAGGCGTACACACACATATATATATGCCTTAACTCTAAACTGATAAACTTTATACTTGATTTACATGAGATTGATTAACGCTTATCGCGAGAAAATGATATCCCTAATGGTTGAGATAAAGACTTTTGTTGTGATGCATCTAATTGTCTATTCCCTATTGAAATCTAAATTATGAATGAAGAGGCATGTTATTCTTTGATGCTTGAAACAGAAGTTAAGGGATTATAAGTGCACCTTAGTGATAACTAGAAAAGAAAAAAAACTTATCTACCGTGGTATGAAACCTTGATAATGATGGGAAAGTTCGCCTACAGCAAGGCACAACTGTGGGTTGGGTTCTTGTATGGGAGTGAGCTGGCTCTCGAGTATGCACGTATTGAGTAGAACTAATCACCCCTTGTGTAGGGAGAGAGCTAGCCTTCCCTCGGGTTGGGACACAGGGTGAGAATGGCCTTCCTACACCAACACCTGTTAGGCCCACGGGGCCAACTAGGATAGTTGAGCAAGGGTATGTAGACTGGTGAGGGGCACGGTGATTGCATAGCAATCACGCAACCTAAATCACCTAAATTAAGCTAGATTCTAGCATAACTTAGGGACAATGCATGCACAAGCATCGTAATTCGCATAATAGTTAGTTTGCTAGTTGCATAGATAAAATTGTCATTTTACGCACTAAAGGAGAGATGAAATTAATTGCAGATGATTCGAGGCTGCTGATGACAGATCAGACCGCACAAATCTAATCAGGATGACGACGGGAGTCCAACTCTTCCGAAGTCATCTTGATCAGACAATCAGAGCATCATGTGCAGCCCATAAAAGAACGGAGGTCAAGGAGCAAGATGACAAAAATCCAAGCCTTAAATGAAAGATCTGATCGCACGGATGGATGCAGATCAACGATCGTGGTCCAACGGTGCAAAAATCAACCTGATCGGAGCTTTGTAGAACCAAATACAAAGAAGAGAAAATGGATGGTCATGATGGCACCACGTGGCACCATCACAGCCGCCCCTCACTGCACCACACGTTCTGAAGACACTTCATCAGGCGCTGTGGGCCGTTGGATCGTCATCCAACGGCCACGATGCAACCACGCCGCTCACTCAACTGCGCCCTCATTAAACGGAAGGTTAATCTCAGCTGTTGGATTACCATCCAACGGTTGAGAGTGGAGTTGCCTAAAACAAAACCATGACTCAAAGGCGGCCACAGCGCAACGATGAGTGCCCTAAACCACGCTAGAAGGGTGCGGGTTCGAGTGGCGTTGTGCGATAAATTAGGAGAGGCGGTGGAGGAGCGTCCTATTGGCCGTCAGATGGCGATCTAGGGGCAGATAAGCGAACGCGTGGCGTGATCAGAGCTCTCCGCGGCAGCATGCACTAACAAACGCGCACTCAACACGCGATCACACGCACTCTTCAAAAGGCGGTGCAGGTGAGTTCTTTAAGCCGTCCTAGCATAAGATTTGACGGCTGAGGATGAGGTGCTTGATTTGAATAAGCGGACGCACGCGAAGCGAGAGGAAAACGAGTGGGTGGGTGTGAGGCACGCGCTGAGCCGAGCGATTGCAATCAGACACTCCAGAGGCCGCCACATGTCGCCACTATGTTGAATTCGAGCATTTAAGGCATAAGGAAGGTGATTTTGAGGGGCAATTTGGTTCATTGATCATCCAATCGGCGGATCTAATCGCCCAGGGGTTGTTACACGAGTTGAAGGGCTCAAATGCCCACTTTGCCCCTCATTAAGGCTATAAAAAGAGGCCTAGGGCCCCCCTGTTGAAGGCATCTTCCAGACATACTTCTACCATCTCTCTTCCAGACCTTTCTCCCTCTGCAACTCTGCTCCGACCTTCATCCCGACGCTCTAGATCTGAAGTACTGTCACGCTTCACACAAGAATTCTACAAGCGGTGTCATCTTATCTCTCTCTCTATAGTTATTGTTTAATATAGCTATCTCTATTTTGAAAACCTGTTTATGCATGCAATAAAATTCCGATCTCTTGGATATCTGATCTATACATATATATATATATATATCTGTTTAGAACAAGTTTTATTGAAAAGCTTTTGCATGAAATCGTGATTGCCTACCTGCGAACGATTCGATACTCCCAGTTTTTATAAATTTATTTGTTCCGTTGCGATTTGCACTACGGCGATAATATCTAACCTTTTTGACATGTCTCATGTCGATGAACAAGTTCACACCATTCCTGGGGAGGCAACAGAAATTTTTGAAGCTTTTCGGTGCTTATTCGAGATCTCTAACTTGCTATTTTTCCGTTGATTTCAGGAAGCATGGAAATCTGAACAAGACATGACAAACAGAGAAATCGCGGGTTAGAATCTTAGGTAAGTACCTGTAGTTTAGATTAGTTAGATTTAGATAAATTAGGATTTGCTTGAACCTTAGGATTAGTTAGAATTTGCTTGCTTATTGAAAAAGAAATCTCTTTATTTTCAGGCTGAAATAACGTCGTATCTCAAAAATACAATTCCTGAAGACCTGCACGTCTAAAAATCTCAAATTTTTACTAGACGTGAGTTTTGAAGTCAAAACAACATATCCAAAGTTCGAGCAATCGAAGTTATAGAAAAATTTTAAAATTTATGCACTAATCTTTATCAAAACGATTATTGTTCCTGATTTTCGGAGTTTAAAATATCATAAGAATTTTTATACAACTCTAATTAACTTAAAATTTCAGACACTGAATTTCTTTGATAATCAAGAATTTAAGAAAAATCTGAAAAAAATATTTCTTTCAAGTTTGATTGCACGAATTTTTCAATCACGAACCGAAGGTCAAAATAGACTGCAAAACCCCCAGTACACTTTAAATCAGAAAAAAATAGAAAACGTGTATTAAAATTCTTGAAAAAATATTTTCTGAGTGTCTAGTGAGTGGTGCAATAAGACTAATTGATTGTATTGCTTGGGTCGCACCACTCATCTGATTTTGGACTTAACAAAATCATCTAGAACTATTTTGCTTAGGGTTTCACATTAAGATAGAGCACATCTACATTTCCAAACTTAAGGGAAATCTATCGAACAAACTGGGATTTGCAAAACTTTTGTGTGTCTCATTAGAACCTTGATTGAAGATATTAACTCAATTGAACCCTAAACTCATTAATACAAGCATTTGAATATTAAAATTCACTTCATCATAAAAAATTGCTTGTAAACCCCATTTGCCTGTGTACTTCACACATCTGAAATCAATTTTAAAGGCAAACAACCCCTAACGCCCATCATATTCCAAAAGCACATCAAACCCAAGCCTAAAACAGAGTAGACGTGCCTTAGGCTGAACTAATAGTCTTGGGGACTTAAAATTAGATTGGGCTAAGATCAATGCCTTGTCTACTTGGACCCACTGGTGACAAGAAAGGTCGGGCGGTAATCGCGTTAACCCTTAATGGTGTCCTCCCGTGTGGGGTGTCTTAGGGTGTCCCACCCTTCTAACCAGCAAAGTAATTTAAGGGTTAATTTAACCTAGTCGTGTTTTGGAGAGCTCGAATCAATTCTATTTACAGTTGACACTTTAAGGACCAGTTTAATTGCTTGTATTGAAAGGGAAGAGTATTCTCTCATCTATCTTCTCCCACTTGTCTACAGACATTCTTCTGGTGCATGCAAGGTAGAAGATTTTAAAATCCTAATTTGCTACCACCATTAGAAAGAAATCCTAAGAGAAGACCTATTTATCCAGAATCTGAATTTGAACCCTCTGCAATGGCTAGTCACCACGAGGAAGATGAGATCGAAGAGGAAGAACAAAATATGGATTCAATGACCCTCTTACAGAGGCAGATCACTAAACAGGGCCAGCACCATGACAAGCAGATGCAGGTCATCGTGCAGGCCATCACCCGACTCCAAACTGGGAGACTTGACTAGCCTCTCCGTGACTTTTACAACCCACCTAATGCCCAACCTGAACCCTTTGTCAGGGTACCTCAGGATGGGGAAGATTTTGAACTCAAACCTCAGATTATCAATTTGATTATTTACTTCTATGGCTGCGATTCTAATGACCCCTTCCACCACCTTGAAGAACTTCTACACATAGGAAAACCTTCCACCAACATGAATGAGGGTACCTTGATGATGAAAATGTTCCCATTCTCCTTAAAAGAAAGAGTTGCTCATTGGTTGAGGACTATTGGGAGACCAATCCTAACCTGGGAAGATCTGAGAAGCACATTCTTGAAGAAATTCTTTCCTGTAGGAAAAACCAACGCCCTTATTTGTGCCATTACAACCTTTAAGCAAACTTCTAGGGAACAACTACATGAGACTTAGGAGAGGTTTAACGATTTAACTAGGAAATGCCCTCATCATGGGATTCCGAAGAGGCACTTGGCCCATATTTTCTATTATGGGTTAAGTGATAATCTGAAGAATTTTGTTGTTGCGGCATGTGGGGAAATTTCCTAAGTGGAGACATTGAGAGAGCCTTTCAATTATTTGAGAATATGAGCGAGAATTCCCTCAACAATGCCTCAATGTCCGCCTTTAACAGAGCTAGTCAACCAAGGAGCAAAGTTTATGAAGTTGAAGATAATTCACACTCGGTTGATTTAGAGCTAATTGCACAACGATTAGATAATTTGGAACTCATGGGAAAGAATGCGAAGAATTTGGATAAGAAACTGGATAATCTTCTGAAGGGCAAGTGATGTAAACATGTTTATATTACATAAGATGTCTATTTATGCATGTTCCAAAGCGTAGAATTGCATTAAATACTATAAATATTTCATAGCATGCATCAACTTGCATTTAGATTAGTTTGAATAAAATGGAGGTTAATTGTCTCCTTGTATGTTCAGGGACAGGGCAAATTTTTATCGAGGCCTCGAATCGAAGATCCAACCATACAGATTTGATCAGGGCAACGATAGGAGTTCAACGACTCCAAGATCGCCTTAATAAGACATTTGTAGCATCAGATAGAGATCGAGGAACCCTAGAAGATGAAGGGCCAAGATGGTGTGAATCCGTACTTCATACAACAAATCCGACTGCACGGATGGATTCGAATCGACGATCGCAGCCTAACGGTATGAAAATCGACTCAATCCGACAACCGTGGCACCATCTACATCATCCAGAAGATGGACGACCAAGAAGGCGCCACTTAACGGTGTGAAAATCGATTTAATCCGACAACCGTGGCACCATCTACATCATCCAGAAGATGGATGGCCAAGATGGTGCCACGTGGCGCCATCTCAGCTGCCCAATCGGCCCTGCACCCGCCGCACCTTCTCTTCTTCAATCTGATCGTCGCTGCTCCACCGTTGTACGATCATCCAACAACTGCGGGGCGTGCATGCACATTTCAAGAGCGCGACACAAACGCGCTGCTGACGCGTTGGTCGAACGCGCTCTCGCGAGACAAGAGCGCCCATTCGAAGCCTTGGGCGCTTCAATTTGGCGAAGGCGCACACAGGCGAGCGGTCGATGAGGAGCTCTCGATCGCGATTGAGTGGCTATGCGCGCTCGATAGCGCTCACACTCCATCAGACGTGGGTGAAGAACGCTGGATCTCATGCGGGAGTTGCGGCTTGAGGAGGCGCGGCGAGGATCTCTTTCAGTTGTTCGATCTTACGATTGAACGACCGAGCTTTAAAAATAGTGGGCGTGCGTTGTGGTTTGAGGAGGCGAGCGGGCGCACGCGCGTCGCCCACTACGCCCACGTTCGGACCTTTAGCGATGAATTTATCCGTCCCTAAGGGTCCTGAATTAATGATTTTCAACTTAAAAAGACTAAATTGCCCTCACTCCTTGCAACTATAAAAGGAGACACCCTCCATACGAAATTCTCATCCCTTCCTTCTCTTCTCTCCCTCTCTAAAGCTCAAGAAAAGCATGTCCCAAACCCGGGATGCTTCTTAAGAGATAAAGTCAAATTTTCGCCCCCATTTCGGAAGCGGATCTCGCTACGATGACAGGTGTTGCCGCATTTCCGTTCTTCGTGCTTCGTCCCTCTTCCTGCTCCGTTCCCCGTCTTCCAAGCGTCCTCCCGTCCGGCTCATCCTCCAAGCGATCGTCGAGGAGGATATCTCTCTCTCCATTCTTTTTACTGCTTTCTAGAGTAGATTTACAGCTTTCTAGTGTAATCATTTTCCGCTTTCTAGTCGTAATGAGTAGTATAGCGAACAACTTTTTGATAATGAAATCTATGTTTATTCTACATCTCTTTTAGTTTTTGTTTGTAATATTCTCTCTCTTTCTCTTCTATATATTGTAAATAGATAAATAGTTTCCAATCAGCTATTCTACTTCGTGATAAATAAAACAAACGCGTATTTCTAATCAAACGTCCGCCTTCCTAAGTTCAACTTGGGATTTCTATTCCGGTATAAATTTTATTTGTTGAACACGAGTTCTTCGCTTTCAAACTACAACGACAGGTTTTCAAAACCAAATACAATAACGTAGCAACCCGTAGCTTTAACATTTTGGCACCGTTGCTGGGGATTCAACATTTTGGCGCCGTTGCAGGGGAGGCGACGCTCTTTGATTTTTTTTTTCAATTTTTCCAACTTATGAATCATTTGCCTCACTTCTCTCCATTCTTATTGTGATTGCAGGTACTCTTTTCAGACGAGCAAAAGTAGTAGATCGGAGCAAAGTGCTATTTAAGGTTCTGTAAGGTTTCCCCCACATCCCACCCATTAGTTTTCATTTCACCACGTAATAACAAAAACATCAATCAACCTAGCTGTTCTTATAAACTCTAAGATTAGTTTTGTTTGTTTGTTTGACACCTACACTCACCTCAACCTCCACATCTAAAAGGAAAAAAATAAAAAAATCTCACAGAGGTACACAATCTCATCTGATTTTCAAACTCAAATGGTAAACCAATCTTTGAAATCGGTACACACATCCAAACACAATTGAGTAGAAATCAGATTAAGTAATCACTTGTGTGCCTAATTCAGTGGTGCAACAGGCCAATTGTTTGAGTTGATTAGGCCGCACCACTTCAACTAAAATCAACTCATCAAGTAACTACCATATAGGTTCAACTCTTAGGGATTTATCAGGCACACCACATTCTTTATGTTTTAAAGGAAAACATCTTCACCTATGCTTTCAAAACCTGGTGTGCCAACAAAACTTGTTTAAAAATACCTAAAGTTGAATCCTAAAATCTATTAAGCAAGATTTGAACCCTAAAATTCACCGCATCAAAAATAATCTTGCTTGAAAATCACTAGTTGTGCACGCACACACAAATCAATCAATCATTAAGGGCACAGCCCAGATAAAGGGCCCATCACATTCCAAAGCACATTTAAACCTAGCCCTAAATAAAACAGAGTAGACGTTAGCTTTAAGGATTTGATTCGCTCTTCGGAGCCCAGAACGAAATTATTTTCGATTAGTCTGTTTCTACTGTTCAATTTGATGTCTAGCTAAGGGAGCAGAATCAAATGATTGCGGCTGGGGGGTACACTAGGAACCGGAGGCACAAGCCGAAGGAAGAACCTTCTCCCGAGTCCCTCCTTCTAACTGGTTGGATTGAACAGACAGAAGTAGTTCAAATCGTTTCTTTATCTCAAGATGGGTTCTAGGAGTTTGTAGGTCTTTAGGTTAGCCCACATACGGACAGGTTTGATTGCTTGTATTGCAGGACGCCTTTCTTCCTCCCGTCTATCATGAATCCTTCCACATTTTATACTCATTCCCGTTCTTTTCGTCCCATTATGAGTTATCCTCAACATGATGATTATCCCGACTCATACTGTAATCAACCATCAGTTAGTTGGGATAACTCGGATTGGGGATACAGTTCCAGACCTCTGTATTTATGGTCTAACCCTGAACACCATAATTGTGATTTTTATCCTTCTCAGAGCCACATCGATTATAGATCGTCACCCTTTCATGGACAACCTAATACGATCTTCCATCAAGGAGGATACACTGATCCTTACCCAACCTCCGATTACATTGCCTTTATGTTATCACCACCTTTTGAACAATCCGAAATGACCTATTATCAGGAAGGATATAACGAATCTCAATTCGTTAACTCCTCTACACAGATCCTAAACCCGCCCAACCCTGAACCAAGTCATTTGGTCCAGGTTAACCATGTTCAAGATAAGGTTTTGGCTAACTTGAGGAATACCATTCAATCTTTAGAAGTACAACCAATACCTTGCATTGAAAAATTGGAGCCCCTGATTGAGATGATTGATAATTTGAACAAGTATTTGTTGGATTGGCTCCAGGATATTAAGGATAAGAACCCAGGTGAGTTTCTACTTGGGAAGTTAGCGAAATTGAGAATGAGATTTGTGGTTTCTTTAGTTTAATCGTGGGATGATTCCCAAGATGAACCCCCTTTAGGAGAGCCAATGTCAGAACCCGCTCAGGCACCCGTTGGGGGGGGGACACGTGTTACGAGGTTGACCAAATTGAATTAGAGCAACCAATTAAGGATGATCTAATTTCTTCACCTGAAATCCCTGAGCCAAGGTACAAGGAAACGTATGTCTCCATGGACTAGAAAATGATAGATGATTTTGGGACATACATTAATACGAATTTTGATTTCTTTGATTCTGAAGGTGAAGATTCAATTTGCAAAGTCACACGTAAGTTTACAGAACACTATTTCTGTGAGATGATTGGGCCTGCGGAATCGGTTCAATCATTTAATAGCCTAATAACTAAGGAAACTGATCTTATCGGGGCTTACATGACGGATTCAGAATCTCATTTTCTGGAGGATTCAATTCAATGCCCCGATTGTCAGTTACACCCTATTGAGCTTACTGATGATTTTGTTTTTGAGATAACTAGACCCAAGTCAATTCTGATTCAACCACATCTTTTAGACTTGGAAATTTCGAAAGGGGTGATTAATATGTAGGAGGTCTCGAAACTTGACATTCTGAATGAGGAGAACAGAAGCTGGGAAGTTCTAATTTGGGAAGCAAACTCCGGAGGAAATAGAAGACTAAGTCTAAGGGTTCCAATTCATTTGAAATAATCAAACCAAGACTCTTACGACATTTGTTCTGAGGATGTTCAACCCAAGCATACATTCATTGATTATCCTTTTGATATCGAATTCTCCGTAACCCGACTCTTTGGTCTTGGGTTGCATCCTCATAAAATGCAGGCCCGACCCCACATACTGATTTTAGGTTTTGGGTAATTTTTATCCAGAACCTTAGATATTTTCGATTATGGGGTATGGGTCTGCACCATAATCTGGTCCACATTTGTGGACATATGTTGGTAGGTCAGAGGTTTCTTCCTGTACTTGTGAATTCTTTATTTCTCTTCTTTGTATAGTGTGCCTAGCTAAAGGCACTAAATTCAGCACTTATATAGTCTTTTTAGTTCATCTTGGAGCGAACTCGATATTCACGCAATTCAGGTGCTTTCTACTCTATTTCACTCTGTTCTATGTCTTTTTAATATAATGAGGACATTGCATTAGATAGGCAAGGGGGGGTGGATATTCATCTCTGAATTAATTCGTCAACTCCGTAGATTTGTTTCATTTTCTTTCATTTATATACTAAAAAAAATTGTGGAATTTGGAAAGAGAACTTGGGCTTAAGAAAATTTTCAATCTTAGGAAATATTACATTAGGATTTGAACACGAAGACCCTTTTGGTCTTCGGACTTAATCAGCCCACGTATCTACTAAAATGTGGATTTCTTTTTCGAGCCCTCGCCAACCTGAATTCGATTTTAATTTGAGTAAATAAGTTTGGGTGATAAGTACACGACTTATCAACCCATCCACCGATTTGAGGGAACCTTAAGTCTAAAGCATCTATACACTATCTTTTTACTGACTTGTTGTTCGGTGGTTTTAACAGAAATTGAGTAGCTAATGAACCTTATAGAGTGATATGGCTGGCAAGTTATCGTAGGTAACAGCCCATAGGTAAGATGCCTAGAGCCCAGTTACTGGACCATTCTCTTCTTGTTGCCTTTAGGTAAATCTTAGACCATGGAAGCCACCTACTAAAAAAAAAAAGAAAAAGTCAAAAAGAAAAGAAAAAGAAAAGGAGAAAAGAAAACAAAAATAAAACAAAAGAAATAAACCACACTTCGCCGCACGAGTGTGGCTGGCAAGTTGTCAGTGGCAACAGCTCATCGATCGGTTATCCAGAACCCATTTCAAGAAATGCACTTAAAATTCCCAAAACACTTAGAAAGAAGCGGAGAAGTAGAATAAACTAGGGAGATATACACTAGATTCACCCTTGTGTTGATCCCATAAAAATAAAAGTAGGAAGAAAGCTACCGGCTGTAAAGATAGAGCTTTAGGTAGAATTCTCTTTTTAAGGTCACCTAGAGGCATAGAAATCTGAAGTCCATTCTAATTTCCGATCAACGAGTCTATCACAATCACAATAAGATGCTTAGAACTTAGGGTTCTCATCAAATCTTGGGTGAGTTGAATGGCAGTAAAAAGTCAATCTTAAACCCTAAACTCAAAAATCAAAAAAATTAGAAAAGAAGAAAAAGAGAAAAAGAAAATTTTCCTTGAATAAGGCGAAGGCTTGAGGAGGTCTGCATTTTGGCAGATACCCGGGCACTGTTGTGCCTTTGAAAGTTCAAATCCTAAGTAAATATTTTCTTGATGATTGAAAATAACTCATGCTCAAATAATCCAACCTAATTCTTTTATAAATAGTATATAGTTTTTGTGAGGGACTAGCAAAAGATAGGCATGGGGGTGTAATGTAAACATGTTTATATTACATAAGATGTCTATTTATACATGTTCTTAAGCATAGAATTGCATTACATACTATAAATATTGTATAGCATGCATCATCTTGCTTTTAAATTAGTTTGAATAAAATGGAGGTTAATTATCTCCTTTTATATTCAGGGATAGGGCAAATTTTTATTGGGGCCTCGGATTGAAGATCCAATCGTACAGATTTGATCAGGGCGACGATTTGAGTTCAACGACTCCAAGCTCGCCCTAATCAGACATCTGTAGCATCAGATAGAGATCGAGGAACCCTAGAAGATCAAGGGCCAAGATGGTGTGAATCTGTACTTCAGATGACAAATTCGACCGCACGAATGGATTCAGATAGACGATCGCAGCCTAATGACGTGAAAATCGACTCAATCCGACAACCGTGGCACCATCATCCAGAAGATGGACGGCCAAGATGGCGCCACGTGGCACCATCTCAGCCGCCCAACCGGCCGCTACACCCGTTGCACCTTCTCTTCATCAATCTGATCGTCGCTTCTCCGTCGTTGGATGATCATCCAACGGCTATGGGGCGCACATGAACATTTCAAGAGCGTGACACAAACGCGCTGGTGGCGTGTTGGTCGAACATGCTCTTGTGAGACAAGAGCGCCCATTCGAAGCCTTAGGCACTTCAATTTGGTGAAGGCGTGTGCGGGCGAGCGGACGATGAGGAGCGCTTGAACGCGATCGAGCAGCTACGCGCGCTCGATAGCGCTCACGCTCCATCAAATGCGGGCGAAGAATGCTGGATCTCATCCGGGCGTTGCAGCTTGAGGAGGTGCGGCGAGGATCTCTCTCAATCGTTCAATCTCACGATCAAACGGCCGAGATTTAAAGATCGTAGGTGTGTGTTGTGGCTTGAGGAGGCGAGCAGGCGCATGCGCGCCACCCACTACGCCCACGTTCGGACCTTTAGCAACGAATTTATCCGTCACTAAAGGTCCTAAATTAATGATTTTCAACTTGAAAAGACCAAATTGTCCTCACTCCTTGCAACTATAAAAGGAGACCCCCTCCATACGAAATTCTGATCCCTTCCTTCTCTTCTCTCCCTCTCCAAAGCTCAAGAGAAGCATGTCCCACACCCGGGATGCTTCTCAAGAGATAAAGTCAAATTTTCGCCCCCATTTCGGAAGCGGATCCCACGACGACGACGGCTTGCTGCCCCATTCCCGTTCTTCCTGCTTCGTCCTCCATCTTCCTACTCTGTTCCCCGTCTTCTAGGCGTCATCTCGTCCGGCTCATCCTCCAAGCGATCGTCGAGGAGGATATCTCTCACTCCATTCTTTTTGCTGCTTTCTAGAGTAGATTTACTGCTTTATAGTGTAATCATTTTCCGCTTTTTAGTCGTAATGAGTAGTGTAACGAACAACCTTTTGATAATGAAATCCATGTTTATTCTACATCCCTTTTTGCTTTTGTTTGTAATATTCTCTCTTTCTCTTCTATTTATTGTAAATAGATAGATAGTTTCCAATCAGCTATTCTACTTCGTGACAAATAAAACAAACGCATATTTCTAATCAAATGTTCGCCTCCTTGAGTTCGACCCGAGATTTCCATTCCGGTATAAATTTTATTTGTTGAACACGAGTTCTTCTCTTTCAAACTACAACGACAGGTTTTCAAAACCAAATACGATAACGTAGTAACCCGTAGCTTCAACAGCGGGAGTTCCTTTGGTACACATTCTAGAGTAAATCATATGCCTACCCAAGGAGTGCCTATGTTAACCTGCAACCAACTCCCCAACCCCCTAGGTCAGGAATTAGTGCATAACATCAATGACCTAACCATGGCTCCACCTATGAGCCAATTGTACTTGGACCCATCTCTTTCTTTGGTGCCAAGGAGGGACCTTTATGCCCTCGAATTCTAAACTAGGCATCCTGATCCTAGTTATCCTAAGGATGTGAATGCACTCCAGGGTTACATTAGAAATGAGCCTTATTCAAACACTTACAACCTTGGATGGCGTAACCATCCTAACTTTGCTTGGTCAAGTCAGAAACCCACCTAGGGTCCTAACTTAACTAAGCCAAACACTTACAAGCAACTCAGTAGGTACACACAACCACGCACATATCAGCCACAACCTACTCAGGAAAACCAACCCTCTGATATCAGTCTAGTCCTCAAAGAAATGAGAGAAATGAATATGAGACATAAAGAAGAAATGAATCAATTGAGGACAGATTTGAAGGGACGATTAGATCGATTAGTAGAAACTAGACAACACAGGATGTTGCCATCCTAACCCGTCCCTAACCCAAGGAACTTCAATAGGGTTAACTAGAACACTAGACAGGAGCAGCAAGCACACATAATTCAACTTGCTCCCCAGCACCCACCAGGCTTTGTTAACCCTAACTCAACCCAGGCTCAACCTATCTTGCCAAACCCACCTCACCCTTCTAACTCCAATGCTTATGCTTGTGCTGTCACTTTGAGAAGTGGGAAACAAATCCAAGATCTTTATCCTTCTACATCAAAATCTTACCAAGATCTTGAGGAGCTTGAATCTGACCTGGGAGGCCAAGCTAATATAGAAAACAAGACTCAGGATTTGAATACTTATGATTTTTCTCAAGCACCTTTTCCTGAAGTCTTGAACAAACCCAGGGAAAAGAAAACCAATCAATCTAAGGAGTGGCTTGAGGTTTTAAAGCAAGTCCAGGTGAACATACCACTCCTTAAGGCTATTGAGAACATCCCAGCATGTGCAAAAGTTTTGAAGGAATTGTGCGCATCGAAACGTCAGGCCAAATCATCAAAAAGGTTCGTGATTTCTGAACAAGCCAGTGCCATCATCTTAAATAAGCTCCCTCCTAAAAAGAAAGATCCAGGGAACCCCTTAATTTCATGTGAAATAGATGGTTTCATCCTGAATCGAGCCTTACTAGACCTTGGTGCCTCAATCAGCTTAATCCCCACGGAGTTATATGAAGAGTTGGATTTAGGCCCCTTTCAACACGCAGATGTGACCCTTTAGCTTGCTGATAGGTCAACCAAAATTCCAAAGGGCCTTGTACAAAATGTGATTATAAAAGTGAGGGATGTTGAGTACCCTGTGGACTTCCTTGTTCTAGATATGGAGGCATCAGAAAACTTGAACCACACACCGATAATCTTAGGGAGACCTTTCTTGGCCACGGCCAAGGCTCCAACCAACTATGAGACAGGGATTATGCACATCACCTCTGGAAGGAAAATTTGTCAACTCAACATCTTTAAAGCTTCCCAAAAGAATAAGGTGAATTGTGATTCCATTGAGGTCGCAGGAACAATTGAACAAGTTTTGGCAATCCACACTAATGATAATCCAAATCTTACCAAATCTCAAGATCAGCACGAAAGGCAAGAAGGGGATGTACTTGAGGACGATTCTGAGCTACCACCTCTTATAGAAGCTTAAATTGAAAAGGACATTAATGAGATTGAGAAACTCTTGGGAGTAATTTATGACGAGTTAGATGATAATGTGAAGAATCCTCAATACACTCACCCCAAAATCCAAGAATTGTTGAATTTTGAGGGGGGACAATCTAAGGACATGAACCAGGAAATAACCCTAGAAGAAGAAGTTCAACACATAATGGATTGGGGAAGAATTTATAAGCCAATTTCTTCAAATGGATGGCTTGAATCTAAGGAAGAAAAAACTTCACATGAGGTAATATCTGATGAGGATTTTGACAAATTCAGCACAACTCTACCTTTGCCCTCATATGACCTAGAACCTGAAGAATTCATGATTTTTGACATCAACTACCGATATGAGGATCCTTATGATTTTGATTCAAAACCAGATTTAAATCTCAATCATGATCTTGATCCAAACCCTCTACCACCTTTTCTTGATCTATAGAATTGGATTAATGAATAGGCTCTGCATCTTGAACCTCATCCACCTGACCCTAGTCCATATTTTAAACCAGAAAGACTCTTTGGAGTAGGACTGCATCATTAGCTGGTCTGCATTTGTGGATCACTGATTCTTGGACCAAAAGATGATATCTTCATTTTAATCCTGACTCAACCCATTAATCTGATCATTCATTTTTGGGTTTAGGTCCAGCAAATGACATTAAACTTAGTGCTAGTTGGGAGGCAACCCAATATTCTTTATAGGTAGTTTACATCTTCAGCATCCATGCT
Source organism: Thalassia testudinum (assembly GCA_037157565.1). NCBI lineage: Eukaryota > Viridiplantae > Streptophyta > Magnoliopsida > Alismatales > Hydrocharitaceae > Thalassia > Thalassia testudinum. The sequence continues at coordinate 715,715 of JAZHRO010000012.1, forward strand.
GACTTGGATTAACCAGCATAGTCAGGTGATATCCCTTTCATTTACTTATTATATTTTGATTTTCATGCATACATTTCAACGAGGATATTGTAATAAATATGCATGGGGGGTTGGACGTTGCATGTTTTATTTTTATGTCAAAAAAAAAAATATTGCATTTAGGCATAAATAATTTTTATCAAAAAGGTTTTATTAGGGATTTATTCTTAAGTTGATTCCTAAGTTTAAAATCTAGTACAATTTCACACTTACACGTAGAATTTGCAATGGATCCTTTGTGAAGACCGATAGATATCTTTAGTTTGTCGAGAAGAAGCAATGTTTCTTCTCTTAAGCCCTTGGATAGTAATTAGTGAGTTAGACAAACTATCTTCTAGCAGATCCACCAAACAAGTGTAAGGTGAGAGTAGAAAGTTTACCGGTTCTCTAAGACTAGTATGAGGAATCTTAAAATTCTAGATCATTAGATAATGATACTCAGAGTTAGGCATAAGTTTTCACTCTTGATTTCTGCGTACAAGTTCTTAGTACAAATATTTTGAGAGCCACTGATAGGTCCACATTAGTGGACACATTTAGTACTTAAGTACATTAGCATTTGGACGTGTATTTTATCTAAAACATGGATGATAATAACAAAATGATGTGAGCCTTAAATGTATCATTTCATGCATTAATTATTTTAATATTAATGTGAAAGAATTAATTATTCACTTTAAAATGCAAGAGCATCACATCAAAGTGAGTGGAGATATGTGGGATTTTGTCTAGGCAAAATATAGTAAGAGAATAAATTTTAAAGGTTTCCTTGTATACCTCTCAAATTTGTTGCAACACATTTTCTTACCTCTCTCATGAATCTCTCTCTCTTCCTAAAATTTCTATTCGCTATTTGGTAACAAAAAAAATTTGACTCTCTCTCTCCTTATTTAACAGGAAGGGACGGGCAACTGGGAAGCATCTTCCTCCCTCGAGAGGGAACACGGCCTCCACCTCTCTACCCTCACCGTGCGCCCATCCACCACCGCGAGCCTCTCCTCCCGGCAGGCAACAACCTTCACCGTATGCCTTCTCCGCCACCGCGAGCCTCCGATGACACCGCGACTTCTCCCTTGCCACGACCGCGAGTTCCCCACGACCGCACTCCAGCAACCTCTACCGCGTGCCCACGACTCCGCCACCGCGAGCCATCCATCAGTGACCATGCTTCCTCTCGAAGAGCGTGGTGACAGCGCCCTCCTCGACACCACGTCCTCCTTTGGTTGCGCAGTAGCAACAACCTTCTCTCCGATCGTGCGTCCTTCGTCCTCACCCGCGACTGCGTGCTGTCCACGACATCATCTTCCTCCTCCCAGCACTGCGCACTCAAAGACCCACCAATGCACGTGAAAAGGGGAACCGGCCTTCATCTTCTTCCTTCCACTCAGCCATGACAGAAGCACCTTCTCTAGCGGCCACCACCATTGCGCCGACCTCCGCGCAGGGTAGCACTACGCTCTATTTCCTTGGTGCACGCAGACCTCTCCACGACCGTGAACATCAACTTCTTGCACGACCTCTCCTTCCTCTTCTTCTTCTCCAACAGAAGTAGAGGAACCCATCAGCAACTGTTACGACCCGGTTCCCGAATCCCTACAGGACCCGAGACCGGCTCGACACGACTAATCCTAAGACCCAGTCGTCCAACAAGAAACAACCAAAATGCAGGAAAGTAAACCACATTAACTATGCTAAGTAACTAACAGTAAAAGAGTACAGCAGTAAAGGAAGTAAAAACAGCTAACAGTACATATCACCACCAGAACAGTAAAACGGGAATAAGGTACAGAAACGTAAAGGTAACAAGAGTTTGAACTTACTACAACAGAAAGTACTACAACAAGAAGTCTACTGCTACTGGGCCCAGCACCCTCTGTAACCAGTGACTCGGGCTACTCAACACCTGGACCTAGAAAGGGTTATGAGTAACAGAGTCAGCGAATGCTGAGTAGAGTGGTAACCAACTAACTAAAGCAGTAAAAGCTAACAGGTAAACTATCTGTTCCAATACTTTATTTTACAAGTTATTCCTTTCACCCATTGGTTTCTTTTTCAGATATCTTTCTTGATCTTGAATGTTCCTCATGGGAACGATCTTGATTGCAATTTTTTCCGAAGAGTAGAAGGTACACGTGGTGCTCTCTTGGTCGGGAGAGTCTCCCGTGATAATCCTACACCTAGTCAACCACCCCGAGGTCACTATCTAGATGTAGCGGTGACTACGGCATGCATGATAAACGCACGGGTAGCTACCCCACACTGGCACGCGGCCAGTCCTTTCCGCTAGCAGGTATGCCCAAAGTATAGCATGGAACAGTATATGGCCTAGCCCTCTCAGTAACAGGAGTCTAACCCCTCAGAACCAAACAGGGGTCTCACCCCTCCACAGTCTGCGCACCCTCGTCTTACTACCCTAGTCTGCCCAGAGGGTCAAAGAAAAGTCAGTGTAGGTTGGCTAGCTTAACCCCGGGCCCTGTAGGGTGGCTAGCTCCCTCCCTCCCTACACTAATATCTCTCCCCGGTACTGTGTACGTGAGGGCCAACAGTAGTCGGTGTAGAGTGGTCATTCCTAACCCCGGATCCCAACCCAAAGGTGGCTAGCTCTGCTCTACACTAAAAAGGGGACTGTTGCTCCCCTTTGGTACCACATACTCAAGGGCTAGCACACTTCCCACTCACATTTCCAGATCCATTCCATTTTTTCATAGGAGCTCTACTCCTAATTTTCCCGTGGGGTTCATGCTTGTATTTCTCATGCCATTCCATACCAGGTTTCATCATTCACATTTCCATTCTCATGTTATACACATGCAGCTCATATTTCCATCATTTAACATATACAACAAGTAGTGTCACAGGTAATTGACTAACTAATACAGGCACTTCATATTTCATAGGCAGCTCTTGTTTATTAATAGGCAGTTGTTCACATTTCTACTCATTCAGTTAAGATTGCAATTTCAAACATACATACAAATAGTGCAAGTACTTCTCGTCCTAGGATTCATGCCACATCCTAGGTTTTCTACTTGTTCAATTTCATATATGCAATCAGGTTTTATAATTAAAAATAAGGAGAAACCACTCTACCAGACAACCCAGGAGTATTGGGGGCTCGAACAGCAGGCTCACGTGCCTCTGTAAGCCCCGAACCAGTAATAGAACGAAGTCCTATACCAAGGAATAATCACAATGGAACATTCAGAACAGTATAGAAAGCCTTCTAACAAGTAAAGGAACTCACAAGGAAAACACTGATATCTTGTTTGCGTAAAACAGACCTCAAACGGACCCTAAACGGGCCAAAAATAGGTCTACAAACCCAAATCAGACGTCTGGCAAAAGATCCAGACGTTTTAAAAGTAAACAGGAACTTACCTCAGGTTCTACGTTGACCTCAAACGTCCAGAACCTCTTCTAGACTGTCTGGACCTAGCTCCAGACGTCCGACCTCTCCTCCATACATCTGGAAATGCTTCCGGTCGTCTGGTAAGCTATCCAGACGTCCGAACCGCATGGGAGGGTGTGCCCCGCGCCTTCCCAAAGCAATCCCTGCATGCGATAACCAAATCTCCTATAATTAGCCACACAAAACGTAGCTGCGGAGCGGCTAGCATGGTCGTATCCACAAAAAGAACGTACCTTCCCGGAGATCTGCTTTCAGACGTCCGGTGCGGTCACCAGACGTCCGCCCCGTCGTCTGGACGTCACGCCAGACGTTTGATTCTGGAAAAATTCCGGAATCAGAGCCACCTACTGCTCTCCCTCGCCGCGCGTAGCTGCGGCCTCGCCTCCTCGCTTGCAACTCCGGCTGCAGCAAGTGTCGGGGACGTCTCCCCCGACGTGCTCCTCCTCCCGCATGCACCGCTCCGACCGTGCGCTCTCCGACGAGCCCCCCACGAGCTCACGAGCTCAAGCTCTTCCTCCTCTCCTTGTGCCGCCTCTCCTCCTCGTTGCCGCTCTCACGCTCTCTCTCGTGCTGGCTCCTCTCGTTGAGGTGGAGAGGAAGGGAAGGAGGTGTTGTGGTGAAGTGGGGAGAAAGGGAGAGGGGAAGAGGGGTTTATATAAAGGTGCGTTAGGGTTCGGTGGAGGAGGGAAGAGGGAAGAGGGAAGAGAGAGAAGGGTATTGTCTGCACGCAGCCCACGCGCAGACGCGAAGGCTCGTACCAAAATTTTGATTTCCAGACATCTGGGAAGGGGTCCAGACGTCTTAAAAGGCTCAGGACAGAACAGGTATTTACAGCAACCACCGTGCAGCCACCCCCTCCTCGCCACCACAGTTGCACACCCCTCCCGCGGATAGCAGCCGGTGTTCCTGCGCCACCCGCGAGCCTACCGGCCACGTCCTCTTATTCTCCATCAACAAGGAGGAGGAACCCAACACCGTCAGTTACACCCCACACGCAGCCACCACTACACGCCACCGTTCTCTACATCGTTGCCTCTATTGAGCTCTCCTCAACCTCATGAGCTCGACCACGCCCTCAGACACACCACTTGCGACCATGTCCACTGGCGAGCCGCCTCCACCGTTGCCGCTCCTCGTTGCCGGTGTCAACTTCGGCCACCGTTCGGAGCGCCACCACCACCATTGGAAAGCTCTCGTCGTGGTCGACCTTCCTCGAGCTCCTCGGCCTCCGCCATCGACTCCTCTTCGCGTGAGATTAAGAGGAAGAATTCTTCTATTTTGCTTTCTAATAAAAATTACCAAACATGCCATTGCCAAAAACACTATTGCAATATTTGATTAAGTAATCTATTTGAGTGAAATTGCATGCATGCACTTAAGGTTTATATTATTTCTTTCATGCACTTAACTCTTATATGTTGAGTTTGACACATACATAAAATCTCATCAAGGCACTCACACAACCTAAAGGAGAAAGCCAAATTTCTTGAAATATAGTTATGTTAGATGTCATTGCAAGCTATTTCATGGAAGGAAAATTACATACATGCCCCTGCATTCTTAAATTATCGCGTGTTCCTTCTTTTCGCCTTGTTTTGCATCAGATTTGAGCACGGATTGCACACTTAATTAAATAAATACAAAGGAAAGATATTTTGTGAATTTATTGCATCTAATCCTCCTTGTGGATACGAACTCATCCACCATAGTTAGTTTTATTGATAAATATTTTCGTTTGGGATTTTTCCACCATGCGATTTCACTGCGACGATATATTTTTCTGACATTATTTTTGCAAGCGAAAAACTCTCGATCAGCCACCAAATAAGGCAAAATATGCAGAGAGCGGGTTCTAATAAAACTAGGACTAAGGTGGATGATCACGGCCGTCCTTTACGGAACCTCTGACTGAAAGAGGGTATTAATGTCAAGGTCAGAAATATGTTGTCCTATCCATTTCTTTCCCGGTGTCGAGAATAGGCACTTCGACCAAATAAGTCTCCCAATATGCTCTTAAACACCCCTAATCCTGAATAATGCCTTGTAAATAAAAGTTCGTATGCTATACTACGTTGCGTTAGTAGATATTTGGATGTGAAAGAAAAAGAAAAAAGAGAAAGAGAAAAATATAAATATATATAGACATAAAAAAATTAGAGAAAAAAGAAAGCAGAAAAAAATGAGTTTATGAGTTTATTTCAAGTGTATTGAGGCAACAACACCTACCACCCTCACGATCCACTAAATACAGCCTGGACCTACTTTTCTGTATTTCTGGCTACTTGAATACGGGCTGAGAAATTTTGACCTAGTTATAGGGTTATCAAAACCTAATCAAAGTGTTAACGCCAGGAGAGACCACCAAATAGAATGACAAATCTGGTGAGATTGTGAGCTCTAAAAAAAAAAAAGCAAGAAAGAAAAGAAAATAGAAGAAAGAAGAAAAAGGAAAAGAAAGAGAGAGAGAGAATGAGTACAAAAGAACTAAAGAGAGCATATTTTCTCTGCCTCTCTTTGAGTTAAATTATTTAATAGTTTAGAAATCTAGGTTCTAAAGTATTAGTCTATATGTAGCACCAGATGGGTGTGAGCCACCAAATACAAATTTACTTAACTTAGTTATCTTCTACCTAAGCCAAAAATCAGGGCTGAATTTACAGATTATCTTATAACCCCGAGGGAAGAAGTCTGCTTTTCCCGATAGAATTTTACTAGGGGTCAAGTATGAGCTTTAGATGTAGATTAGCTTTTTCACTTGGATCCATTGTATAGGCTACAATAAAACACTTCACGATTGCCTGGATTTCTAAAATTTTGGATGAAAACAAAATAAATAAATCACTAGTCAAACTCTTGATAGAAATTAATCATGTAGAACCACTTTGCATTTAGTCATGCATTTGCTAGGGACTAGCAAGATTTAGGCATGAGGGTGTGATTGCACAGCAATCATGCAACCTAAATCACCTGAATTAAGTTAGATTCTAGCATAACTTAGGGACAATGAATGCATAAGCGCTGTAATTCGCATAATAGTTAGTTTGTTAGCTGCATAGATAATATTGTTATTTTACGTACTAAAGGAGAGATGAAATTAATTGCAGATGATTTAAGGTCGCGGATGACAGATCAGACCACACAAATCTAATCAGGACGACGACGGGAGTCCAATGCTTCCAGAATCGTCTTGATCGGACAACCAGAGCATCATGTGTAGCCCATAAAAGAACGAAGGTCAAGGAGCAAGATTACAGAGATCCAAGCCTCCGATTAAAGATTCGACTGCACGGATGGATCCGGATCAACGACGCAAAAATCAATCCGATCGGAGCTCTATAGCACCAAATACAAAGAAGAGAAGATGGACGGCCATGATGGCGCCATCATAGCCATCCATCTTCTCTTCTTTGTATTTGGTGCTACAGAGCTCTGATGGCACCATCATAGCCGCCCCTTGCCGCACCACACTCACTGAAGACACTTCATCAGGCGCTATGGGCTGTTGGATCATCATCCAACAGCCACGATGCATCCACAACGCTCACTCAACCGCGCCCTCATCAAACGGAAGGTTAATCTCAGCCGTTGGATTTCCATGTAACACCTGAGAGCAGAGTTGCCTAAAACAAAACCACGACTCAAAGGCAGCCACAGCGCAACAGTGAGAGTGCTAAACCATGCAAGAAGGGCGCGAACTCAAGTGGCACTGCGCAAAAAATTGGGAGAAGCGGTGGAGCGCACTATTGGCCGTCAGATGATGATCGAGGGGTAGATAAGCGAACGCGTGGCGCGATCAGAGCTCTCTGCGGTAGCATGCGCTAACAGACGTGTGCTCAACGCGCAAACACACGCGCTCTTCAAAAGCCGGTGCGAGTGAGTTCTTTAAGCCATCCGATTGTAAGATCAGATGGCCGAGGATGAGGTGCTTGATTTTAATAAGTGGACGTGCACGAAGAGAGAGGAAAATGAGCGGGCGGGTGCGAGGCGTGCGCTGAGCCGAGCGATCGCGATCAGATGCTCCAGAGGTTGCCACGTATAGCCACCTGGTTGAATCCGAGTGTTTAAGGTGCGAGGAAGGTTATTTTGAGGTGCAATTTGGTTCGTTGATCTTTCAATCGATGGATCTGATTGCCTAGGGGTTGCTACACGAGTTGGAGGGCTAAAATTCCCACCTTGCCCCTCATCAAAGCTATAAAAAGAGGCTTAGGGCCCCCCTGTTGAAGGCATCTTCTAGACATACTTCCACCATCTCTGTTCCATACCTCTCTCCCTCTGCAACTCTGCTCCGACCTTCATCCCGACGCTCTGGATCTCAAGTGCTGCCACGCTTCACACAAGAATCCCACCAGTGACATCGTCTTATCTCTCTCTCTAGTTATTGTTTATCATAGTAATCTCTATTTTGGAAAATTGTTTATGCATGCAATAAAATTTCGATCTCTTGGATATCTGATCTATACATATATACATATATAAATCTGTTTAGAATGAGTTTTATTGAAAAGCTTGTGCATGAAATCGTGATTGCCTCCTTGAGAACGACCTGGCACTCTCGGTTTTTATAAATTTATTTGTTCTGTCACGATTCGCACTACGACAATAATATCTGACCTTTTTAACACATCTTGCGTCGACGAACACATGGCCTTTGTTTTGTTATGTGTTGTATGACTTAGACTGTTCCTGTTAGCGGAAACAACTGACTGTGTGCTTGTGTGAGGTAGCCCTCGTGCGTTTATCGCATGTGCCATAGTCACCGCTATGTCGTTACTATGACTCCGGGGTGGTAGATCGGGTGTAGGACAAACGCGGGGTGTTCTCTCGGCCAAGAGAGCACCACGTGCACGTTCTGCATCGCGGGGAAAGCTGTAGCAAGATCGTTCCATTAGGGAACATGTGAACTAAAAGATAATGGGACTTTTTGCTAGAGTAATTGAAATTACAAAACAACTAGTACCTAAAAATAGAAATAAAACATGAAAATGTGTGAAATGTTTACTAATGCCTAAAATGTTTACTGCTTTTCTTTTTAGTTAAATTATGCTAGTTAATTGTACACTTGTCACTCTACTCAACTTTTGCTGACGCCTACCACTTGTTTACAGAACAGGGAGGTGAGCAGCCAATTCCACTAGCTACGGAGTTGGGTCCAGCTGAAACCAACCTTAGTTGTTCTCTTTTCTTTCTACTGTAGGTTGACTCTTCTTTTGTTGTCGTGAGTACCAATTTTGGAACCAGTAGTTCAGTTTCCGTTTTCTAGTATGTTGTGATAGTTATGATGTAATCATGCTATTTTGTTGTGGAACTATTTTTTAGTTACTGTTACTTTACATATTTCTGTCTTTTATTCATGTTTCTAACTATACTGCATGTGTGGAAATTAATACGTTTTGGTTTATTACTCGTTGGGCAACTAGGTCTTGAGACAGTCGAGACGATCCGACTTGGTTCCATGTGGAGTTGGTTCGAGTTGTAACAACGAATGAAAGATGGAGATTCTCGAGACTTTTTATCTTAAGTTTTTTTGTTGTATTTTATTTTGTGGAATGTAAAAAGATCCATAATTATTTATTTGAAACCCATATGACACATCTTATAACTTACCTATTTCATTCATGACTTTAAATCTATGATAAATCAACTTATTAGATTATTTTGATGTCTAATATTTGTTTCCAAGTATCTACTTTTCTAACATAAGCTAAATTTTGAATTATGTCTCTCTTTTAACACTCCTCTTTGCAATTGAACTTTCACAAAAGTTAACACGTCTTAAGATGTCTTAAATTACTTACGTTTGACTTTTTTTTAATCCTAACATTCAATAGAATCTTTAAAGATCAGCCGTTATTCGTTTAATTTTACTATTGGAAATGTCTGACATCTCTATTCAGACGTATGAATGATTTATCTAAGACATCTTATTTATATTTCAGATATCATTGGATATTATTTGTTTAAAGTTAGTAACTTTATCCTATACCAACTTAGGACTTTTAGATGTTTTAAGATTTTAGTCGGATGATTTATTCTCTTATTTTGAATGTCTATATCAATCAATTGAAGGACCTTTGACTCACCTTTCAAATTAATTTTAATTCCAGGAAGTCATTTTGGTTTTGAGTTCTTTTTTAAATGTCTATGTATTTTCTCAGATATCTAATTGACTTATCTCAAATGTTTGATGATGATTTCTAGATGTCTTTGCATAATTCTAATGTTACACTTCTAGTATTGAAAATTTTTAAATATTAAATAATTTTTTTAAATGTATAAATTTGAAATTATGACATCATTTTAATATGTTTTAGATGTCTATTTATTATTTCAGAAGTCTATTTTATGTACTTAGATGTCTTACCTTAATTTTGGACATCTGATTTACTTAAATCCACATTAATGATTATTAGCCGTTTTATCTTGAATAATTATATTATAATCTAAATTTCAATGACTATTTAGGCTTGAATTTGACCTCCTACACTATATAAATATCTACTAAAGTTTCGTAAGCCTACAAATCTCTTTATTAAGTTATCTCATTCTAAATTTCTCTATTCTCCTTTGCTAGTGCTCTTGTGGTCAAACTACACTAATAATATCTAAGAGCACACACTTTCCTAGGTTCTTATTTGCACTATATAGATTTAAAAATGAAGTATACCTTATCTTATACTAAATTTATTTTCTTTCAAAACTCTTAGGTATTATTTTTGTAATTTTTTATTTTATTATTTGGAGCACTAGCGGAGAGTTAGGAGAGAGGTATTATAATTTTAATTTAATAATTTTTTCATTAATTTTAAGGGCGTAATCTTTGATTGAAAGGCCTATATGAATCCACGGCTGATGGATCAATCGAGTCCCATTGCCTCTTTTTCCTAATCAACCTTTCCCAATTGTTTCCCAACCCATGTGCCTTTCGCCAAATTAACGTTGACCTGTTTATTAGGTAGCGATTCTGCGGGCTGGCCAGTGGGTTGCTTGCTCCCCCTTTTCTCGTGCTAGAGAGATCGAACGCTGTGGATCATCTGGGGGATCAACGGTCGAGAATCGTCGATTTCACAAGGCGCTTCCTCCCCAAGTCCTCGACTCCCAGGAGGAACGAACGTGCCTGCCGCTTCCGTTTCTCCCCTCCTCTCTCTCCTCTTCTCCTCCCCCACTTGCGACGACGACTCTCAAACTCCTACCATCCTCTCGCATGGATTCATCGGAGCTCTCTTCCCTCCCCGAGGAAGGCGACGATCCTCAGCTCCAAGATGGCACCTCGAAGGCCGCCTCCTCTTTCTCCTCCTCCTCAGTCCCCGCTCGCCCCCCGTCCCAGTAAGATCACTGTTCTTCCCACATCCTTCTCCACGATCCGGATCTCATCCGCACTTCCGACATGCCTCATTCTTAGTTATCTGCAGAAGATCGAGTGTGCGGAGTACGAAGTAAGATGTAGATGAAGTAGTTGCGGAGGTCGGTCCTTTTGTGTGGGGTGATGTTCGTTTGTAGCGGAATAGCTAAGGTGTGAATTGGGCGCTTTAGTTGGGCTTGGTCTTAGGGTTGATCTCCTTTTTTTACCAAAAGCTTACTTAGGTATGATCTTGTAGTTATCGTCTTTGTACAACCCCTCAATCGCAACGGATGCGGAAGCGTTGGCATATTCCTGTCAGAGATCGTCACGAGAAGGATATGTATTGGAACATTAATCCTTTGAATAGATAGATAAGGCTTGTGATCCTGAAAGTCCGTGGGAGTTGCAGAGCCATTGATACTCTACTGCTAACTGAAGTACTTACCGAATGGAAGTCATCGGTACAGTAAGTAAATGTTCCTGTGAGTATATATGGACTTGGCAGTTTTGTTGCTGAATCCCTAGCTGCATGTCTGAGCTTCCTAGAAGCTTCGTTTGAAAATCGTGTACTGTGTTTGCAAGTTTGGAGCTGCTTGATGACTACGCCTAAGCCGCGGCCACTGTAACCACTGGCGGACATGTGGTAGCAAAATCTCACAGTCACAAGCCGCTTGGTGATCAAATAATGGGTAGCAGATTCAGAGGCTCAAACATATGGGGGGAGGGTTGTACTAAGTGGATCTCCAAACAATCAGCAGCATGTAGTTCCATTTTGCGCGAGCACATTTCTCATTTGTAGCTGTGATATATCATTTAAAAAAAAAAAAAATGTAGCTGTGATGGCATCGACTACATGATTCAGTCTAGTGGTTCAGTATATGATTCGAAAAATTGGTGGAAGCGCACATCCTAAACAAACCAGACTGTTCTCTCTCTCCAATCTGTCAAGCCCTTTCTTTTTGTGATATTTGTTTTATAATACACTTCTTATGTTGCCATGCTTCTCCTAGCGTGCTAAATAAGATCGCAGGATTTCCAATTCCAATGATCCTGGCTACGTTGTGCAATTCCCAAAGATGTCCAGCATATGTGTGAATAGAACTTCCTTTTGCTGCAAAATAAATGGGATAATATGAGTGCTGTCCACTATCCTTCTGCAAAGTTGTGCGGGGAAACATGCAGACCGGGTAGGATGCTAATGACTTCTGTAGGAAGACTACACTCGTTGGCGATCAATGTATCACACATAGGGGATTCTTTAAAGATACGTAAAGAACTTGACGAGGAGGTTCTCTTGGAAAGGGGCAGGAGAAGGGTCAAGGTCTCTTCATATGATGTCCTGGGATGATAGCTGTTGACCATTTGAGCAGGGTGGCCAGAGGTGTTGGATCTTAGAGTCATGAATGATGCTTTGTTGTGCAAATGGGTGTGCCAGCTTTTTGGGAAGGAAAGAAGCCTCCATTGTGTTGGAATCCTGTTATGGAGGTCGGATTTTGGATTGGGCAGATAGAATAGCACTGTTTCAGTGTGCAACACTTTTTGGAAGGGGATATGGATGTTATTCCATTGGTGAAGGACTTATTCTGTGCTGAGTTGGGAGATGGCCGAACTTTCAAATTCTGGGTGTATGAGTAGACACCATTTGGAGCTTTGGCAGATAGATATCCACACCTTTTCCAGTTGGCATCTAATGTGGTTGCATCGGTGCCTGACTATTGGGACACCGGAACACGGTGTTGGGTGCCTTTGTTTCTAAGTCTACTTTCTGATTAGAGGGTACAGTAATTCCTGGATTTACTGACTATTCTGGTCAACAGGAGGCTGGACCTGGAGACAATTGATAGTTAGGCTTGGGCACATGGAAATTTTTCAGTTAGACAGGCTTACAAATTCATGCACACACCGATTGAGGAGAGAGATGAGCATTTGTTCAAGATTGCAAGCTGCTTGGGAGAGCTAAGATGCCTATGATGAAAAAGATATTTGCTTGGTTTATTAGGAGCAAGAGAATTCATACAAAGTCTCATAAGAGAAGATTTGCCCCTGCGGAGGATCTGACTTGTCCATGCTGTGGTTGTGCTGAAGGAACAATAGATCACTTATTTTTTGGTTGCCAGTTCGCTTCACAAGTGTGGCAACAACTTTGTCCATCATTGGTGAAGACAGATTTTTGGGTCAGTTTGTGGGTGTCCATGCTTTGAGTACATTCAAATCAAGAAAAGAGAGGGCATCACCTTTTGCTATTCTATGGGGCCTTTGGCTGCAAAGGAACAGGGTGATCTTCAGGAAGAAAAATCCTTTTGTTGAAAATGTCTGTAGGGATGTAAATGGGGCTTTTATCTCTTTGGTGTGCACTGTAAGGGAGATCTTGGACTCTATAATAAGTATCCTTACCTTGAGAAATGTGCAGTGATTTGGAATAATTAGCGAAAAAGCGTTCTTGTGCTTATGGTCAGAGTGAAAATCCTTCTTTGCTTTTTTTGAAAGAAACATGAAGTGCAAATTATCGAGGACTCAATAGAGTGTATTGTATATGTAGAAAAAGGGATGGCTTCTTGTATGGTATTCCCATGACCTTCTGCAGCAGAAAGCTGATGCAGAGTTGCCACAACAGTGCTGGGACTTGAAACAGATGTATAAAGGCTGCGGAGTGGTGACTATGGGTGGTGATATGTCGCTATGATTGGGGGTGGTGGTGGGGAAGGCAGGAGAAGAGTGTTTATTTGCTGCATTGTTGCTGGAATGGGAACATATAACATCATCAATGTAGTGTATGCATAATCAAATTTTCCTACCAAAATACTTTCTGTGAGATATCTCTGGCAGTTGGCTTTTGCATAAATTACTAAAACAAGTGGTCATTGTAATTATGGAGTGTACTGATGCATATTTTGCAACTTGTCTTAAGTTTGAGAGCTCTAAACTCAATTGCCATCATTAATATCACAAGCATCAGAAGGCCAAAATTGTCGCAGTTAAGCCTGGTCACGGTCAAAAGTTAAATGTAGTCCTAGGTGAAATGTAATGAAAATAATCGCCAAAATTTTAAATCATTTTACACAAAAAGAAATGCAAATGGGGGAGAACAAGCCGAGGAATTGAAATATTCACTTGCAAGTTAACATATTCACCGGAAAACATTGCAGGTTGACATTTGTGGGAGAATTAATGTGTGAGTAGGACATTGAGGGTTCCCTTGGTGCTGTAAAAAGGTACCTCCTGTTGGCCTTGGAAAATAGTCTACCTATGAACGTTAACATATATCTGTTCATGATAGGAATTTGAAAGGTTAAAAATCTTTGCACAGGGTTTTGTTTCTTTGTTAGAGTTCTCCTTGCTTCTTATTGAACTGAAAAGCCTTTTTATTCAGAAAAGAGAGAAGCTATAAATTTGTCTAGGTCAAGTGTGAATTTCAAATAGGTGGACCACATAAATGTCTTGTGAGATTAAGTGGACAAGACCTTTATATCCTATTGGAGATTTAGAGGGAAAAGGAAAGAGTATTGTGAATCTTAAAAAACAATGATTGGAGTTGGTCCCTTTATATAAAGAGGGTCACTTCTGTTTCAAATCCTAACATAATCTTCTAGAATAAGAAATAAATCTCTAACAAATTTATCCCTAATAAACTTTACCAAATAATATTTCAAATATCTTTAACACTCCCTTGCAAGTTGGAGTGTACAATGCCTAGCTTGTTACAAAAGTGAACTCCCCTGCATTGTAGACTTTCGGAGGAGCAGGTGGTAGACTAGAGGAGTAGGAATGGTTGTAGAAGTAGCACCCATGGTAAACTGAGAGCAGTAGTAGTCATGTAGTAGGAGACGCTTTCAAGTAGGCAGCAGTAGCAATAGTAAGTAGAAGTAGCAGTAAGACGACTATAGCAGAAGTAGCAGTCATTGACAATAGCAATAGGGTTGTACCAGTAGTAGCAATAGTAGACAGTAGTATGACTGTAATAGTAGTAGCAGCAGCATATAGCAATAGTAGTTAGAGTGGGAGAGGAGAATCCTCACTCAGTCCCCCCACAAGTCCTTACAATCCTGGTGATGGGCAGTAATATGATCGGATGCTCTAGACATAGTGATCGTATTAGTGGTAGTAGTCTTGGCAATAAGAGTTGTGGTAATAGCAACAGTAGTGGTGGAGGGCTCTCTCATTAGTAAATATCTCAGATGATCTATCTCCTCTGCAGTGAACGGTAGGGGAGACTGCTTTGTCGTAGTCACGGTAGCAGGGGACTCTGTAATAGAGGTCTGATTTGCCCATGTGGGTCTGCTGAAGTTTTTCCAATAGCGATATGAAGAGTGATTAGTTTGTTGACAATGAACACGAGGAGAGTAGACATGAACTCGTCCACACTTACCAGAACGACCACTTCTCCCACCAAAGGCCATGTAGGCAGAGATGTCAGTCATAACAGCAGGAGTAACAGGTGGTGTATTAGCATCAATCTCTTGGAGGCGACTGTATACTATCTCAAGATTAGGCACCAAGTTGGAGGATAGAATTAGGTCTTGAGTAGACTTGTATCATGGTGCTAAGCCATCTAGAAACCTGAATGTCTACCACTTTGCACACTCAATAACTTGCTTGTCGCAGTAGACAGGTTGAAATATGACGAACTCCTCGAATAAACCCTCCAAAGTAGAGAAATACACAACCAAGGACAAGTTGCCTTGATTAGTATTCCATATACGCCTATATATGTAGAGGTTCAAAGATTGTTGCTGGTGGCTGTTGGGGCTATTGTGGTGTTGCAAGGCTTCAAAAACCTCCTTCGGTGGCTGTTGGAATTGCCACTAGAAGTTGTTAGAGGCAGCACCGTAATAGATGGCTATTGTTGGTGGCTACTGGAGGTGGTGTTGCAGTACATAGCTACTGTTGGTGGTTGCTGGAGATGATGTTGTAGCTAGTGGGAGCCATCGATGAGCACTGGCTGTGGCGACATAGTAGGTAGGGTGTCGGCAGTGCAATGAGAAGAAGAGAGAGAGGAGGGTTTTGGTGGAGGGTTTTAGGAACCTAGGGTTTGGTAGGGTACCCGGACATCGGTTTAGGATCGCTGCTTTGATACCATCTTGGGTAAAATTAGCGAATTAATTTATTCATTAAACCCTAGGTGCCTTTATATAGAGAGGCACCATGGGAAAATAATACTACACACTCCCATACAATATCAAAAATAACAAAAAGATAAAAAAATATCCCATACAACTCAACAATTAATAATTCTTAATTACCTTATTAGGGATCTTTATTTGTAATTAATCACATCAAACTTGCCACTTGTTGAGATTTGATGCGTATTCAGTGCCAAAAAACTTTGAGGCAGGAGTTTTTTTAAAGAGGAACTCACCTTTAGTAGAGGTGAGATCTTTTGAGATTTATTTTTCCAGTAAGTTCAACAGCAGTAGTGCTAAACTGCTGCTGCTGTTGCTGCTGATCACCTAAATCCATGAAGATCACACATGAAAGCATGAAAAAAGGAGGAACTTACAAGGAACCCCCAAGAAAAATTGTTGTTTTCTATAAACAAGCCATACTAAATCACATCATGGTCATGCATTCACCCAATTGCACCACCGTTAATAATGTGCAAATCTACCATAAATACAATTAAAGAGAAGACATGGAAAGTTGGTTATAATAAAACCTTACATCTTTCGGGGGACATGGTTACCATTAAAGAGAAGTCATGTCATTACAAGAGATGTCAAAATAGAAGAACATTTAATTTCTTCTTCTTCTTTGAGTGTACTGCATGGAAGGCTCAAGACAATCAACATGCTTCAACTAGTCTTGTTGATCGATTTGGCTGATTGGTGTCCCATTCACATCGTCTGTTTAGTTGAAGTTTTGTGCTGGTGGTGCTGATGGTAGGACACGGGAACCATCCTTTGAGGTCCCTTCTCACAAGTTAGGCTCTTTAGTCCTCTTCTTAAGGAGTGTTAAGCTGCACGTTGACACATGTCTCGATGGCTGAGTCTTGAATGTAGTATCTTCTGTATCAAAATTGCCTTAGCCATGCCTACGCTCATCACTTTATTTGTATTAGCTAAATATATATAAGTGATTTTCCTTTCCTGGAGAAGAGAAAATAATATACCTGGATCCTCTACATTTGATGTTGGGTTCTCATCCTGTGGTGGCTCGGGAGCCTCTTCTATGTGTATGTATAAAGCTTGAGGGATTTGGGGGGTTGTACTTTTGGTGGAGCCTGTGGGGCTTGGGGAGGTTATACATTTAATGGAGCCTGTCTTTGACCTCACCCACATCCCCTTCCCTGTTAGTGACCTTGTCCTCGACCTCGACCTCATCCTCATCCACGTCCCATGCTAGTTGCAATATCCTCACCTTTGACATGCCTAACATCATGCACCTGCAATTGTTTGCCTATTTATCAATATCCCCTATCTAGCATGTTTATGGATGTCTGTAGCCTTTGGTTGGCTTGATGTGATCTTGAAGATATTTATCCAATTAGAGATCTGCATAATTAAAATTAACAATATTAATGCAGTATCATTAAAAAAAAAAAGGATCAATGACAATTAACTTCCAGTGTCATAAAAAATGCACCAAGTCTACCTATAAACCTCCTAGTGACTTGAAGGTACCAAGGCATTTATTTTGTTGTGGTGGTAGGGCTATTTGTGCGGTTGAGTTGCACAACGTGGTCATGTTGGCACCCCACTCTTGGATATGCGTTGTATGATACATTAGCCAATCTATTTCTATTTTCCCCTTAGATCTATATCATGCAGTCATTGATTTGTGTTGCACTATAATGGTACACCTTGGTGTCTTCCAAACTATTGATGTCCTTATTTTGATATAATAAATTATGTTTTATCGTG
Source organism: Thalassia testudinum (assembly GCA_037157565.1). Classification (NCBI taxonomy): domain Eukaryota; kingdom Viridiplantae; phylum Streptophyta; class Magnoliopsida; order Alismatales; family Hydrocharitaceae; genus Thalassia; species Thalassia testudinum. The sequence continues at coordinate 733,359 of JAZHRO010000012.1, forward strand.
GATTAATCATTTCAGGTTGCTTACCGTTAGATTACCAAGAAGTGATGATCTACCACCAAGAGAAGTTTCTGAATACTCTTTTGTTGTCTCATTTTACTTTTATTGAGTCTAGAACTTTGTAAGGAACCGATTTGCTTTTGAACATCATTAGATTACAAACCTAGGTTAAATCCTAAGTTTTTAATACTGTTGATCGACCAACTTTTTAACCTCGATTGACCAAACCTTCTTGCTTAATCGATCAAAGGCCTTTAACAGTCAAATCCTAATTTTGTGCTTCAAGTCGATTAACTTCTTAATTTAATCGATCAACTTAGAATCGATTAAAATTTTATTTTAATCGACCAAAGTTCATTTTGATTGACCAATGCTTATTTTTATCGACCAAAGCCGTCATTACAGACTTTCTAAATCAGGTCGAAAAATACCTATAAATAGGACCTTCGACCCCTCACCTCAAAACATACCTCAAGAGCTTTCAAAAAGCAAATCCTTCTTATTCTTTCTAGTGCTTTTGCGCCTCTGCGCTTGCCAATATTGTGATCTAAAGCACGTCTCGTTGCAATCTTGAAAAGCTCGGTTTGTTTATTTTTTGAGGTTCCATAGGATTCATTGTTATATTTTTTATTCCTGCTGTTTTGATTTGGGACCTAAGTTGTTTTGGGAGTCTTATTATTCTTCTCTTGGTTAGGTGCATAAGAGAAGTTATGTAAAAAGGTTGTGTGACCCTCATTCAAGTGGTACAATAGTAGATTTGACTAGCGTCGACTAGTTGGGAAATCCTGAGCTGAGAGGCTTAGTTAGTGGTTTTTACCTGGAAGGGTTTTCACTCTAAAATTCAAGTGTTATCTTTTTGATTTTGTGGTTGCTTTATACTCGCTGATGATTGTGGTGAATATTATTTTAATTTCTGCATTGTATTTGATAAGCACATTATTTACCCTCTTCTAGTGTATACATTACATTCTACAGGCTTTGCTCGCACTCACATCTGGTATCAGAGCTTCGTTTTTCTCAGTAAGGTTGTCAAAGTCCTCTGAAGTATATGCTGAGGGACAATTAGCGGTTAGACCACCTCTCTTTGATGGCACTTACTATGGATATTGGAAAATCAGAATGCAAATATTTCTTGAATCTATGGACTATAAAGTGTGGGATGTGATAGCCTCAAAATATACATGACCAGAGAAAAAAGAAGGTATTGCTATCACCTTAGACCAGAAGAAGATGGCTACTCACAGTGCTAAAGTCATAATGTTTTCTTTTGCGGCTTATTTAAGGAAGAATTTAATCGTGTATCAGCCTACAAAACAACATATGAGATCTGGAATACCCTTGAAGTAACCCATGAAGGGACTTTAACGGTAAAGGAAACTCGGATCAACCTTCTAATGCAGGAGTATGAGCTCTTCTGCATGAAGGAGGGAGAAACTATCAAGGAGATGTACATAAGGTTCATCGGCATCATAAACTCCTTGAGAAATCTGGATCAGGAGATTGCCAATGAAGCTTTAGTTCGAAAGATTCTTCGGTCTGTCATTGGTGACTAGGAAACAAAAACTACAGCAATCTAGGAATCCAAGGATTTCTTCGTGCCACAATTGGATGATCTCATAGGTAGTCTAATGGCCTATGAAGTTTAGCTGGAACACATGAAAGAGCATGGAGGTGAAGGGAAGAAAAAGGACATAGCTTTAAAGGTCAACACGGATTCAGAAGAGGAGGATGACATAGCCCTACTCTCTAGAAAGTTTAGAAAATTTCTGAAAAACAAGAAGAGCTGGAAGAAGAAGAAGGAAGTTATCTGTTACAATTGCAAGAAGAAGGGGTACATGAGAAAAGAATGCCTTCAACTGAAGAAGGAAGCTGAAAAAAGGGTCAGGGAACAACCTAGGCGAGAAGGAAAGAAGAAAGCCCTCTAAGTCAACTGGGATGATAGAGATTCAAGCTCATCAGAAGAAGAAGACATGTCAAGTGAGGAAGCTTTTAAGATGAGGTATCTTTATTTTCCTTTGATGAACTTTTAGATGCTTTCTATGAGTTGCATGATTTAGCTAAAGCACTAAAAGTAGCCAACAAAAAGCTAAGGACCTAGATGAAGAAACAGAGTTGAAACACAGATTTGCCTCACAAAACCATCATCTCTCACAGGAGATAATCTCTAAGAAGCTTAAGTGCAAAAGGAGTCTTTCCAAACTCCTTCACATCATCTCTAACTAGCTTAAGTTCTTTTTTGATGGAAAGGAGGGTGCATTTGTGGTCAACCTCCTTGCAAAATGAATAAGATGTCATAACTTTCTCAATCCACTGGTGGATTATCTACAATCAACTAGTGGATTGCTGTAATCTACAGATGCATTCTCCTTTTCCACTTATGGATTCTAGGAATCCACCGGTGCAATACCATTTCTTACCTGAGGATACCTCAAGTCCACTGGTGAATTGCATTAATCCACCAGTGCATTACCATTTTCCACTGATGGACAATTCAAAGCCACCGGTGGATTTCCAAAATCAACCGATGGATTCTCCCACACGCCTTATCAATGTCCACAGGTGGATTTCCGAAATCAACTAGTTGAATCTCCCACACGCATTGTTAATGTCTACCAGTGGATTCTCTCAAATAAAACACTTATATATAGAAGTGCTAAAATGATTTGAATCCGTGCCTTTGCCTCCCCATCAATCCTTATCACTCTATTAACTGGTGGGTTGTCCTTACCCATCGGTGGAAAGCGACATTCAATCGGTTGACTCTCGCATTAAAATGCTTGAGCCTTACCTAACCATTGCCCTCTCTCCACGAAATAGTATCCACCAGTTGATTGTAGTATTGCACGAGTGAAATAAAGGCTCCAATCACTGCCTTGACGGTCTTCACAACTGGTGGACAACAAGGGATTGTCGAACCCTATATTAAGGTACTTGAAGATAGTTGTGTACCTTGGTTTGCTGTTGCTTACCTCCATTGCTATTTTCGCAGAAGCTTTCAAGCTCGGTGAACAGAATGAGGGTTTGGTTGGACACAACGACTTCTCCACCGGTAGAAAGCGTATGCGGGTGACGGTTATGTTCTTTGAAAATGAGCTTATATACTGATGATTCTTTGGTTCCACTAGTGTATTTTATATTTGTTGAAGTCCACGTGTTTGATTGCAACCACCCATTAATTACATACGGCTTGGAATCCACCAGTGGATTATCACTTCCTATCGGTGAATTTAATTATTTATTGCGTTATTGTACATATCTAATTCCTACAAACAAGCACTCCAATCCCACCAAATGTGGGATTACTCACTATAATCCCTGGGATTGCCACCTATTGAAAACAAACATCCACAGTTTCCAATCTCGGGATTTGGACACAATCGTGCAAAACAAACAGTGCCTTTAGGGTTGGCACTTGTGATTGGAGCCTCTTAGTAGTTCCTTAGGGGATTGGCCTTGATATTCTCGGAGGTGTGCTGATTCTTTGTTCCCTTACTGGCCATGGGGGATGTGCTTACATTTTGGATGGATGACTGGATGGGGGATGGCCCTTTATGTGTTAGATTTCCTAGCCTTTTCTCTTGGGCTATCCATGAGGATGTGACTGTGAGGAGTTGCTGGTCTGGTGCTTGGTGACTTGCTTTTAGGGGGCGTTTTCCGACCAGAGGATAGAGGAGTTGCAGGAGCTCCTGCAGTGCCTGCAGGGGTAGGAGTTGGAGGATGGGATGGATGGTTTTCACTCGGAGAAGGGTGAGTTTTCGATTGTGGAGGCCTATAGAAGGTTGAGGGGTTTCGCATAGGTGCATGATATTGACTTCTTACGGGACTGTAGGTTGATTTGGGCAGCTGATTGCCCTCTTAAGGTGAAGATCTTTGCATGGTTGCTTCAGAAAGGAAGACTGGTTTCAAAGGTCTGGCGGGCAAGATGGGCACCTTGCTCCCTTTGTGCTATGATGGAGGACGTTGATCACTTATTCTTTAAATGTGGCTTCACAGGTTCGGAGAAGAATGGTGATAAATTGGATAAACCATGATTGCTTGGATAGCTTCTGGACTTCATTTAGGAAGCGGGGGGGGGGGGGGGGGAGACAAGGAAGGAGTAGTGTCTTCAGATCAAAGAAGGATAGAGTGAGTGTTGGTTGTTCTTTGGGGTATTTGGTTGGGGATGAATGAGGTGATTTTTAGAGGGCAAGGATCTTATGTTGAGAATTTTGTCTCATCCATTTCTTTCTAGGTGGTGTTTTGGGAGTCATCCGTATAATTGATTTTGCTGTAATTATTTTGGTAATGAATGAATTTAGGTGGTTATCATTCGAATAACCACCCTTGTTTAAAACAAAAAATAAACAGTGCCTTAGCATATTGCTCGATAAGAAAACGTATTCTATTATTAGCATGGATGTTAAGACAAATTCCAATTTTAGAATTCGAAGAAAATTGGACCTTTGCTTCATTTTGCAGTTTCTCCAGAAACTTTTGAGTCACAGATAGATGCTATTTTATTGTTCGGGTTCTTCCAACTGAAGGTTTTGGGATTGAGAAAATTAATACTCCTGCAATCACAGTACTACATGGGGAACCAGCTGAAAAGTTTTTCCTGATCTGTTGACGATTTACTCATCTGAGTTGTACCTCCCTTAGGTAAAAAGAGCATGGTGGAGAAAGGTGCAAGAAGAGTGGAACATCTTAGAAAAGGATCTCCCAGGTTGGCCTTCTATCTGGCTGACTAAACTTTTACCTTGATTTCAATAGGAATCGTCTTGAACTCAAGTAAAGTACTTCTCAAAGCAGAAGCTATTTTCTAAATCTGACCCAAGTTGCATTCTGCAATCTGTTTGAAGGATCTGGTATCAGCTAAAATATTGAACTGTCCTACCTAGGCTGAGTTGAAGATTAGGGGGCGAGGAAGGTGAGGTGGCTGGGTGGAGGTCCAGGAGAGCAGCTGCAGGCGACGAGGAGTTGGGCAATTGGACACTGGAGGCTGGTGCAAGAAGAGTGGAACATCTTAGAAAAGGATCTCCCAGGTTGGCCTTCTATCTGGCTGACTAAACTTTTACCTTGATTTCAATAGGAATCGTCTTGAACTCAAGTAAAGTACTTCTCAAAGCAGAAGCTATTTTCTAAATCTGACCCAAGTTGCATTCTGCAATCTGTTTGAAGGATCTGGTATCAGCTAAAATATTGAACTGTCCTACCTAGGCTGAGTTGAAGATTAGGGGGCGAGGAAGGTGAGGTGGCTGGGTGGAGGTCCAGGAGAGCAGCTGCAGGCGACGAGGAGTTGGGCAATTGGACACTGGAGGCTGCAGCTGGACATGGCAGCCATAGGAGAGAAGGAGAGCAGCGGGCTGCCAGGGAGAGGAGTGCAGCAGCTGTGGTGGGAAGGGGCAGCAGCAGCGTTGGGCCAATGTCAGAGGTGGGGGAGATGGCGGGTGTGAGGGACTTGAGGAGTGTAGGTTTAATTTGCAGAGAAGAACTTGCCTCTACCAAAGGCAGGTTCTATGAAATGAAACTCGCCTCTTTTAGAGGTGAGTCTCTTTAAACAAAAACCCACCTCAAAGGCATGCTGTGGTCCTTTTGTATACATCAAACTCGCCTCTTTTAGAGGTTACAAATAAAGATCCCTAATAAGCTAGTTAAGGGTTATGAATCCCTACTTACCTTATTTATGAAAATTCTTCATAATTTGCACCTATAAGGAATTCGGTTGGCATTCGCAAAGCATTGCAATGATAACAAGCTTGGATTAGCCCACTGGGATGTCTTCGAAATTTGTATACCAGTGAAGTGAATGCCGGAGATTAGAATTAGCAGTTTTGCATTGGTAATAATTGGTTATTTTGAAATTATTCATTTCCAAGAAAAAATGGCTGACTTAAAGTTATGATTTGCTTTTTTTCCTTTCCTCTTTATGAATAATGAGTAGTCTCAAAGTCTTGAATTGCTATATTAGGATTTATCTCTGAATTTCCATCTGTTCAAATTGCACACTAACAATCATGTAAGCTTGATAAAGATTTAGATTCTGATTTCACAGAAGTGTGGGCATCTCCTCTAGTATCTAACATAGCATGATTATGGATGCTTGTCTACTATTGCAATTTTGTCCCACCACAAGTTTTTTTCATGCAGGAGCTCTCTCCAGAAATATGCACCTCTAGATTGGTCAGGTTACTTCGACAGTGAGGTGGATATAAGCATTCCAGGGACTAATAATGTTAGCAACATATCTTTGTCATCTCCATAATTGTGTCTAAGGTGGAAGCACATTAAAGTCACTTCACTTTTCAGGTCTTTCACGTTTACCAGGCAGGATCTGAAGGACCTGTTGTCTTCTGTCTACATGGTGGAGGTTACACTGGGTATGCATACTTTGTTGAGACTCCTATTTATACTTTCCCTTTGTCTTTTTTTGTTATTTCTTATTTTATGTTGGACATGCTTTGTTATTTACCTAATACCTCTTCTCCATATAAAGAGGTGTTGGGTCACCCAATAATCGATTTTTGACATTTCCTCCTACTTTGTATTAGAGCATGGTTATAGGTCGGGTTCTGATATCCCATTGGAATACCCATCCAAAACCCTAACCCTAAGGCTTCTACTCTTCTTCTCTTACCGCCGTCGGCTTCTTTCTCCTCATCGCTGGGTTTCTCCCTTCATTGCTGGTTGATGGGAGATTGTAGTGTAGCGGGAAATAGGATGGAGAGTACAAGTGGCACTAGATTTCCTTTGCACGGGCTCCTCTTCCCTATCTGAATCACTCTTGTCTGAAGGGGTAACAAGTTGAGCTGGCTCATCATTAGAGATATCATCCGCCTGCGATCTCCTGTGATACACTTGTGTCTCTTATATGGTAGCCGATATGGATGACCCTTCTTCTAAGAAGTAGGGAATTTTCTCAAAGAAGGTCACATCTGCAGTGACAATATATCTCCTGTGAACTAGATCGTAACACTTGTAGCCCTTCTGGGTCCTGGAGTAACCAAAGAAGACACACTTGGTGGCATGGGGGGGGGGGGGGGGGGGCAAACCTATCTTGAATACCATGATTGTAAATAAAACATATACACCCGAAAACTCGGAAGGGTAAAGGAAAAGACCTGCTACACTCAGCATGTATAGTTTGGTAAGGGATTTGACCATGAAGCACAGAGGATGGCAACTTGTTTAAATATGTTGTTGAAAGTATGGCATCACCCCAGAATTTCCAAGGAACCTTTATATGTGACATCAAGGTCCTAGCAATATCAAACAAGTGCTGCAACTTGTGCTTAGCAACCCCATTTTGCTGGGAAGTATGAGCACAAGATGTCTAGTGAATGACCCCTAGAGCGAAAGGCCTCCTGTAAATCGTTGTGCATGAATTCTAGTGCATTATTGTTGTGAAAAACCTAAACTGTAGTATCATATTGTGTCTGCACCTTAGACAAAGACTGCTGAATAATGGAAGGAATCTCACTATGAGCCTTCATCAGGAATACCCGGGTAAGTCTACTGCTGTCATTCACCATCACTGCAAAATATCTGTTCCACTAGGGGAGGTAACTCCAGACGATCCCCAGATATCACAATGTGCTAGGAAAAAAGGCATTGCATTGACACCGGCATCTCTCTGGGGGTAACTACTTCTATGATGCTTCCCCAACTGGTAGTCTTCACAATCCAGAGTCAATGAATTTGATAATTCTGAACATAGCTACAGAAATCGACAGTCGGTATTCAATTGGTGAGGTCATCAACTAAGGAGTATACAGTATGCAGTTGATTAATCAAGGATTAATCGGTGTAGTATTTTTTAATATCTAAAATTTTAAATATAATTATATATACCATTATACATATTAAGTATACATATATATGAATTGAAATATCATATATATATTAATATTATTTTTTTATACTCATATTCTCTCAATATAGCTTCTAACAAATATATATCAATATCACAACAAATAAAATAAGACAAATAAACTAAAATTAGTACATCATAAATCTAAAGGAGACAAGAAGAGGAACTCAGAATCGAGGGTTTTGCTTAGGTTTGAGACTTTCGTGTATTGGAAACTTGGGGATGGGGTAATGGGAGAAGTCAAGTTTAGTTGGGTGCATTTAGGTGGTGGGTTTAGTCAGGTTTTGGTTTGGGGGGTGCATTGCACTTGCATTAAAGTTAAAAGAAAAAATTGAAATCTTAAAACTTAGTTGATTAATCGTATAATCGACCGATTAATCGGGTACATCGACTATAGGGTTGAATATAGGTACTCAGTTCGTTTTGTGACCGTATACGATTATGCTATCGATTAATTGGCTGCATAAACTTATTTTTATACCCTTGATTCTAGATACATCTGACGCATCTTCTTTATGGAGGGATGCCCAAGTCTCTGATGCCAAAGTAATGGATCACGAGAGATTGACACAACCCCTGTAAACAATGTGGGCGTGTCCAAGTAGTACAGACCATCTCCTCCTATGCCACTGCTAACTATCTCTCCTGTGGTGCGGTCTTGGAAATAACAATGTTTTCCATAAAAAATAACATGACATCCAAGATCTATGGTCTTGGAAATAACAACGTTTCTCTTCTACCATGATCTTTATTGTTGATTCCCCTTCCTTCTCCACCGGTGTCACCACTTGCGCCTAGTCCTCTTTATCGCCATTGCTACTACAGGCCACATCGGTACCACCAGCTTTGCTTAGTAGCCAGCGTCACTAAGCTTGCTGCCGTTGCCAGGCTCGCTGCCGGTTCTTGATCATGAGCCAGCGACCCTATATTTGCTGCTAGGGCTAATCTCGCTCTAGCAGCACCGTAATACCTGACTACGGCATTGGTGGCAACAATGCCACTATTTGCTTGATTTGGCCACCAATAGCACTGCCTTTGTTAATTTCGTGCCTTTTTCATCCTTCTTTACTGTTGTGGTTGCGTGGAGGTTGCAGGGATTTTGTGATCTCATGATCTTGCAATCTCACACTAATAGAGATCATCGGCCATAAAAAGCTTCAAGGATAAAAGATAATATGTGGAACATAATTATAAAATCCAAAAATAACTTGCTTTGATACCAACTTGATAAATAAAAATAAGTGGAAACAAACATAAATATCAAAGCATAACAATACGAAACATTTGGGTTTATATGGAAACCCCATTCACGAAGAGTGGGGAGAAAATCACGGGAGAAGTGTCCCTATGGGCGTGTTTCTTTGTATTCTTCTCAAAAAACTAATGGGGGTACAACCTATTTATAGGGCACACCACACAAAGTCCTACTCTACTATGTGGGACTAAATTGACATATAATTGGATCTCACATATCCAATTACCCAACTACAACATTTACCTGTCAACAGAAAGTAGGAACAACCGATAGTGAGTATCAAGACTGCAACAGTTGAAAGGGGTACAATAGGCCTTGGTTGGAGACTTGGAGGCAGTGGTGGCCAAAGGATGCCGCAATAGGCTCTAGGCTACAACAAAGTTGTTGCTAGTTGCAAGTAGGGCTACCAGCATCACTTAGTTGTTGTAGGCGATGTTGGAGGGGCCTTTATTGGACCTTAGATTGCTTCAGTGTGGCTCCTGGAGTCCCAACTCAGCTGATTAAAAAAAATTCAATAGCGGCGGCCTCTTTTTGGCCAAATTTGGTTGATGGCGAATAGTTGGAGGTCGGTGATGGCATTGGAGAGGTCGTCGAGTTGGGCAGAGGCTTGACATGGTTGAGTAGCACTGGAGAGTAGTAGCAGCAACATCTCGGTAGCTACGTGCTATGCACGTGGGAAGGGTAGGCAATAGAGGAGGTGGCGATCTTGTTGGAGGGCATGCATGCGAGGAGGGGGAGAAAGAGGGTTGCAGTGCTGTCTCTTCCTCCTAAGTAGTGGCAACAAGAGAAAGAGGAGGGCTAGCAACTCCTAGGTAGGAGAGCGAGGGGCGGTGATGCCTATGAGAGAGAAAGATATGGACCTAGGGTTAGGATTTTTTTTCCATGCTTTAATGCCATGTGGAGAGAATAATCAACTATCTTACTTAAAATAAAGTTCCTTGACCTCTTTATACAGAAAGTCAAGTTAGACAAATTGCATACTAAACCTAGTAGGAAATAAAAAATAACGAACAAGAATAGAAACTAACTAGAATTCTCAATCCTAATTGCAACAAACCCATAACTAAATCTAGTAACTCTAATAGACTGACCAAGTATTTCATCTAGGAGTTGGTCAATTTTTCTGATGAAGTGGATTGTTCTAATCACAGGGGATGACGCATCATGGTGATCTATTGATAACGTTTGCCAAATTTACCCTTTATGAAAAGCTTTTATATGTTGAAAAAGAATTCAGAGATCAATTAAAAAACGGAAAAGTAAAGTGGCAAGCTGGTTTCACTGTGGTTATTTTAAATTTAATAATTTTCAGGGAGCATTTTTTTTTTCAATTGGGGTCTAGGGATTCTCAGTATTAATTTTATGTTCTGGGGATGGTCTGATCGTTTTAGCAGGGAAGGAACTTCATGCCCTTATAGATTGTACTGATGTGTTGTTGGTGCTATAATAAATTCTTTTTGAAAAGGGCCATAATGAATTCTGGATGACAAATTTGTTGTTGTTGTCCTTTTCCTTTTATTCAGGTAAAAAAAAATAAAATTCATGTTCATGGTAACTGTCTCTGCTATTATAGAATGCCAATTTCAAGTCAATCATTCTGTGGTGAGACATCTTTTTAAAAATTTCAATTTCCCTATGTCGCCTGGTATCGAAACTTGGAATCTTGGTTTCGGAAAGGTCAAAGTTGTTGTTAGATATAATCAACTAGCTGTAAGCAAGGCAGAAATACATGATGCGGCATGGAGGGGCTTCCCACAAGAAGGAAAGACAAAAAGGCTAAATATCACTGTAAGAAAATGACATCTGAGAAAAAGCGAGATCAAGTCTCTGTTATGAACTGTATGCTACCAAAACTGGAGTAGCATTATTAATGTAAAATGGTAGCCTTCTTTTCCTTTGTATTCTTTTGCATTGATGATAATAATAATGGTATATTCCTTCTTAAAAAAAGGCTATAGTATATATGAACTTGCAATATTTTTTTTTGTATGAATCTACTTCTCTTGTCTTTGGTTTTTGCCAGTCTGTCCTTTGCACTGGCAGCAAGAAAAATCAAAGGAAAAGCTCAGGTTGCAGCCATGGATTTGAGGGGGCATGGGAAGTCATCTACAGATAATGATTTGGATTTGTCTATAGAGGTAGGTATGCCACAGTCCTTGCCTATGTAAACCTTCTAGATATCTTCAGTTTTGTGGCCAAAAATGCTATTTTTCAAATCGTCAAACAGCTCTATCCTTCTCATTATAACACATTTCTACTGGACATGTATAACTTTCCAGGGCTTTTGTGTTTTTGCAGACCTTATGCAATGATGTTTTGGCTGTTCTCAAGGTGATGTATGGGGAAACTTCTGCAATTGTGCTCATTGGACACAGGTTTCTTCCTTGCAGAGTTAGTATGGTCAAATCACTTTATTGTTCACGTGCTGCAGACCACTTTTGCTTCTTGTCTTACTTCATTGTTGGAGTGGAAAAATGTGGGACGACTAAATATAAAAGCTAATTATTTTGTAGTTTTGGAAACTTTAAAAAATGGTTGTTTGAGGAGTTTGGTGTTTATTATTGTTACATAGTCCCTTAGTTATTTTCTTGCATAGTGTTGATGCTGTTATTTTATTTTTCTTTCATGGGATTGTGCTGTAATTTGCACCTACCTTTCTCTCTATATAAAGAGAGGTGTAAGGCTTAAGAATAAACTTAAGTCATTTTATTCTCTCAACTTGGTAATAGAGCATGGCCTTAGATCGGGGGTTGGTGCCTTCCTTGATTCTCATATCCTTTTCGTTCTTTCACAAAACAAACCTAGCGGCACTCTCGGGACTCTTGCCGCCGCTGCTGGTCACCAGGCTGGTCAGTGGGCTCCTGGAGGTCCTCCTTGGCATAGAGGCCTCTTGTGAGCATCGTGAGAGGCCTATCGCCTTTGGTGGCTTGTGCGTAGCCATGAGGGACTATTACAAGTGGTCCATTGCCGCCAGCACCCCCTCTACGGTGCCTCTCTGACATCGGATCACGGTCGCCTCCTTCTTCTCTTCGCCGCAACACTACTATAAGGCTCATTGCGCCACCTCGAGGCCCCATAGTGCCACTAGGAGTGCTGCCTCACCCTTCCCTCCGCTGCAGTGTCACTGCTAGGGGTTGTTGCGTCACCACAAGGCTAGCAACGTCGCTTGCTGCTGTGTGTGGTGACTGAATCTAGGGTCCGGGTGGCCTGACCTGCCTTCGGTGACTCTTGGTCTATTTGTTATGATCTTTTTTTTTATGTTTGATCTGCATGTTTATGATTTGAAATCGCTTTTGAAGTTGATTTTGTGTGGGCTCTGGGCTTCTTCCTCTAGGGTGATGTCAGACGCATCGATGGAGATGGGGGCGTATAAGAGCCCATTCTTTGGTCCAATGATCAAGTTAGACGAGACCAGTTATCCATGATGGTCGTAGGCCTTTCTGATGATAGTAAAAGGTCATGGGAAGGAGTACATCCTAACTCAACTGGAGCACGCTGAGAGATCAGATGCCTGGGAGAAGGATAATGCAATTGTCATGGCTTGGATTATGAATTGCGTTAGATCTAGAATTGGGGATAAGATCATGTATTATGCCATCGCGAAGATGTGGGAGAGTCTTCGTGAGATGTACTCCTAGGAGAAGAATTCTGCCCTTGTGTTTTGGGCTTATCATGAGCTTTTTTAGTTGCACCAGGAAGGGAAGTCCCTGGCTTCGTACTACCTATCTTTATATAGAGAGTGATGAGTGCAAAATTACATAACAATCCCATTAAGAAAGACAAAATAACACACCAACATAGAAGTAATATGGAGTACTCAACACTCCCCCTCAAGCTCGAGCATGGATGTCAATCATGCTCAGTTTGGTAACACAACCATCAAAGGAGGATCTTGCCAATGGCTTAGTGAATATATCAACAGTCTGAGCCTCTGAAGCCACCTGGGAAGTGAAGATGAATCCCTTCTGGATCAAGTCTCTGGTATAATAGCAATCTACCTCCACATGTTTGGTGTGTTTGTGGAACATAGGGTTGTTAGCAATATATGTGGTGGCTCAGTTATCACATCTCAATTTTATTTGGTCCATCAATTTGTATATGTAGATCAACAAGTAGGGCTTTTACCCACATCAACTCACCAGAAGTTTGAGCCATAGCTCTGCACTCAAGACTCTACATTAGACCTTGAAACAACTGTTTGCTTCTGTCTTTTCCAAGTCACAAGATTCCCTGCAACATATGTACAGAAGCCTGTAGTTGATTTCCTATCATCATGACAGCCTGCATAATCGGCATCAAAGTATCCAACTATAGTCATAAATGCTCCTATTGTAAACAATATACCTTGCCCTGTTGCCCTCTTTAAGTATCTAAGTACCATCAGTGCTACCTCCAATGCAGTCGTGTGGGCTTCTTCATAAACTGACTCAATGTTCCTACTGCATAGGAAATATTAAGCCAAGTAATAGTTAGGTGCAACAGTTTTCCCACTAGTTGTTTGTACTGTTTGTTATCAATTAACACTGCATCACTGCCATACAACCGTGCCTTGGGGTCCATGAGAATATTTGCTGGTTTGGCTTTTAGCATACTTGTCTCCTTAAGAACGTTTAGGGCATATTTTCATTGGGATAGAACAATGCCACGCTTGCTATGAGTCACCTCTATCCCAGGAGGGTCCTAAATCCTTCATCACAAACTGGTCTGTAAACGTCTACTTGATTTCAGCTACACTTGCCACATCATCGCCAGTAACAATCAAATCATCGACATACGCAAGAACAATCGCTACCCCTTTCTCTGTCCTCTCTACAAACAATGAATGATCTGTAGATGACCTGAGAAATCCCACTGACTCAACCACCTGAGAAAGCTTCTGGTACCAGGCTCACGGGCTCTATTTGAGGTCATAAATGGCCTTCTGCAACCTACACACACTCCCCTTGAAACCTCGTAGCCAAGGGGTTGCTGCATGTAGACCTCCTATAAGTCACCATAGAGAAAGGCATTCTTTACATCTACCTGATGAAGAATCCAATCTCTATGAACGACAACGGAGACAAGTATGTGTATTGTAGACAGACGTGCTACCGGAGAAAATGTGTCAAAAAAGTCAACTCCATATGTCTTTGTGAAGCCCTTTGCTACCAAACGGGCCTTGTACCTTGCAACTGACCCATCTGGATTGTATTTGAGTGCAAACACCCAACGACAACCTACAACGGTAGCACCTACATGCAATGGCGTAAGCTCCCATGTCCCTTTAGCTCGAAGTGCAACCATCCCCTCCATGGCTTGGTGCCATTTTAGATGGAGCATAGCTTGCTGATATGTAGTAGGAACCTCTGAGGTAGCAAGAACACGGTAAAAACTGCTAAAAGAGTTCCCCAGACCGTCAGTAACAAGGCTGCTTGCAACATGATATTTGGCACAAGTTTGAGGGGCCTTTCGAATAGCTATCGGAAGATTAGAATCTATAGTCATATTCGCTGGGGAGTCATCTGTAGTAGAAAGCTCGCTTGTCTGTTCTACACAATCACCACTAGAAAACATATTATCAGTGTCTAAAGCCTCAGAGCACACCTGGAGAGGGGAGGAAGGTGTTGGTGAAGGAGGGGGTATTTGTAGAGTAGTATGTGGCCTTCTATAAGTAACAATGGGATCGGTAAACCTTGATGGACTAGTGGTGGTAGTGGGAGGCGTAGCAATAGGTAGATCTTCTATAGCAATTGGAGGAATAGGCATATGAGCATAGCTCATCTCCATGGATAAATCTTAGCCAGAAGTGGAAAAATAGGCAATTGACTCATGGAAAGTAACATCAGCAGACATAAAGTGACGAGAAGACAATGGATCAAGACACCTGTATCCCATTTGAGTCCTTGAATAAGAAAACACACTTTATTGCCTTAGGAGCCAGTTTATCTCTCCCTGGAGTAAAATCATGGACAAAAGTAATACAACCAAAGACCTTAGGAGTAACAATAAATATCTCCTGGTCTGGATGCAAGACTTGCCATGGGATCTGCTCATGGATAGTAGAATTGGGCATTCTATTGATAAGAAATTGTGCGTTCAAAATAACATCACCCCAATATCAGGAGGGAACAGAATGATGTATCTGTAAATCCCTACTTAGAGGGGTGAGATCAGCGTGACGTCATATAAAATACGGAAATAAAATATAAACAATCTCACAAAATAACAATCGCACAATGTACACAATGATTTTTAGGTGGAAACCCAAACCGGGTGAAAACCACCACCTAACCCTCTCGAGTTAGGATTTTTCGATCAACCAAGTTGATCAAATCTACTAACATACTACTTAAACGAGGGTAGTACAACCTCAATTACAACCACGCTACTTTATACGAGGGTAGCGTACCTTAAGCCCCTTCTCTCCACGAGAAGGATTTTGTCTCACGAAGGAGACGAAAATTCGCAAAGCGAATACGCAATCAAATAACAAAGTAAATTACAAAGTCCTATAGAGCCAACAAAGATATTCTAAAACTAAGCTTCTATAGGAGTAAGGATGCTTCCCTTTGGTGGAAGTACGTCGATGACGTGGATGCGTGAACTAAGCAATGGCACAACTACGCTCTTGTGAACTACGGCGGGAGAGCGGGTGCACAACAGGACGAAGTTCTTAGGTGAAGTGAGTGCTTGCAGAGCTAGAGCTTCTTCTATAGATCAATTTGACACAAGGATGTGAAAATGCTTGTACTTGGTGTGTTTGAGTGGCAAAGGTTCTCCTCTATTTATAGAGGCTCTAAGAAGGCTTTGGAAGGTTTCCATAGCCGTTGGGTGCAAGCTCCAAGAAAATCAGGCCGAAATCAGGGTTAATTATTACACTGACAGGGTTATCAGACGTCTGATCCTGGCATCGGACGTCTGGAAAACCAGTTTAAGACGTCTGGGAACAAAGTTAGACGTCTGATTTTAAGTAGGTTTCCTTCCTGACTTGAATCAGATCTAAACAGGGTTCTAGTGAATTGTCATCAGACGACATACAGGACGTCTGGAAGGATGTCTGGACGTCTGGAAACTTACTTTTCTGCGGAAATGGATTCCCAAGAGAGTGCAACGGCTATAAAATTTCTGAGAAGAGATTTTGGGTCAGCCAAGGCAAAACGGTCATGTATTGGACGTCTGATACGGGACTAACGGTCATATCCTTCATTGTTTGCTAAGCCAGCCAACGGTCCACTAATTGGACGTCTGGCAAAATCATCAGACGTCTTCTAAGACGTCTGGATTAAGGTTTGGACGTTTGATTTCATCAGACAGAACTAACTAAGTCCAGCCTAAATATAGTTGGACGTCTGAGTCAACATTCAGATGTCTTAAAAGTATTTATCAGACATCTGATTTTCAAATTAGACGTCTAAAAAGTCTGTTTGAACCCTATTTTGATTTTTCTAAGTTCTCTACAGAAAACCTAAGTATCTTAGGGTTGTGCAAGTGTTCCTAGGACTATTGTTAGGGTTCTTTGAGGCTCTTTAACATGAATCTAAGTAACAAAATAAAGAGCAACAAAAGAAACAAAGAATACATAGAGTACAAGAAAAGGAAATCTATCCTATTCTTTATCTCCTTCCTTCTTCAAGCTATCGCTCCTCGCGAAGTTCCTCTGTTCTCTGTCAAGCTTCTCCAATCCGTCCTGGATGTGAGTTCGAACTCCGTCTAAACACGTCTCCATTTGCAATTAACCTGAAATCTAAAACTTAAAGTGCAAATGTCAAATGACACGTGTTTTGTTATCATCAAAATAAACGATCGTGGTGCTCTAGCACCAACAGTATCAACGCTAATGACAGTTGTGGGAGAAATGTGGGGCATGACCCGCCTAAGTCTGTCCAACGGTAGATGGCCAAGGCGAAGATGCCACTGGAAAGGAGATCCAATAGCAAAAGCAACCGCCCCCGGACTAATAGAAGTAGCAGCAGTGGCAACAGATTGGCTTAGGTGGTATACCCCCCCTTCATTACATCCTCCACCAATCTTCCTTCCCATGAGCTTGTCCTTAAGATACAAGACTGTGCGTCAAATAGGGTTCTACAATTCATCTCCTTGGTGATGCGACTGATAGAGAATAAATTCATAGGAAATTAAGGGACAAAAAGGACATTGGACAATTGCAATGTAGAAGATAATGGGGTCTCCCCCTATCTAGCTACTTGGGAATGTCTCCCATATGCAATCTGTATCATACGGCCTGGTGGAACAAGATGCATGTTTGGAAAAGATCTCTGATCACCACATAAGTGTCATGAAGCATCATAATCAAGTAGCCATTTACCATATCTCTGAAATTGAAAAGAGGAGCAAACCAACCATGTACCTGAGGAGGAGGAAACATGGGTAGCAGTCTCTGATGAAGATGTAGCCTAAGCACGAGATAGTTGTGAGAATTTATGTAGTAGAGATCATTGAACTCAACACGAGAAATAGTATTAGGAGCATCAAAGTCCATTGCCTGGTTGGCAAAAGTAGGTCTACTATGCTTTGTCCAACATTGGTCCTCAAAAAGACTTAATTTCCCATAATAGGTGCAGGTGGTATGAGTATGGCCTCCATCTCCTCGGCCATGACCTTGTCCACGGGTAGAAGGGACACCTCTACCATGATTAGGGACAATAGCAAGGGCAGAGGTTTAGCCAGTTGTATCAGGTGTAGGAAGCTACATTGCAATCTTGGTTAGATGGCTGTAGGTGTCCTATAAAGAAGGAAGCTCAGATATGGTTAACATTTGAGAACGGGCAACACTGTATTTAGGACCAAG
Organism: Thalassia testudinum; assembly: GCA_037157565.1. Lineage (NCBI taxonomy): Eukaryota > Viridiplantae > Streptophyta > Magnoliopsida > Alismatales > Hydrocharitaceae > Thalassia > Thalassia testudinum. The sequence continues at coordinate 751,245 of JAZHRO010000012.1, forward strand.
ACCTGGCAGAACAAGAGAGATTGCTAACTATCTCTTGTAATCTCTCTGAGAAGAACAGGTGCAGACAGGTCGACATGCATTATGCTTTTCTAGAAGGACCTTTATGGTCGAGTAATACTGTGCTAGTGTCTTTCCCTCCCGACATAATTGGAAGAGCTCATGGTAAGTCTGGAAAAATAAGCATTTCTTTTCTTGGGAGTATGTCTCGTGAAGACTCTCCCACATCTTCTTTGCGGTGGGGTAATACATAATTTCATCCTTGATTCTAGGTACAATGCAATTCATTATCTGGGCCATAACAATTGCGTTATTCTTCTCCTAGACATCTGTTTTGGGTGTAGGCTACGGTTGAGTCAAGATGTACTTCCCATGACCTTTTCCCTGTCATCAAAAAGTCCTGTGACCATTTGGAACAATTGGTCTTGTCTAGTTTGATCATTGAACCAAAGAATGGGCTCTTATAGGTCCCAATCTCCACAGATACATCTGAGATTGTCCCATATGAAGTTGAAGAAGAGGAAGATGTTGCCATCTTAGATACTGGAGTCTACACAAATCAATCTCAAGTATGTTTCATACAAATAAACATGTAAATCTTGTAGGTTTGATTACATATGTTAGAAATGAGACTAATAGGACCATCGTATCACCTTTAATCGGTGGTTTCTCTGTTGAAGAGGTTGCTGTCCATGTGGCAGCACCAAGGAAAAGAGAGAAGCAACAAAGCTGCAGTCAACGCCTATAAAAGCAGGTGACAGAGACATCGCTGGCGGCGTGGAGGGGTGGCGCTCCTCGTTGAGCGACGCTGCAGGAGGTGCAGCGTAGCACAACGATGAAGGCCACGCTGCAGGAGGGCAGCGTAGAGCCTTGCTAGTGGCATTGGACCACACGCAGTAGGGCTAAGAGGTGGAGGTCACTATTGGTGGCGTTGGGCCATGCACAACAGGGCTAAGAGGTGGAGATCACTGTTGGTGGTGTTGGGCCATGCGCAATAGGTGTAAGGGTTGGCGAGGAAGGCCACCATTCGGCCTGGTGGCTGGTGGCGGTGAAGAAGCCTTCAAGGGAGAGGCTAGGGTTTTTTTCTTTTGGTAGGAAAGAAAGATTATGGGAATCAAGGAGGGTGTTAGTCCCTATCTAGGACCGCGCTCTGATACCAAGTTGAGAAAAAGAAATGTCTTAGATTATTCTTAAGCCCTACCTCGCTTTATAGAGAGAGATGGGTGCAAAATTACATAACTACACCGTTAAGAAAAACAACATAACAAACACACCAACATAGAAGTAATATGGAGTACTCAACACTTATCATGAGCTTTTTTAGTTGCACAAGGAAGGGAAGTCCCTAGTTCAGTACTACTCGGCCATGAAGGGCCTCTTGGAGAAGCATAACGCCTGTCTTCCTATCTATACTTGCTCCTCTCAGTAAGATTACAAGAGAGAGTTGGCTGTCTCTCTCTTCTTGTTGAGGCTTGGTCTTGATTTTAGTGCTGCTCGTTCTTAGATTTTGACCCTGTTTGAGCTTCCTTCCTTGGAGGATACTTGTAGTTGTCTGAGTACGATTGCCGTGCAGCTTCCTGCGCCTGACAGTATTGGGTAGACATCTACTTTTGCTGCCGTCCCAAGTCAAGGTAGAGGTGCCCCATCTACTTGAGGACGAGGTTGTGGCTGTGGATATGGGGGCTGTAGTCGTATCCCTTGTACCTGCTGTAGGAAGCTAGGTCATGCCGAGGACAAATGTTGGACCAAGCATGGTCAACCTACCTTTGTCAATCAGGTAACAGATGATATAGAGACTCCTTTTGATAGTGTCTCCTGTGCTAAGTTTAATGTTCTGCTACAAGGGTTCTCTCAGTTATCACAGTCCTCTGCTCCACCTTTGTTAGAGACAACCCTTGCCTCTTCCTCAGGTACGAAGTTGGTTTGCTCCTCTTCTCAGTTTCAACAGCATGGAGAGTGGTTAGTAGATTCTAATGTTTCACATCATTTGTGTGGGGATCAGAGGTCTTTTCCACACATTAAACCTATTCCACTGGGACATGTAGTGCAGGTTGGAGCTGGAAGGCACTCCCAAGTTGCTAGATATGGGGAGATACCATTATCTTCTACATTACAGTTGTCTAATGTCTTGTTCGTGCCTGATTTTCCTATGAGCTTGTTGCCTGTAAGTTGCATCAATAATGAGATGAATTGCAAAGCTATTTTTGATGCACAGTCTTGTATCTTGCAGGATAAGCTCATGGGGAGGATGGTTGGTGGAGGACGTGAACAAGGGGGGTATATTGGTTGAGCTAGATTGTTTCTATTGCTGCCACAGTTGTTGGTGAGGGGGAGATTGCTCTGGCCACTAGGTCTTCGCTTTAGTGGCACCTCCGCTTTGGCTACCTCTTATTCAATAGACTTAGGCATGTCATGCCCCATATCTCTCCCACGACTGCCATTACTTACGATGCCTACCAACTTGCCAAGCATCAACGTGCTGGTTTTCCTTTCTCACAAAGTGCTGGGTCTACTTCATCTTTTCAGCTACTTCATATAGATGTGTGGGGGCCTAGTTGAATCCTCAACCGACTAGGTCACCATTATTTTTGGTTATTGTTGATGATTATTCTATAGTTTCTTGGGTGTTTTGTTAAAAAATAAATCTGATCTTGGATTGATTATTAAGAATTTTGTGAAAGAAATAATGTCCCAGCTTTCTACCGTTATCAAAATTGTTCGGTCTAATAATACTGTAGAATTGTGTACTTAGCAGCTATGTTCCTTCTATTCCTCTTATGGCATCATCCATTAGACCACTTGTGCTCACTCCTCTCAGCAAAATGGTGTTGCTGAGAGGAAGCACCATCACTTGTTTGATGTTGCTCATACTTTAGCGATATATGAGTTGGTTCCCTCGTTATATTAGGGTGATGTAGTTCTGACTACTTTTATGATTAATAAGATGGTCAATTCTGCTATTCATGAGTAGATTTCTTGGCAACTGTTGTACCCTGATCGGGAGATATTTCCTGTTACTCCTAGGGTCTTTGGTTGTGTGGTGTTTGTTCATGATTTCACTTCGGGGAGGGACAAACCGACACCTAGGGTGGTAAAATGTGTTTTCTTGGGATACTTGAGGACTTATAAAGGGTATAAGTGTCTTGATTTGGTATTCTCTCGTTACTTTGTGGTTGCTGATTTTTATTCTATGAGTCCATTGGATATTTTTCTATTGCTGGGTGAGATTTACGTATGGATATGATCTGTGCTCATATGTCGATTCCCTTGTTGCTATTGAGGAGCTATCAATTGGTACACCCCCTACCACTACCACTGCTCCATCGAGATACAATGACCCCCCTGTTACTTACAGGAGGCCACAGACTACCTTGCAGATACCCTCTCTTCATTGACACCTTCCTCCCCTGCTTAGGTGAGTTCCGAGTCTTTAGACATTGATGATGCATTGTTTAGTGGTGATTGTACATGATAAACAGGTGAGCTCTCTTCTACCGATATTGCTCTAGTTGATATGCCTGTAGATTCTGGTCTTCCGATTGCTATTCGGAAGGCTTCTTGGACTTGTGCTAGATACCATGTTATAGGCAGTTTAGCTACTGATGGCCTGAGGGCTTATTTTGGGTGATTTTGTTGGGCTCTTGCCACCTCTGAGATACTTGCTACATATTGGCAGGCCATGCTTCATCCAAAGTGGCATCAGGTCATGGAGGAGGAAACGGCTGCACTTTGAGCTAGAGGGACGTGGGAACTTACGTCCTTGCCTGCAGGCGCTAATGTGGTGGGTTGTTGTTGGGTGTTCACACTTAAGTACAATCTAAATGAGTCGGTTGCAAGACACAAGGCCCGCTTGGTAGCAAAGGACTTTACACTGACTTATGGGATTTACTTCTTCGACACCTCCCCAGTGGCATGACTTTCTACTGTTTGCATACTTGTCTCTTCATTAGCTATATGTGAAGAATGCCTCTCTATGGTGACTTATAGGAGGAGGTTTACATGTAGCAGCCTCTTGGCTATGAGGTTTAGGGGGAGTGTGTTTGCATATTGCAAAAGGGCATTTATGGCCTCAACTAGAGCCCGAGAGCTTGGTTTCAGAAACCCTCTCAGGTGGTAGAGTCTGTAGGATTCAGTAGATAATCTGCTGATCATTCCTTGTTTGTCAAAAGGATAAGGGGTAGTGGTTCTTTCGGTATAGGTTGCTGACTTAATTGTCACTGGTGATGATACGGTAGATGTGGTTGAGATTAAGCACACTTTAGCAGATTAGTTTGTAATGAAGGATCTAGGGCCTTTGTGATATTTCTTTGGGATAGAGGTGGCCCGTAGTAGGCGTGGCATTGTTTTGTCTCAACGGAAATATGCCTTGGATGTGGTGAAGGAGACAAGCATGCTGGGAGCCAAACTAGCAAACATTCCTATGGATCCTAAGGCATGGCTATATGACAATGATGTATAACCAGTTGATAGCAGGTAGTATTGATAGTGTGTGTGAAAAGCTGTTATACCTGACGACTATTAGACTTGATATTTCCTTTCCAGTAGGGAAGTTGAGTCAGTTTATGGAGAGGCCTATGAGACGCCACTGGGATATAGTCATGATAGTGCTAAGGTATCTGAAGAGAGCACCCAGACATGGTCTTCTTTTCACTAGAGGAGCGTCGAAGACGGTGGTTGGATATTCTGATGCAGATTATGCAAACAGTCATGATGATAGGAAGTCTACTATTGGCTTCTGTACCTATGTTGCAGGAACCTGGTGACCTAGAAAAGCAAGAAGTAGACTATTGTTTCCAGATCCAGTGTTGAGTTTGAGTATAAAATCATGGTTCTGACATCTGTAGAGTTGATATGGGTGACATCCCTACTGATATATATATATATATATATATTGATGGACCCATGAAGCTGCAGTGTGATAACTAGGCTTCCACCTACATTGCCAACAACTCTATGTTTCATGAATGTACCAAACGTGTGGAGGTAGATTGTCGCTACACCAGAGATTTGATCCAGAAGGGATTTATCTGCACTTCTTAGGTTGCTTCAGAGGCTTAGATTGTTGACATCTTCACCAAGCCGCTGAAGAGATCCTCCTTGATACTTGTATGACCAAGTTGAGCATGATAGACATCTTGAGGGAAAGTGTTATGTAGTCCCCTTAGTTATTTTCTTGTGTTATGTTGGTGCTATTGTTATTTTATTTTTCCTTCATGGGATTGTGTTGTAATTTGCACCCACCTCTCTCTTTGTATAAAGAGAGGTAGGGCTTGAGAATAAATTAAGTCATTTCAATCTCTCAACTATTATGCTTAACTTTTTATTCATAAGAGTTATTCGACCATTATTAGTTTGTTATTCTTTACTACTTCTGATAATCTCTTTTTGCGTTCCTATTTGTAGTTTCTTAGTGTAATCTTTTTTCTATTAAGATTCTTCTTAGTATAGTATCAAAGCGATGATCCTAGTTGGTGATTTGTTATCCCACCAAACAAATAGGTTCCATTAGTCCCTCTCTTTTCATGTGCAGCCACTAGTGTTTTCCTTTAATCCCTCAGTCATTGCTGATGGGCTCTTCTCCTTTGCTATTGTTGGCAATGTTCAGTAAAATAGGCGAACAGGTATTTAGGATAAGGTCAACCCTAAATTGAGAGTGGGTTTGAACACCTTGATCAATATTTTCAATAATTTAGTCTTGAGGGTGATCTTTGAGGTGTACCAATTCCTTTGGAAGATTATGCACATTCCTTGAATCTTCTACTTCGAAAATATCTATAAATAGGGTATTCTCATCGTCATCATCTTATCCTATAATAGTGGCCTCAGGTTCTCCTAACGTGGATTCTTCAATGACAAGTGTTATTTTATTAAAGACTCGATAAGCATTACTTTTGTTTGAGTAGCCAATGAAGATGCCTTCATCACCTTTGACATCAAATTTATCAAGTCAATATAGGTGTTTAATAAATAACATCGACTTCCAAGCATCCTAAAATATGAAACCTTAGGTGACTGCTCATAATATAGCTCATATGGAGTTTTTCTAAGAATAGACCTTAAGAGAGAGCTGTTAAGTATATAATAGGCTTTATTCATAGCTTCAACCTAGAAATATTTTTGAAGTCCATACTCTAAGAGTAGTGTTCGGGCTCATTCTTGTAGAGGGCGATTTTTGCATTCTACAGCACCATTTTGAGATGGTGCTTGGGGAAAAGTGAATTCATGGGTTATACCTAACTTGGCATAAAAAACATGAAAATTTTTAATTTTCAAATTCATCTGCATGATCAATCACAAGTCTAAGGATAGACGAACATTTTCCTTTTGCAATCTGTTGTCGAGATTCAGGAAGGCATAGGGATACAAGTTTCGATAAACTCGACCCGAACTTGACCAAACCCGACTCGAAAAGAATGGGTAAAACCCGACCAGAACCTGATTGAGTTTGGGTATGTTTTTTATCTAAAAAACCTGGCCAGGTTTGGGTATGGATATGAATCTATACTTGATTACCCTACCCAAATAACTGAATAGAATCCTCATTTACCTGAGTTATATAAGTCCCACCCTAAGTCCCTCATTCCCTAATCTTAATCTTCCTCATAATTCCCTTCATGATTTTGAAGGTTGGGAATGCTTTCGAAACTTCCATTGAGCATTTATTTTAGAGATGGGGATATTTTGTTTGAAAGATTATTGTATTTACTTTTTCTTTGTATTTTTATTTTTGATGTATTCTCCTTGAATGGTTCTTTTTGTAATAATTTTAGTGGAGATTAATAAAACTACAGTGCTCGAACTCCTATGTTTAGAGCTTGTTAAAATTAAAAATAAACAATTAATGAATTGTATTATAGATTTTTCTTCTTCTTTGACTTTAATTTGGCACGATTTGATTGTAAGATCAATTTATAAATGGGTACTGATGTGTAAATGGGTATTCGATGGGTAGATGGATATGGGTATAAGTTTAGATTTTTATACCCCATGTCTAAATGGATAGGGTATGAGTATAGATTTTGTAAATGGGTATCGGTATGGGTTTAGCCAAACTCGACCCGAATCGAACCCGACCCGTTTGCATCCCTAGGAAAGCGTTAAATGAGTTGTCCATACTTTTAAAAAATGTGATCCAAGTGGACCTAGAGAAGTCGTCTACAATCACTAAGTAAAATCTTGATCCATGTAGGATTTCAAATCTTATTGGCCTAAAGAGATCAAGGTGAAGCAATTCTAGTGGTTGTGTGGTGGATATTAGGTCTTTTGATTTGAAGGATGTTAGAGCCCCTTTGGTTTTATGAGTCTATGTTTTATCATTATTAGTTGTTACTTAGAGTTGATTGTAATTTTTATTATTTTGTTGACTATCCTTGTATCTTTCCTATCTTTATATATTGAGAGGTAGGGGTATGAAATAAAACTATTCAAGTCATTTTCTTCTAATTGGTATCAGAGCTGTGGTTTGAGGTCAGGGTTCGATACTTACCTTGATTCCCATACCTTTTCCTTCTCTACCAAAAAAAAAAATAAAAACCCTAGAGGAGGGAGGCACATGTACTCCCTACCGTTGCCAACCCTACGGTTAGTAGGTGACTTTGTCCACACTACTATCACCTCCTCACAATGCCACCGCACGAAGCCTAGCGGCATTGTTGGAGGCCCCTCTCTACCTCTAACGTTGTCGCCACGTTGAGTGGGGCTCTAACAAAGGATACTTTGTGCATTTTTTTAAGTTTACAACATTTGTACAATGTGTCCTTTTTAAAAGTTAGCTTGGGTAGGCCTCTTACCAACACCTTTTTGGCTAGCTTATTTAGGTATTTGTGTTTTATGTTTCCTAGCATACAGTGCCATAAATCCATTTCAACATGAGTGGCAAGTAGACATTTTACACATTCTCTTTTGAGAAATGAAGGGCATAGATATTATCGCATCACAATCCTTCAATTAATACTTCGTCCCTTCTTTTAAGATTTTAAAGCCAGATTTTGTAAATAGAACATATATTAAGCATGTTATGTTTACGGTTTTCTACTAAAATAACATTATATATCTGCGTAGTTAAGTTTCTATTATACCTTCATCGATGATATGACAACGCTTGTCATTGCTGAGCGTCATGTGTCCTCCATTCTTGATCCTCGTCCACTTGATAAAGAGGTCAGAGCATTCCGTCATGTGTCTGGATCACGCACTGCTGATGATCCATTTGTCCTTGTGTTCGTGCAAAATAATTTAACACATTTTTCTTAGATACCCATTTTCTTGTGAGTCCTTGTATGTTAGCACCTTTTAAATCCTTAGATTTAAATTCTCATTTAGAGGTGTTAGGTCTATATTTTTTAGGATTCTTGACCTTTTGATAAATCCATGCTTGTCTAGGTGCACGTGATTTAGTACGTGTGTTATTTTTACTCTTTTTCTGAAATTAAAAATTTATCTTTCAATGCATCACAAAATTTTGTATTCAATTTAGTGGTAATCTTTAAGTTATTCAAAGTTTCTTGAAAATGTTCATAATGCATCTCAAGATCCACTATTTTTTCATGTAACTTAATATTAATTTCTTTAGTTATATCCAACTTTATTTCTAAACATGCCTTTTTGATTTCAAGACTTGAACAATTATTGTCAGATCCTTATTTTCCTTTGTAATCTTTTTAGTTTTCCTGTATAACTCTGCTCCTAATAACTCGTCAAATGAAAATTGAGACATCACCTCTTCTTCATTGACTTCTTTTGTGGCCATCAAGCATAGATAGGCAACCTCATTCTCGTCTGACTCGTCGGCATACGAGTCCATGTTGGAGTTGCTGTTGTTCCATGTTGCTTTATATGCCTTAGAGTTCTTTTTCTTTTTGTCGATCTCCTTTGTCTTTCTTTTTGTCTTCTTTTTTCTTGTTCATCAATCCTTATGAAAGTGATCTCTTTTCTTGCATTCAAAGTAAATAATGTTACTTGGAAGTCTATTGACTTTCTTACCTTGCTTTCGAATGAACCTTCGGAATTTTCTTGTAGGCATCGCCATTTCCTTGTCTTCTTCAGATTCTGTGTTGTTTGAACCCGAGTCTTCCTTGGATGCTTTGAAGAGGAGGTCCTTCTTGCTTGTAGTCTTTTCCTCTTCATGTTTCTTCATATTTTCGAGTTGAACTTCATACACCATGAGGCTTCTGATCAGATCGTCCAGCTAAAGAGTTGAGAGATCCTTTGCTTCATGGATCACGATTGTCTTTGGTGCCTAATCGTTTGTAAGGGATCGTAAGATCTTTCTTACAAGTCACTCCTCCGTCAACTTGATCCTTAGATTCTTCATCGGATTCACAATCTCCTAGCCTTGTGTACATGTCCTTTATTGTCTTGCCTATCGTAATCTTGAAACACTCATAATGTTAAGTTAGAATGCTAACATGAATTTCTCTTACCTTACTCGTTCTTTTGTAGGTCGCTTGGAGCGTGTGCTAGATTTTGTAGGTTGACTCACGTTGAAATGTGGTTGAACTCTTCTTTTGATAATGCGCAATAAGCTGTGTTCATTGCCTTTACATTACTCATTATTTTCTTCTTTTGTTCGACCGTCAACTCCTGTTGTTCTTTCACCTCTGGATTCGCGTATTTCATCTGGATGAGGCTCCATGCCTCCTTATCCATTGACTTGAGGAAGACCAGCATCTTTTCTTTCATTACTTGTAATATATCCTATCGAAGTACAAAGGATTGCATGATGATTGCCTCTTGGATTGAGAAGACATTTGTGAGAGGATTTTTTACGTCTTCTCACAAGGCTCTAATACCACTTGTAAGATCTAAAAAGTGCAAGTACAACTAGAAGGGATGGATGAATAGTGTCAGACAAAAAAATTGCATAAGAATTATGAGAACCAACCCACAAAAATAGTATGCAGGATGTATAGTGGTTTCCTACCCAGGGTACTCTACTACGTAAGTGCCCCGATTTAAGATTTTTTAGCTTGATTCCCTCACCTTGAGGGATTTAATTTCACTAATAAGTAGGTAATTAACGAATTACCTTAACCCAATTAGAAGATATGAAACAATAAGCAGTTTAGCAGAGGTGTAAGATAAAAATAAAATCTTACAATAATTTCCCAAGCCTCCCAATAGAGAGTAATTAAAGGTATCAATTTGAGGGCCTAAGAAAGCTAGGCCTATAGCGATTCGTGAATATGAGAAAGCCTTTGAGCATGCCAATGAGCTCATCAAAAAGAGATTTTAAGAGCGGAAAGAGAGCGCAGGTCAACGAGCTTCTTAGCTTTTGAAAGAGTAGTGTAGAGGAGTACTTTTAAGTACTAGGGGTTTTTCTTGCTTTATTGTATTGATAAGAAGCAAAAGGGGTCTATTTATTTAGGAACCTAAGGGATTGAGTACTAGTTGTTTAATTTAAATTATTATCGTTCATAATAAGAGATCTACTTATTTAGGTGCTTAGATTCGACCCAATAGATAGTTGGTACTAGTACTAAAGGACGGGTAATAGTGGTAGCTAGCCATAGATTTGAAATTAACTAGCAAAGCGTTAACTCTATACCTTATGGTTACCGATACCAAGTATGGGTATCGGTATTTGTAGCTTATAGATGGGTAATTCAAAGCTCTTCTTTGTCTTATGAAGGCATACCTATAACCAACATGTACTAGTACTAAGTCTTAGTATCGGTATTTGTTACAAATAGGTTTGCCTATACTTCAAAGAAACCAAAACCTGTATCTCACGTGTACCGGTACTTAGTATCGGTACTTGCTACATACAGGTTTGCCAGGAGTTTAAAAAGGAGTTGAACCTACAATAGATGTGTATTGATACTAAGCCTTAGTACCGGTACTTATTGGATATAGGTTTAGTTTTTAAGTTTGAACTAAAATCTAAACCTGTAACTTACATGTACTGATACTAAGATTAAGTACTGGTATGTGTTGGTAATTGAACAAATACTATTTTGGACTTTGATCTTATTGGTTCGAAACTACTTATGAAAGTATCCTCTTTAGAAAAGACTTGTTTTGTAGAGTTGATAATAGTGAAATTGAATTTGTGAAATTACGTATGCTTTGGAGAGTGATTGGGAATTTTACAAGTCCTAGACTTATCTCTAGATTGTTTTTACGTCACTTATTATATTACTAGTTAGAAGGCATACATTCTAAAAAATGAAAAAAAAAAGGGCTTTTCATGCCATCTGATCTTAGTTTCTTCAAGTTTTGTCATTTCCATTTCCTTGTCATTTTCATATCTTCATCTTTCAACATAGATCATCACCTAAGTCCTGCAACAACACTTATTTGCAAACGTTAAATACAAAGAGTTTTATTAATATCAAAACTTTGGTTGAAGTGGAAAAAGGTTCCAACATTGTAACCCTGATGATTATGTCCTGGGGGAGTCTTATTTTGCTATACCTCCTATAAGTTGGGTATTGCATGCTCCAATTTAGGGAGAAGTGTTAGAGTTATTAGGAATTATGGTTTATAGGTTTGCTTATTTTGGATTGAGAGTTTAATTTGACTTTATTTTGAATAAGACCACTTATTCAAAATGGTGGTCTTTGTGTTTGTGTTTCTCCTGAACCAAGAGGAAGAGTTGAATTTATATACATATTTACTAGAATATAAGATGGTGTTGTACTCAAAAGTCAAAACTTTGTGTCCTTTTCTTTTTTTGGAGAAATTAGTCTTATTCTTGTTATTGAAATAAGGAACCTTAACCCCTTTACATAGAGAGTAGGGTTAAAAAAATTATATGAGAAATCCATTAGGAATTGGAAACTGACAAATAGGAATAAGAAAAGGATTAAGACTCTTAAATCTAATTAAATAAACTAACCCAAATAAAGTAAGACTCTACTAATTAATCCTAGTACTCTAATGCTCCCTCTTAAGTTGGAATGCGGATAAGGATCACACCCAACTTGTTATAGTAGACAAAATTTGATTCCTTCCCAATGAAGACATCTTATGACTAGAGAAGTAGGGAGTAGATTGGAGGTGCAGGCAGTAGGAGTCGATCCCAAGTAGGAATAGTAGTAGAGTGGGAGGCAATCCAAGTAGTAGCAGCAGTAGTAGTGAGATGATCTTAAGCGATTCGAGAGATGATCCGAAGTAGGCAGGCAGAGGTGTATATTTTGGTCTCTGGGCAAATAGTCAAGGAATCCCCACCAGGCATGGGGACAGTAGTACAGATGTAGTCAAGTAGAGGTGCACGCACTACACAGAGTCACACATAAGTAAAGCCGTGCACCACATGTGTGGTTGAGGGTAGCATCACGTGCTATGCATGCATGGTAGTGTAGTGCGTTAGGAGCGTGCGACAGGAGCAGATGGTGTGCATTATGCGCGTGGGGAACCAGCAATGTGTGCGCACGCATGTTGTGTTGAAAGAAATGAGCAACTTGATTTATGTTGTAACTCTACATCTCAATATAGAGATGTGGGAAAAGTATAAAACAAGCCATATAAAATAAGAAAAACATAAATGAGGACACATAAGACAACTTTTACAAACTGCATACCACTTCCCCTCGAGTTGAGCATGATTGATAGCATTTGTTTAAGAGAGCCTATGGAAGTGGCTTGGTAAAGATGTCAGTAGTCTAGTCCTTAGAAGCTACATGAGTTGTGCAAATAAATTCTCACTGGATCAAGTTGCGTGTATGGTGGTAGTCAACCTCTACATGCTTGGTCCTCTCATGGAACATAGGATTATTCGCTATATAAGTGGCAACTCGATTGTTTTCTTTTGAAAGGAAAAAAAAGGCCTGCTTCTTAAGATATGCAAATCGATTGTTGCACATTGTTTCCATCGAAGACTCAACTAAGTTATGCAAATCTGATAGAATCCACATCATCTCAGTAGCGGTTTGAGCCAATGCCTGATATTCAAACTCTACACTAGACCTAGAGACAATGGCCTGCTTCTTACTCTTCTATGTGACTAAGTTCCTAGTCACATAAGTACAAAATCCTGTAGTAGACTTCTTATTAGCAATGCAACCTGCATTGTCCACATCTGTGTATGCCACAATATTGAGAGAGGTCCCTTCTGTGAATAAAATCTCCTTCCCCGAAGAATTCTTTAGGTACCTTAATACCATCATAGTAGCATCCTAGTGCTGTTTGGTGGGTCTATTAATAAGCTGACTCAACTTTCCAACTGCTAGAGAAATATTAGTTTGCATGATCATCAGATAGAGAAGCTTCCCAACTAATCCTTTATACTGATGGGTGTTCATTGGCGTAGATTGGTCATCATACATATGTGCCTTTAGATTCCTAGAAATATTTGGTGGTTCGGCCTCGTGGCATGCCTGTCTTTTGTAGCAAATTAATGGTATACTTCTAAGATGGAACAATTCCTGGCTTGTTGTGAGCAATCTCTATCCTAGGGAAATAGTGAAGTGATCTCAAGTCTTTGGTGAGAATTTTCTGCAAGGCGCTTCTTTAGACCAATAATGCCTTGTCCATTTTCACCCGTAAGAATGATGTCATTTACGTATACAAGCATGATCACTAGTCCCCGCATAGTCTTCTGGACAAGGAGATAGCCATGAAGTAGATGGAGACTTGGTTCCTTTGAGTTGGGTAGGTTGGACGACATGGCGAGGATGGAAATGCTTAGACCTGTATCTATTGATGAGGTTTTGGAGGTGGTCTGTGGTTTAAAGGCAGAGGGCTCCACGAGATTGGATGGGTTGCCTACCTTATCTTTCAGGGAGTCCTGGGATGTGGTTGGAGAGGACGTTTTGCTAGTGGTGAGGGAGATTTTTCAGTAGAATCGTGGTTTTTTTTTGAGAAGTAAAAGGGTAGTTATCCGACCGATAACCACCCAATAGAATCGTGGTTTTAAGAGGCTGAATTGGTTCGTCCTTTTGTTGCTTCCTAAGAAACCAGGGGTAGATACTATTGATGACTTTTGACTTATTGCTTTGTCGAATGCGATTTACTTGATTGCAGCGAAGACATTCATGAATCGTTGTGGTCGGTTTTACCTTTATTGATCTCCTTGATGTAGTCTGTTTTTATCTTTGGGTGGATGAGGAGATGGTGGCAGCTTGGAACTAGTCTAATTTTCCTACTTTCATGTGGAAGGTAGACTTTTCAAAGGTTTATGATTCTATCTCTTAGGCTTATTTATGGGAGATTCTGAGTAGGAGAGGATTTTCGGAGGATTAGGTCAAGCTCATGAGATGTATCATGACGACATCCTTTTCAATGAGAGATCCTTCAGGACTTGGATGTAACTGCAAAGGGTGGTTAGCTAGGGATGCCCACTTGCACCCTTGCTTTTCAATGTGATAGTTGATACCTTGACTTTCTTGGCTTACAGGGGTTGTAGGGAGAGGCTTTTCTTTGGTTTCACTATGAGCAGTGATGGCTCTTTGCTCACTCCCCTTTTGCCGTATGTAGATGATAGTGTTTTTTACACACGGCAGTATTCGTAAGCCTGAGCATATTGCATAACGGCTAGATTATTTGGTGATATCTTTGGTCTTTTGGTTAATGGGAGAAAGTCAGCCTTCATTCCATTGCATTTGGATAAGAGCATAGAGGAGAGCATCTTTGGTGTCTTTGATACACCAGGGGTTAGACTAGTAGTTATGTGCTTGGGTTTGCCTTTAAAGGGGACAACAAAGTGGAGGCTTGTGGAGGAGAAATTATCTAGGAGGTTGAATGGTTGGAGTGGGAAACTTTTATCCAGAGGTGGTAGGCTTGCCTTGGTTATGGTGGTGTTGTTGGAAATTCCTTTATTTTATCTCTCTTTGTTTAGACCTCCAATGAAAATCCTGTCAAACATGGAGGTGGCCCGTAAAAGAATTCTTCTGGAAGGGGCTTGATCATCAAGGTCGTTTCTTGCAACTGGTTCCTAAGAGGGAGGTTTGTAGGCTAAGGAAAAAAAAGGTAGTTTTGGAGTAAGGTGGCTTGATGAATTTAATGTTGTGCTTCTTATGAAGTGGGTGGTGAGATTTTTGGTGGGATGGGTGGTTATTCATGTGATAACCACCCATGAATCATTCCATTAAAAGCCTAGAAGTGGTAGGGTCCCAAAAGTGAACAAGCAGAGAAATGCTAAAAACAAAATTCTCAATGTAAGGGATATGTCCCTTGAAAATGGCAACATTCCTTCCAAGCCATGTTCCCTGGAGAACTGCCGACACCTTCGATTTCTCCTTCTTTGATTTGAAAACATTATGGCCCACATTTACCCTCTCGTGCCTAAAGGAACTCCAAAACTGAAGTTGATTAGAGTGATCAATCTACTTTAAACCGACTTTCATCCATATCTGAGGGGAGAAGGTGTATCTAAAGAAAAGATGATCAACATCCTCATCCCCTGACTTACAAAGAGAACATGTCTTATCAGCCTTCGGCATCCATCTAGCCCCTCCACACCTTCGTCATAAGCTGCCCTCTTCACATCAGCCATGCAAAAATTTTAATCTTTAGTGGACAATTAGCAGACCAGATAAGACGATAGTCTCAGGGGAAGTCAATGTCTGTCACAAGGTTGACACTCTGTAGCCTAAAGTAGGCTTCCCTGACTGAGAACTCCCCTCCATCCCAAAGCCATGCATCCATTCCTCCTTTCGGAGCATAACCATAGAGCTGCTGCAGCAGAGCCTGAAAATCCTACATTCGTTGTTGAGAGAGATTCCCCACAAAATTTAGGCATCAAGTGCCATCCCAACAACCATCAATTGTAGCTTCTTGTAGCTTCTTTATCTGTGACTAATGCAAAAAGCCTAAGGAATGTACCACAAAGTGGACCCTTCATCCAATGATTCTTCCAAAAATGGAACACATCCCCTATACCTACAAAAGGTGAAAAGAACGATCGAACCTTGGGTGTTTCTATCACTAATCCCCTGCAAAAGTGAGATACTCCTTTCCCAGGCGATGCCATCATCTCCTAATTCAAAAGGGGGCCATAACAAGGTTCAAACACGCTTCTAAGAAGGTCCTGGTTGGACTACATAATTCTGTTAATCCACTTAGCAAGGAGGCTATCATTCAACGTCTCCACGTCTAACCCCTAAGCCCACCTCCTTCAAAGGCCTACACACCTCCTCCTAAGCCACTAACTTTGCTCCTTTTTCTATCGTGACAAAGTTTGTCGAAAAGAAATTTCTCATTAGACTCGTGAGTCGCTTTTCTACCTTCTGCAGAGGCTTGAAAACAGATAAGAAATATACTAGAATGAAGTAAGAACAACCTTGATCATGACCAATTTGCCTCCTTTAGAAAGCATTTTAGAGGCCCACTTAGCAAGTCTCTTCTCTATTCTTTCAATCAAAGGACCCCAGTATCGGGCACAGATTCATCTGTGGGAGCGAGAGGCTCGAATGGGAAATTGACAATGAGCCAACTGGGGTATACAAAGCTACAATCCTGAAGCTGCACAACATCCTGTAAGGGAACAAAAGTGGACTTGGAGTAATTAATCTGTAACCCTGAAGCTGCCTTAAACATCTCCAACAGGATACACAGCCTCCTCGCCTCAATAGTGGAACCCTCTTAGAAAAAATAAAGTGTCATCTGCATGCATGCTGCATGATTGGGATTTGAATTTGCGGTACTGGGGAGAACCCACGAAATAGACCTCCTGAACAAGCTCTAAAAGTAGTTCTCGCCAAAGCATTGGCCGCCAAGACAAAGAGGTTTAACACCCTTATCTAACCTCCCTCCTTGGTTGCACCCAACCACCGGCATGACTTCCATTAATCAGCACAGAGAAAGAGGTAGTGGTCACACATCATTTCATCCAGTCAATCCAGACTGATGGAAACCCCTTCTTCAACAATGAAGCCCACATAAAGGACCACTTCATCGAATCATAGGCCTTGTTGAAGTCCACCTTCCACATAAAAGCCTTCTTTTTTTGTTGTTTCCAACATGTCAAGATCTTAGAAGCAAGGATGAAACCATCAAGTATACTCCTTGGGATAAAAGTCGTCTGCACCAAAGATACAATATCCTGTAGCACTCCACGGAGTTTATTAGCAAGAGTGTTGGCCCCAATAAGATACACCGCATTTGAGAGGGCCATCAGCATAAAATCTTCAATTGCCTCTGCCCCATCCTTATTGGGTAACATGAACATGTAGAATTTATTCAACCTATTAAAACTCCTATTTCCCATTTCAAAGTCAGCCAACGCCCACATAACATACTCCTGCACCATCGACTAGAACTCTTTAAAGAAGAAAATAGGGAAACCATGTGGTCTTGGTCAATCATTTGCATTCAAACCCCACACAACTCACCTTACTTCGTCCATTGAGAAAGGTGTTGCAAGTGATTCCGCTTGGGCATCGAAAATTTGTTGTGCATCCCCTCCAACCCATCTCCATTTCTCCATTCTCCTCTTCCCCAAAAACCTTTTGTAGAAATTCGCTGCCACTTTACCCACATCATCTCTACTTTAGGTACAATGATCTTGTTAATCCAATTGGAGGCCATGAGATGAAAATAATAAGGATTGGAGTCTCCCTCCATTAGCTACTATTGCTTGGATTTGACCTTCCAGTCCACCTCTGACTTCCTGTCTTCCTCCTTAACCATTGTCATTTGTGCAGCCCTTAGCAGAAAGGCCACTCTCATCTTCCAGTCTATTTAGCCTAGCAATCTCCAGATTCTCCACTAGCACCTTGGACTTTCTCCTAGTCTGCCTATCTCTAATTTCCATCCTATAAGCCTTCAAGAACTGCCAAAGCTCAGCTTGTACTCTGGCCTTGCCGCTTCCGACCCTTCTACCTGAAAAGGTTGCCACTTCTCCTCCACAACACTCTTGAATCCATCCTTCAACAACCATGACCTATAAAACTTGAAATAGGTTCCAATTGTTCTATGTGCATTAGTCCTTCACAACACAGGGGTGTGGTTTGAAAAAGGTCTATCTAGGGAGGTGACATTAGCCAAAGGAAGATTTGTAGCCTTCTCCATATTGCATAGGAACTTGCCCAATCTAGATTTGAGATCAGGTAAAGCTTCTCCATGTGTATCAGCAAGAGGTTGGGACTAAATCCATGAGACTATGGAGAGCAATAAAGTCCACAAACACTTCTAAACCACGATCTTGCCTTCCTCTATTGCTAGGTTTATCATCAATCCACAATGTGACATTGAAATCACTCCCAACCAACCATGGAATCCCATAATAGCTAACCACGATCTCAAACAGGCCCTCCCACAACTACGGGCATGTTGCATTGCCTACGGGACCATATATTGCGGGGATAAGCATCTTAGAACCATTAGCCTTCCTCACCAACTTCGTTGAAGCAACATGTGTGCCTAACAACGAATCCTTAAGATCAAACACCTCATCTTGCCATCCTACCAGAATTTTGCCTTAGCGGCCTCTTGCATTGAGCGCAAGGAAGCCCTCCATATAATTGCCTCCAATCTCTCGCCAGAGCCTTTGATCACAAGACTCTAGCTTAGTCTCATGCAGTAACACCATCTTTGGTCCCCACGTTCTAAGGGCTGCCCTCCTCGATGGATCATACAGACCCCTCATATTCCAGGATAGGACTGTAGTCATGGGGAACGACTTGAAACCCCCACCCCCTCCCCATCAGATCTTTTGGAACCTGCCTTCTCCGCCACCATTACCATCTCAGTAGCATCCTCCACATTCACCATTTTTGCACCAATCTCCTACACATTCAAGCCGCTAAGACTGCCCAAGTCTTCCCCCTGCAACACCCCACGTCTCCCCTCCACTTGCACCGAACCACTCTCCACTATCTCTGCATGAATCCTCCGCCTGTAGGACCACCATGGTCAAAATTGCATACTACCCCTCCGGCACTGAGGTTGAGGGTGTTGCTAAGGAACCAAGGGGATAGTCCTTTCTACCTTCCCTATCGTTGAAGCCCCATCAACTCCCTCCGTTGTGGTATCAACCACCTCCTTCATCCGACTGTCACACTCCGCCTTCTCTGACACCTCTACAGTTAGCCACAACCGTTGAAGATCAGCCACAACCTCCCTTGTGTCCTCCTGTCGAAGTGGCAAAGGAGAGGAGCATGGTGGTGTCGACCTTGGGGCTTCTACGCAACTCGTGAAGGCAACAGGTGGTTTTATTGGAGTCGGGTCCCTATGTAGGTAGCAAACTTTGTCCTCGCTATCAGGTCCTACATTGGATCTAGAGTCGTAATTGATAGCATCATCCTTAAACATGAGACTAGCAAACTTTTGGATAAATTGTTGAGAGACTCTTATCGGCTTAGATGTTGATGTTGGTTTTAGGCAATCTCGATTAGTGCGACCATCAGCTTTTTAGGTTTTTGTTGAGCCTTTCATTGGATGCAGTGTCTTCTGGTTTCTTTGGGTCGAGGTTTGGTGGACGGTGTTCCTTACGGTTCTGGAAAGATGATTGGAATGGAAGTGACATTTTCGAGTCTTTTTTTTCGTCTCTTTAAATTGTCTTAGGAGAAAGACACTCTTGTTTCATATGTGTGGCACAATGTATCTTGATCTTGGTCCCTAATCTTGTAGTCGAGTTTTTTGATGCATCCTTGGGGAGTTGCTTCATGGGATTTCTGTTTGTGAAGAGCCTTTGGATGGTTTCAGGTGGAAGGATGGTATTTTCTTGGCGGTTAAGGCTTGTAAGATGATGATGTTGGAGTGAGGCCAGCAACTCTCGTTTTGGAGGATTATTCCTTGCTTTGGAGGTCACCGATTCCTTTAAGGGTTAAAATCTTTATGTGGCTATTTAGGACAGTAGGTGACGAAAGATTTCCATTCTAGATGGGCTGGTGATGATGATTTGGATTGCATTTTTTGTGGGACTGCAACAGAAACCTTAGCATATGTTCTTCCAGTCACTTGTCTTCGGAGGTTTGGGTGAGATGTGATATACAATGGGCTGATATGTCTTCTTTTGTTACTCGGTGGGATTCTTTCCGCTCTTTGGTGCATGTGGACATGGTAGGATGGGTGAAGACTGTCATAGTGTTGTGGTCAATTTTGTTGCAACATAATGATTCTATTTTTAAGATGGAGAGAGCGTAGGTTGAAAATGTTGTAAGGGAGGCATATTGTTGCTATGAGTTGTGGTTGAACAATCTTAAGTGCTGGGAATTGTCCTTTTTCTCTCAAAAAAATAAATAGGGAATGATCTGATGAGGATTTGCGAAACCCTATTGCCTCAACCACCTCTGATAACTTTTGGAACCAGGTTCTAGGGCTTTGCTTCAGGCCATAGATTGCCTTGCGCAGACGATAGATCGTGGAATACTTCCCCTTAGATTCATATCTTGGAGGTTGTTGCATATAGACCACTTGTAAATTAGCATACATGAAGGTATTCTTGACATCCCAGTTGATGTAGAGACTAGTAGGCCTACCACTGAGAAGGTATCAAAAAAGTCAACTCTATATGTCTGTGTAAAGCTCTTAACAACCATGCAGGTATTGTATCTGGCAATGGTATGACCTGGATTGTGCTTGACAGCAAACGGTGTTTAAAATGCCGATGGCATGCTGTCGATATGACCAATTTTGGGTAAAAGGCATATTGACATAGAAAAGTTGTCGATGTGTAGGTGTATCGTCGGTATATTGTTTGTGCCGACGCTTGTGTTGACATGCAGTGTCGATGCCTGGGCTGACGCTTGCTAGTAAAAGTCCCCCCCTCGCACCTCCCTATGAAAAGGTTTTAGATACCTTAGATTTTCCCATTGAAAATTAAAATTTATTTATTTTTACACTTAACTCAAATAAGATTCAAATTTCAATTAAAGCTTCAACTCATACTTAAGTGATTTCAACAACTCTAATGACTAGTGAGAAAGCTAAGTATCATGCTTTCTCTCCCCTCTACTTGAATGCCTTGTCCCAATTTTATCTTCTCCTCAAGAGAAGGATTTTTCACCAACATGGGCCACCTACAACTACTTACGATTGTTCTTGTAGCCAAGTTAACACCGCTAGCAAGGACTTACATTATGTTTTTATTTAAAATTTATGATTTTGGTTTTTTAGGCATTTCTTTATGTATATATTAGTTATTAAACTGATGATTTCATTAAATTCATGATATTTTGAGCCATTTTTGGTCATTTTAAGAAATTTTCCTAAAATTTTCCGATATTGGCGATATGTCCCTTTTTTGACTTGTGATATGATCAATATTTAAAACTTTCGTGTTAATGACTCCTTTAAAGCCTCTCTGTATGACCTATTTGGTTTTGTATTTGTTGTTTATGTCAATTAAGACATGTATTGGGCTTTGATGCTTGAAAGGTAGTTGAGGAGGTTGAAGGTATGGAGCATTAACTTATTATTCTTTGGTAGTCGAATGGATGTTGTATTACTTTAGTTTAGATATGCATTACATGCTTTATTTGAGCATGTATTGATTTAAGGCTTGTGTTTTCACATGTACGCCCTTCTTGCATAATTTTTTAAGATTTTTAGTTAGTAATTTGTGATTTACTTACATGTTTAATCATTTTAAGTGAATTCAATCAGCATTTGTCTGTGTGCCCTTGGTGTGCTCTTGATATGGATAATTTTAAGCCATCGATAACCTCGATAACTTGACATCGATAAATAAGCGTTTCCATGGGGTGCCCTCGGCATGTCCTCGATAACCACACTTAGAAATTTATTGGCACGACCCTGATATGGACACTCAGAACCTTAACAACAAATACCCATTTGCAACAAACTACTCATCTGTGTCGACTGGATCTGGTGGTGGAGAGTCGGCTTAAGAAGTTGGAATGTCATGGACACTATCCGATACACCATGACGAGACAGTGTAGCAAGAGAAGATCACGACCCTGGCACTGGTGGGGGAGGATCTTGTTTAGGATGGTGAGAATAGACCCTCTTGAATATGTTGTTGGGGTGACCATTAGGAGGATATGGACCCTTGGGTGACTTTCCTTGTGGAGTTTCTGAGGGTGCAGAAATTGGTATGACAGCAACATCCGCAGGTGTCGGAGTGCGAATGTGGGAGCCAGACATAGAATAGTAAGGGATTGACTCATGGAAAGTAACATTAGCATGACATAGTGCATCTCCCAATCGGGTCATAACATTAGTATCTCTTTTGGTCTCTCGAATATTCTAGAAAGATATACTTGACTGCACGAGGAGCAACCTTATCCTTGTTGGGGCCATGAAGGTGCATAAATGCCACATAATCGCTGACCTTGGGTGATACCTTGAACAATTCATGACTAGGAAATAGAATGAAAGAAGGAACCTACTCGTCAAGAACTATAGATGGCATCCGATTAATGAGATAACAAGCAGTCAACATTGTATCTCTCCAATATGCATTCGATATGATGTTCTGTATCAAAAGAGTTCTCGCAACATCTAAGGTATGTTGATGTTTCCTTTTTGCCATACTATTTTGTTACGACATTTAGGAAAAACTTGTTTAGTAGATGATTCCATGTTCATGATAAAAGGCATGAAGGAGCTGGTGTAAAACTCTAAGGCATTGTTTAAATGAATGATTTTTACTTTAGCCTTAACTTGATTTTTGATTTTTGCGAGGAAAGCTTTGATCCTATCACCGTCGTCAGACTTGGATTTCAACATCATTTATGATCTAGGGTTTGATTATGTCTTTAAATGTCCAGATGGAGTAATTGGAACATGACTTTAGAACTTCGATGTTGGCTCCTTGGAAATGCACTCCTATGATGTTTTCCAAGTTGGCATGCCTTGCATTGGATGGTGGTTGTTGGTGGAATTCGCGGTAGCATCTTTTGAAGCTTATGTAGAGGGAGATGACCAAATTGGGGGTGCTACAAGTAGGTAGAAGCACTTCCTGAAGGGAGACATGGCCTGCATAGGGTGATTGCAGAAAGCGATAAACACCACCTTCTTGATGGTCTCACCCAATAGTGCATTCTGTTAGATCATCTTCGAATGTGAGATTGAGAGATACAATATTAAATACCACATTGCAATTTAACTCCTCTGTGATACGACTGGTAGAGAGTAGATTCAAAGGGAAATTTGGAGCTTGGACATTCTCCAATTTCATGTGAGGAGCTACATAAACCTCCCCTTAACTAGTAATGGGGGAATGCTACCTATCAGCTACCAGTATAGTCTTACATGATGGGTCTAGTCTAAGTATGGAGGACTGTCTCACATCACCACATGGCTCGGGATGCACCTGCATCAATTAGCTAGTTTACTTCCTCAGCTTGAGATTGACATGCAATTCTTACTTGAGATGTATTATGTTGATGGAGTCTTCAAAGCAGTACCTCATACTCACTCCTAGGAATAGCCATTGTATCACAATGCGTATTCTTGGATGCTATCTAACCCAACAATGACTCACAAAACCATGAATGAATCATTGTCCATGGACAAATGTCTCCCGGTTGCTACCTTAGATGTACATCTTCCAATATAGGATCTTACTCAAACCAAAACTTCCAAAATAAAGCTCTTAATACCTCCAAATGGGACAAAATGGTCATAGACGACCTCTTGTTGTCTGAAGGGCCCACCAGCAGCCCTAAAACTCATCTATGGCGACCTCTTGTGATTGGTTGGCTTATCGGTCATTGTTACCGGAGCTCCTCTGGGTGACCACTCCATTGGTGGCCCTTCGAGGTGTCACTCCTCTATACGACCCTAGCCTACCAAGGACTGAAGTTGTGTTCCTGATCCAATGGTGCTACTCGCTGGGAATGGTGCACTCTGGCAAGAGGCAACGATGCTTCGAGTTGGCAACGGTGCTTTGGCATTGCTCCAACCTGGTGGTGCTGAGGTTGGTCCTCGGAGACCTCTATGGCAGTGGTGGTTAGAACAAGGGTCCTTTCCCTTGGGTCTTGTGACATAGGGCTTGGGACCTAAAAGAATCTTGGAGAAGAGGTCCTTCTTTCTTCTCAAGAGAGGTGTAAATCCCCAAGAATCTCTATTGTATTTGGTGGAGAAAGAAAAAGAGAGGAGATCGAGGAGGCATCAGGCTCTGGGATAGGATCATTGCTCTGATACCATGTTAAAAGAAACTTGATTTATTTTGTAAATCTACATCTCAATATTTAGAAATGTGGGGAAAGTATAAAGCAATCCATATAAAATAAGAAAAACATAAAAGAAGACATAAGACAGCTTTCGCAAATTACACAACTCTCAAAACGTTGTGTGCGGTCGGGGCAAGCAGGTGTGCGCTAGTGCGTGTGGTAGGAGGCAGAGAGTTGTGCACTATGCATGCCGTAGGGTAGGCAGTAGGTCCACATGAGTGGTGTGTAGGAGAGGCAAGGAGGGGGGTTTCTCAAGAATTAGAAGTCTTTTTCCGATACCATGTTGGAGAAAATAGTCTTATTTTTATTTTTAAAATCAAGAACCCTTACCCCTTTTATGTAGAGAATATGGTTAAAAAAATTATATAAGAAATTCATCACTTACAAACATGAATAGGAACAAGGCTACGGCTCTCAAATCTAATTAAATAGATTAACCCAAATAAAGGACTCGTTATTAAGTAATTCTAGTACTTTGAATTGCTTTAGGTTGAGCAAATACATATGGAATTAGTGGAAGCCCATGAATTGTGCGATCAGGTGTGCTTTAAGTGACACGGCATGGTTTTTAAGATCTTTTAGGTGTTTACATAGTTCCTTGAGATAATTATTAATGGTTAATGAGCAGTGATCCTTTCCTTAAGACAAATGAGAAATACAACTATATTGAAACCTGTTGGAGAAGGGGCATTTGAAGATTTGGCCCTTGATTTACTTTTCCTTTGTTTCTTGAAACGGTAAAATAGAATGAGGGAAGGAGCAAATAATTATTTTTTAGCTTTCAACATTGATGATTTTATAACTTTTTTGATGTAAAGGAAAAAATTTCTTTTCAAAAAAATAAAGGAAAAATGTCTTGGTTTATTTCAAGGGTGCAGAAATCGATAGTCGATGTTTAGTTGGCAAGGTCATTGACCAGGGAGTATATTGTATGCGGATGATTGATCAAGGATTAATTGATTAGGTACTTTTTAATATTTAAAATTTAAATATAATTATATATACTATTATAGATATTAAATACACATATATAAAAATTGAAATATGTACATAAATACTAGTAATATTTTTTTGACAAAACACGGTAAATAAATCGAGCTTGATGAATCATAAATGTAAAGGAGACAAGCTTTTAGTTCCAAATGTCACAAAGTACAAAACAAATAATGAGTTCCCAAAAATAAGATAAAGTCTAAATCAGTATATTAAATGAAAAAGAAAGATAACAGAGGGGAGGAGAACTGGTAGTCAGGAGAGAGGAGAGGACCGTTGGAGAGATTGGAGTTGACCTGTGGAGAGGTTGATTGGTGGTGAGACCCTGCTGAAGGAGTGTTGAGGAGAGTAGCCACCCCTTGGAGGAGCCGTGGCGGAAGAGTAGCAACTGGATAAGCTTTGCAGGAGGTTTGAAGGGTGGCGGCAATGGGCTCTTATGGGAACCATAGAGCACAACTTATATGGGGGAGAGGAAGAGAGTTTTAGGGTATAGGGAATCAATGTTGGGGATGGGGAGGGAGAAGTTTGGGGGGGTTGCTTAATTTGGGTCGGTGTGTGAATCAAGACCGAAAAATAAAAAAAAACCTTGAAACTCCAAAGTTCGGTCCGTTGATTAATTGATAGATTAATCGGATAATTGGCTGAGTAATCGGCCTATCCGATTATAGGCCCAAATATGTATATTTAGTTCAATTCTTGACCGCAAATGCGTATGCAGCCGATTAATCGGGTGCATAGACCGATTTTTGCAGCTTTTACTCCGTTTTTCCCTTTTTAAAGAAACAACCTTGTATGTCTTGCTCACATTTTCTTGGCATGAGTTTGTCTGTTGCTATCTACAGCATGGGAGGCTCTGTAGCAGTACATGCAGCTGCAAAGAAAGAAATGCGGAACATTTTTGGTCTTATTGTAGTAGATGTTGTAGAGGTCTGTTTATATGTTAGTAGCTTTTTCTTCACATGTGTGTGTGTGTGGGTATGTTTTATCTCAAATGATGATTGTAGTGCACTTTTGTATTTACTCCAGGGAACTGCCATGGCATCCTTAATTCATATGCAGAAGATTTTGTCATCCAGAATGCAGCATTTCCGTACCCTTGAAAAAGCAGTATGCATCTTTCCTCTGCAGTTCTCTAGTTGGTGATTGTAGTCCACTTTTTATGTTTACCTATGTTATAAAATATGAATAAGTGAAAATGAGAAAAATATCAAAATATAAATAATAAAGAACATTTGAGTTTATGTGAAATCCTGACTCAGGAAGAGCAGGGAGAAAATCATGGGAGAAGATTCTGATAGGGTTGATAGTTCTATTCTTCTCAAGAAATAAATAGGGGATACAATGCCTATTTATAGGTTTTTACACACACCACACTTTTTTATTCTACTATGTGAGACTAAATGTAGCTCATTACAATTCTTCTCTCACCAACCTACTTTAATGAAATATCAAATGTATTCGATGTAACTAATGCATCATTTAATTTACTGCGATGTCGGTGGCCTAATGTTAGGTAAGCTAATGATCTCATATATCTTAGTTTGTGAGTCATTTCTTCCACTAAATTCGTTTGTAAGTTTTTAATGTGTTGAGAGTTATGTAGCTTGTGAGAATTATGTAGTTTGTGTCCTCTTTTATGTTTCTCTTATTTTATATAGGCTACGCTGTACTTTTCCTACATTTCTAAGTATTAGGATGTAGTGTTATGAAATAATCAAGTTGTTCATTTCTTTTAACATGGCATCAGAGCGGTGGTGCTAGGCCAGCATCTAGTACCCTCCTTTTTTTTTCCCTTCCCTACCAAATAAAAAAAGCCCTAGGTTTTTTTCCCTTGCAAACCTTTTTTTGAGGGAAGAAACCACTTAATCAGAGGCCAATCTCAGATCAACCGCTGGCATGGACCTCTGATGAGGTCATCAGACTGCCATTTATCATCCGATGAACCCATTGTCGATTGCCAGCCTCGCTGCTGGTGGCAGCAAGAGAGCATTTGGTGTCCACCACATGCAGCAAGGCACCTAGCGACGCTTTGAGGCTGCTGTTGGGTGCGTGACTGGTCGGACCTTTTATTGGAGGGGTTGCTCAGCATTGCACTGCTCCGGCGACGGTTGCCGAACTCCAGTAGGTCAGAGATAGCTCGATTGCCCTTGTTTTGGTCTGAAGTCAGGTCTTTCCAGTCTGATTTCATGATTGAAGTCGATCCGGGAGATTTTATTGCATGTTGGGGCTTTGGTTCGTGTGAGAGATGACTTCTTTAGATTATTTAGATGTCACGTCAAAGGTGATGTAAACGAGAGTCTATAAGAAATTATTTTTTGGTCCAATGATTAGGTTGGACGAGATCAACTACTTGCGGTGGTCTTAATGTTCCTTATGACCGTGGAGAGTCATGATAAAGAGCATATTCTTATGGAACCAAAGTCCAATGAGGAGAATGGCAAGAATGCTACATGGAAGAAGGATAATGCCATGGTCTATGTGTGGATCATGAATTCTGCATCCTGACGACGATAGGGGATGAGATCGTGTACTTTAAGGTTGCCAAGGAGATGTGGGACAGTCTGAAAGATACATGTTCTGTTCGCGGATGTGATTGCGAGAAATCGCTTTTTGTCATAGTAAATGCGCACATAAGCTTTTGAAATTTGTAAATTGGATCGAACTTGTAAGATTTTTCGAATAAAAATATGGGAGTCTGAGTCGTTTGCAGGGAGGAAAATAGATCAAAATCGCTTCCCAATATTAGAATTAGAATCAATTATCAAGCAAGATGACTATTAGAACTAGGCATGCAACTTTTAACTAAATACTAGAAAGCTTACAACTTGAAGACAAGTTGAAAAATAAATATTTGAACTTTTATTTAATAAGATAATAGTTTGGTACAAGAAGAATTAGTATTACAACTATTGGAATGCTTCTACAATTACAACTAAAACTAGACTAGAGAAATACAAAGGAAGGGTTTCAAAGGTTAAGTCCGGAGCGTTGACGTAGATGTGGATGCAAAGGCGCACCCACAATCATCAAGGGGGGAAGGAAGAAGTAGAGAACTAATTCTAGTTGATGGATCTATTTGGAAGTGGAAAGGAATGCTCCTAAGGGAGGTGGTTAGGGTGTTTATATAGAGGTCAAGAAGGCTTGTGATTGGTTGATCTAAGTTGCCTTGGATTACCAAAATAAAGGGTTAGGATTGGGAGTCTAGGAATCAAGGGGTAGGATGAAGGGATAATTGGATAGAATAGGGTAGGTGTTGTTGGAATTGATGGAGGGCTAGGATGGCTTTGAGAGGATGATGGAGGGCTATGGTTTTCTCAAATTTTTGACCTTTTTATATTTCAAATTTCAAGTTGCACATAAAAGCAAAGTTGTAGCTCTCAAAATTAGCTTTCCAACGCAACTTGAATATCTCAATTTGGATTTGAAATGAAAAAGTTATGGCCAAAATACTAAAGATGTGTCATGCTATTACGAATTTCGAGATTAAGTTTAGGATTAGGAATATGATTTGGTTTAGGCTTTAAGATAGGGATTTAGGTGGGAAATTTTTGACCCTAGGATTTAGATCTAGTGGTGAATAAATTATGGTGTGTTTTGACCATCCAAAATAGTTTTTATTTGAGGATAAAAGGGATGGCTAAATAAGGTTTGTTGGATTAGGATTTAGGTTTTCTAAGGATAAGGGATAGGTTATTTTAGGAAAGGATAGGATCTAGTTTGATCAAGCAAATATGTTAGGATTTGAGGTATATGGTTGGCCCTAGGGTGTGGGAAATTGGGTCCATAGGTTAGGTCAAAGGTTTGGAAATTTGGATTCCTAATTAGGTTAGGGTTAGGTTTAATTAGGTTTCTAATAGGTCCACCAATTAGGTTCAATTCTCTTCCACGTTTGCTCAACTTAGAAAGTCTATTCAACCTGGCTCTAAACAACTTGAAATTATGTATCTGCACATATAAAAATAAATATATCAAGGTAATAGATACAATTGCTCGAAAAATTACACAGAAGCCCACAAGTATGCATTATTTACAGAATGACCTAAAATGATTAATCTAACCTAATTGAGTGCAATCTAACCTGAATTACCCTTAGACTAACATTAGTTAGGCATTAATTAACAAGTAAATATGGAAATATCACACCCCCATGCTTATCTTGTGCTAGTCATCGAGTAAAATTTTAAATGAAAAACTTGGGAGAAAATAATATTTACACGGGAGATCAGCTTGCGAATTTTGAGCTGTTACATTAAAGTCAGCAATCTCGTTTTTTCACCAAAATAAAGGAATTATACACAACTTTAACGTCAAAGACTTAGCAGTTCTAAAGTATCGACTCAAATTTGGACCGCTCAAATCAAATCGGGAATCTTATTAGCCATTAGACTTGGGTCTTTAGAGTAACTTTCTCTGACTATATCGACCCACCCAAGGCTCGAATCGAATGTGAGAAATAAGCATCTTTTGTGTGAAATAATGTGACTTGCCTGATGGGCAAATAAGATGATTCCTAGTATTCACTAAGACTTAGAATATTTCTATGCTCTCTCTGGGACAACTTGTATTTGGTTAAGCCATACTAGGATTTGACAGCTTTCTCCTCACTATTCTATCTCGAGGTCAACACTCCAAGTGTATTTTCCCCAGTGGACCCCTGGGTCTCTTTTTCCTAATTTTTTCCTTCTTTTTTTCTATAGGATCAACACCCATATGTAGCGAGGTGTTTTTATTTAATGGAAAAGAAATGGTAGCATCCATATGTAGTGAGATGCTTTTATTTGGTGGGAGTGTTTTTTTTTCTTTTTTCTTTTCCTTCTGATTTTTTTTCGAAGGCTATATATATATATGTTTTCTCTAAATCATTTTTCTAAGTGAGTAGCTCTCCTTCATCCGTTCTAAATGCATCCCCTACAACAGGAACAGTCCTAAGAGTTAGAAACATGGCAAAGTCCTTTGAATCTTTTATTCCTATGACTAAATCTCATTGACCTCTAAGGACTCAACGAAATCGCTCAGAAGACGAGTCAGTGTAATGTGCAAGTGAAGATGCTTGGAATTTAAGGACTATCCAAACCACAGGTTGGAAAGATAAGTCATTTATTCATCACCCTATTGACTTAATACTTTTAGGTTTTTCAGATCCCTTCAATGACTTCGGAAAACAAATCCAGATTTAGGTAAATACTTAAGATAATTAAGTTGACATATGACCTGAAGAGTCTAAACGAAAAGACTTTGTTTGTACTTTTCTTAAGATAGTTAAATCCTCAAAATCGAATTTTTCAAATTTTTTATAGCTTAAACTCTAAAAGCCACAATTATTTTCTTTTTTTCTTCTCTTTTCTCTCTTTTTGGTTTTTTGTTTTTTCTTAATCTTTTTGAAAATCATATACTACTTTTTGATGATACAACTTATTTAAGAAAAATCACTAAAACTTATAATTCTGGAGATAAATAAGAATGACTCTAAAAAATATTATCTACCCCTGTATGCTTATTTCATGTAATGCCCTCAATGCATGCAATAAACATAAAAGAAGAATATATGTTATTTGGAAATATGAGAATTCTAAAGAAATCAAGACTCGATCATCTCCACACCTAAATAAAAATTTCAAAGTAAATAACAAGATTATTTACAAATGTTGGGTTGCCTTCCAACAAGTGTTGAATTTTACGTCTATAGCTAGACACAGTCAAAGATTTAGCGGACCCAGTAATTGAGAAAAGGGATATTAATCAAATGATTCTAGTACATATAAGTTGTGAAAATGATATAGCCTTGTAGCTCAGGTATGAAGTGTTCCTAAAGTTGAATCAATTGGTGATGTTGCCCTATGCCAGAGGGTCGGGTATAGGATAGA
Source organism: Thalassia testudinum (assembly GCA_037157565.1). Lineage (NCBI taxonomy): Eukaryota > Viridiplantae > Streptophyta > Magnoliopsida > Alismatales > Hydrocharitaceae > Thalassia > Thalassia testudinum. The sequence continues at coordinate 782,123 of JAZHRO010000012.1, forward strand.
TAAATCAGAAGAAGCTGTATCCATTGGTATTCAGTGCTACGGACTAGAGGTGCATTGGGATAGAAGGTAGGTAACTCAAGTACAAAAGAGAAGTGATTCATAAAGTGTTGAGCCTAGTGGTAAAAAGATTTGAAGTGAGGGTGCAGATGTTGGTTGTATTGGGTTTACGGGCATCATATTTGATTAAGTCATAAGGGTCCTTATAATGATTTGAATGCTTTAAAAATAGAGGCACTCTTAGATCCTTGGTATTATTTTATGAAAAATTCTCTTAGTTCCACCATTTCCTTTTCTTCCTTGAAGTCCAAGTCTTTTAAGTCAATGATGCTAAGATCGGACTTGGTTACATAAGATATGCAATCAAATTCCACATAATATGATTCAAGTTCAAGTTCATCCAGTTCTGATGTAAAGGTGAAGCTAGTCATTAAAAGTTCATCAAGTTCAAATTGAAATCTTTGCGCTTCACCTGCTTTAGGTGAGAAATTCTCCTCTAAATTAGATATGAATCCTTCTATTCAAGACTTATCGGAAATCTCTTCAATCAGAAATGTCTCATATTCAGAATTATTGGATTCCTCAAATTCTATCTCAAAATTGAATACAAAGCTTTTAATTTAAGGATTATCAAAAATTTGATCCTCGAAGAAAAATGTCTCATATTCAAATTTATCTATATTTCTCTTATTCTGAGTCTTTCAAAGAGACATTTTTAATTAGACCTTTAATGCTGCCTAAGCTCTTCAATAAGCTCACAACTTTCACTAAATTCCTCAATAGCCTTAAAAAGTTTTAATTTCATCTTTTTATCCCTAAAGGCTATTTGTATATTTCCATTTTTACAATCAATCAGAGCTTTCGCAGTTGCTAGAAAGTCTTCCAAGAATAATCGAGGCCCTTCTCAAAACCTTAGGAATGTCAAGATCCAAGATAATGAAATCCACGGGATAGTAGAAATTATCAATTCAAACAATTACATCTTTAAAATCCCACGTGGACGTCTCACAGATTGGTCGGCCAACTGGATTTGTATTTCAATAGGTTTAAGGTCCCCAAATCCAATCATCTTATAGATCTTGGTGCGCAGTAGGTTGATAGAAGCCCCCAAAATCAATTAAAGCCATATCAAAGGTTAGATCATTAATTTGCATGAAATTAAGAGGGTTCCTAGGTCGCTTTTTTTGATAGATAAATCCTTTAGGAAAATAGAGCTAGCTTGTTCGAAAAGGATCACCTTTTCATGATTATTTGATTTCGGCCTGTGCTTAGTAGTAGTAAATTCCTTCAAAAACTTGGTACAAGGTGGGATGTGTTCAATAGCTTCCAAAAGTGTGATATTCATTTGTACTTGTTTGAACACATCCAACCATGTCTCATTTTTAGGATCAGGCTTCTTTTTCCTAGGTCTATTCAAGGCCTCACGAAAAGGGATTTGAATCTTTGGATCCTCAAAATCATGAGCCTGGATCTCATCCTCAACCACAGTTGTATTAATCGGAGTTGGTTTATCATGATCTTGGGTTGTCTGATTTCGATGCATAGGGTTCTGAGTGGTATTGCCACTTCTCAGGGTGATGGAATTGGTAGTGGTAGGTGGGTATTGATTCCTTTGAGAAGGAGTGGGAAGGACAAGTGCAGAAGGATGTGGAACTTGAGGTGAATGAAAACTAGGTTAGAGGAGTTGGTTGAACCCTTGAGGATTGTGTCCTTGATTAGGCATGTTTCTAGGGTTCGGAATGGGTTGGGAAGGGATGGCATCAATAGGTCTATCATTAGGCTTAGGCCCTATCTAATTCTTTAGATCCCTGATGTACTGGGTCAGTTGTTGCATAGCTTGCAACATGAAAGTATTTGTCTCCATCAGTTGCTTCCGGTTTAGGATCGCCAACTTAGTTTGGCTAGGTTGGTCCAGGGGTAAGGGTTGATAGGTCTGACTTGGGTTATACGTATTAGGCAAGCTAGGGTTCATTTCATAGGGTCTAGGTTGTGCAATCTGTTGGTTTCCTTGCCCTTGGTTTTTCTAAGAGAAATTCGGGTGGTTTCTCCAACCAAGATTTTAGGTGTTGGAGAAAGGGTTGTTTCTATTGTTTTCTTGGATAGCCAACACATTCTCATATCCAGGTGATGATGAGGATAAGAGTGTGGAGTCAAGATAGCAGGGATCAAAGGTCCCTGCATGGGTCCCTTGAGAGGCCCCTGGGTCAGTTGGTTCGCATCTTGAGCCATGTGCAGCTTGTTCACAAACTCCTTCCCTGAGGGAGTTTGGATAGTGGGTAATGGGAGGGTTGCTCCCTTCCTATTTTGGCTCATTAATTCATCCAGTTTTTCACAGATCAAATTCATATCCACATTACTGGAGCTCTCCTTGACCTCATAACTTCCATCTCTAGGTTGCATGGATTTTCCATAAGTTTCCATGGAGGCATTATTCATGGAATTCTCACTCATTCTCAAATAAATCAAAAGCACTTTTTTCATCCTTACTAATAATCCACAGGTGGCATATACAAGGCTTATCATATGACCATTATGCCCGTGATAAAAGATCTGCTCTTGTTGCTATCTAGGAACCTCATGATGCGGGTACTTTCTAATTAAATCCATAAATCTCTCCCAAGCTTCATGTAATGGTTTTTTAGGGTGTTGGGAGAAGGTGGTGATAGCTCTTCTAAGTGCATTAGTTTTACCAATTGGGAAAATTTTTTCAGAAAGGCACTTCTTAGCTCTCCCCTTGTGTTAATAGGCCTTCCTATAGACCTAAATCAATGACTAGCTTTCTTTTTTAGGGCAAAATGAAGAGTTTCATTTTTAGCACATCATCATGTAGATTAGGAATTCTAATCGTCTTACTAATGGCTATGAACTCTTCTAAGAATTGAAACTGGTTTTATTGCCCTTAAAGTGAGGTAGGAGCTGTATAGTGAAGTGCTTAATTTCAAATTGAGCCTCTACAGTTGGGACCCTAATAGAAGGTTGGTGCTGATATTGGTTAGGGTTCTAAAAATCCCTCAAGGATTTAACATGCGGATGTTGGATCTGAAAAATCTCAAGTACTTCCTGCATTTGGGTTTGATGATTCTATTGAAACTGATTCAATTGGAGTTGAAGATTCTGGATTAGGGCTTGAGGATCTATCTGATTCGGTTGTGGATTCGGGTTGACTGGGTTAGTCATCAAATCAAGGTTAGAGTCCGAGTCAGATGTAGAATTGGATTCACCAATTATCAGTCTCATCCTTGGTTCTCTTTGCAGAGGTTGTACAAAGTGTAGATTTTGTGATCTAGTTCCGTGCATATACTTGGAAGAATGTTATAGATGCAGAGAGAACAAGATAGAGAAGTGTGCAAAATATAAGTGATCAAATTCTAGCCTTAAAGGGTTGTACTTATTGGACCTAGTCCAAATTTCACTGTCCCTATCTAAATGACCTGACCCTTGAATTACTTGGTTGGCCAGAAGGATAGGACCCTTTAGGACACCCCGCACAGCGGGACACCACTAGAGGATAACGTGGTTGTCGCACCAACCTTTCTCGTCTCCAGTTGGTCCAAATAGATAATGTCTCAGATACAATCAACTAGGTATGGTTCTAGTTTGGAAAATAAAATCCAACATAGTTGGCGCGTCTATTAAATTAATTAGGGCTTAGGATTTAAAGTGCACGGGATTAGATGATAGGCGTGAGGGAGGTGGTTGCTCAATTAATTCAATTCAAAAGCATATGAGTGCCAAGCAAAGGAGTTCACAATACAAGCTTATTTGATGTGGTGACTTTTAGGGTTCAATGCTAGTATTGGTGTCTTTTAGGGTTTACTTAGATAAATTCAAGCAATGTTCTAGTGAGGTACACAAGGAGTTTTGTAAGTCTCAATTTGTTTGATAAATTCCCTTTAAGTATGAAATGCAAGTGTGTTCTATCTAAATATGAAAACCCTAAAGACAGATGGTGCCGAATGATGAAATTTGGGTCCACAAGGCCAAATGTGGTGCAACCTAATTAAAGAAATCAATGATCCTGACTTACCATGAACTAAGGTGTTCAAAAGTAAATATTTTAGAATTTTTAATGCATAATTTATTTTTTTTAGATTTAATAGTGCATTGGGGTCTTCAGGTCTATTTTGACTCCCAGCTAGTGTTTGGATTTTTTGTGGAACCAGACGTGCTCAACATATTTTTTTCATATTTTTTCTAGATTCTCCATTGTCGTAGGAATCCAACGTCACAAATTTTAGATCAATCAAAGTAGTATAAAAATTCCTATGATTTTTAGAATGCTGCAAATCAAGAAGCATGATCAGATCTGTCGTGAATTTTGGAAAATTCAATATAAGTCATATGGGCACGAAATTTGGACACGATCTTCTTGACTTCAATAGGAGTAATTTCAGAATCTTTGGACCTGCAAAAGTTTGGAAATGATTTTTGAAAAATAGATTTAGTTGTAGTCTGAATTTAAAGGAGGTGATTTTGTTAATTTCAAAGGGATAATGTCCATTGAAAAGAGTTTTATTTTATAGAAAGAAAATAAACCAAGGCAACTTTCTATCCTAACCTAAATTGTTTCTTTTTTGGATTTTTTTTATGTAGAAGTCGAATGTAATCCTAATCTAAGATAATAGTTCTTACCTTTAAATCGTTGAACCCCGCTTGTCTTGCTTTGTCGTTTTCTTTGAATTTTCTAATTCCTGCATATAGATTAACAAACACAAGGCAAGATGGATTAGTAACTTAGACACAAATACGGAGAGGAAAGGCCAAAATAAATTCGTTGCTTCTCCGGCAACGATGTCAAAATGTGCTCTGTTCGTGGATGTGATTGCGAGAAATCACTTTTTGTCATAGTAAATGCGCACAGAAGCTTTTGAAATTTGTAAATCGGATCAAGCACGTAAGATTTTTCGAATAAAATTATGTGAGTCCGAGTTGTTCGTAGGGAGGCAAATAGATTAAAATCGTTTTTCAATATTAGAACTAGAATCGATTCTCAAGTAAGATGACTATTAGAACTAGGCATGCAACTTTTAACTTAATACTAGAAAGCTTACAACTTGAAGACAAGTTAGAAAAATAAATACTAGAACTTTTTTTGAATAAGATAATAGTTTGGCATAAGAAGAACTAGTATTACAACTATTGGAATGCTTCTACAATTACTGCAACTAAAGGTAGACTACAGAAATACAGAGGAAGGGCTTTAAAGGCGAAGTTCGGAGCTCGGGGCGTCGGCGTAGATGCGGATGCAAAGGCAAACCCACAATCTCTAAGGGGGAAACGAAGAAGTAGAGGACTAATTGTAGTTGGTAGATCTATTTCGAAGTAGAAAGGAATGATCCTAAGGGAGGTGGCTAGGGCTTTTATATAGAGGTCAAGAAGGCTTGTGATTGGTTGATCTAAGTTGCCTTGGATCACCAAAATAAAAGATTAGGATTAGGAATCTAGGAATCAAGGGGTAGAATGAAGGAATTGGTGGATTGAATAGGTTAGGTGTTATTGGAATTGATAGAGGGTTAGGATGGCTTTGAGAGGATGATGGAGGGCTGTGGTTATCTCAAATTGTTGGCCTCTTTATATTTAGAATTTCAAGTTGCACATAAAAGCAAAGTTGTAGCTCTCGAAATCAGCTTTCGAACGCAACTTGAATCACTCGATTTGGATTTGAAATGAAAAAGTTATGACCAAAACACTAAAGGTGTATCATGTTACGAATTTTGAGATTAAGTTTAGGATTAGGAATATGATTTGGTTTAGGGTTCTAAGATAAGGATTTAGGTAGGCAATTTAGGACCCTAGGATTTAGATTTAGTGGTAGATAAATTATGGTGTGTTTTGACCATCCAAAATAGTTTTTATTTGAAGATAAAAGGGATGACCAAATAAGGTTTGTTGGATTAGGATTTAGGTTTTCTAAGGATAAGGGATAGGTTCTTTTAGGAAAGGATATGATCTAGTTTGGTCAAGCAAATAGGTTAGGATTTGAGGTATATGGTTGGCCCTAGGGTGTGGGAAATTGGGTCTATAGGTTCGGTCATAGGTTTGAAAATTTGGATTCCTAATTAGGCTAGGGTTAGGTTTAATTAGGTTTCCAAGTAGGTTCACCAATTAGGCTCAGTCCTTTTCCACATGAGCTCAACTTAGAAAGTCCATTCAACCTTGCTTCAAACAACTTGGAATTATGTACCTGCATATATAAAAATAAACGTATCAAGGTACCGGATACAATTGCAGGAAAAATTACACTAAAGCTCACAAGTATGCATTATTTACAGAATAACCTAAAATGACTAATTTAACCTAATTGAGTGCAATCTAACCCAAATTATCCTTAGACTTACATTAGTTAGGGATTAATTAATATAAATAAATATGGAAATATCAATACTGACATATCTATATGAGAAGAGTGTTACTATTAAGCATTGTGTGTTTGCTGCACTAGGATTGGCACATACTACTGTGACTATTCATACGAGCAAATATGAGATTTTACTTCGAAGACTCCATCGGCATGATAATCTTAGGGATTAGTTGCATGCCAGTTTTAGGCAGAGAAAATAGATTGGCTAGTTTATTCAGGTGCATCTCGACACGTGGTGATGTTAGATAGCTCTTCACACTCAGATCGGTCTCATCAGGCAGGACTATATTGGTAGTTGATGTGTGGCATTCCCTTAGTGTTGGTCAGGGGGAGGCTCGTGTGGCTCCTCATATGAAATTGGAGAATGTCCTGGCTCCATATTTCCCTCAAAGTTTGTTCTTCGTCAGCTGTATCACGAAGGAGTTGAATTGCAAGATGGTTTTTGTTGATATATCTCTAACATTCAAATATGTTATGATAGGATGCACTATTGAGTGTGACAATGAAGGTCGTGTTTATTGCCTTATACAATCACCTTACGCAGGGTATGCCTCTCTTCCTTCAGGAGGAGCTTTAAGTTACCTATGGCACCTTAGATTTGGTCATCTCCATTTGCATAATCTTCGAAGGATGTTATTGTAAATTCCACTAACAACCACCTTCCAATGCGAGGCATGCCAACTTGGCAAACATTACAGAAGTGCATTTCCATGGAGCCAACATTGGAGTTCTAAAGCCACGTTGCGATTACTCTATTTGGACATTTGGGGATTTAGTTGGACCCTCGATCATATGGGAGACAGATTTTATTTGGTGGCGATGGATGATATCTTTCGTCCCACTTGGATATTCTTATTGAAGGTCAAAAGTCGGTGATATGATCATGGCATCTTGGCAAAGACGATGAATCAATTTGGGGCTAATGCGAAGATTATTCGATCAGACAGCACCCTGGAGCTTTATATTAGCTCTCTTTGTGCCTTTTATTGGGAAGCATGGAATCATCCACTAAACATGTTGTCCCTACACCTCATAGCAAAATGGTGTAGCAAAAAGGAAGCATTGACATATACTAGATGTTGCAGGGACTCTTGATACAGAATAGTGTACTAGATAGGTACTGAGAAGATGTAGTATTGACTACATGTTATCTCATTAATCGGAAGCCATCTACAGTTTTTGACGAGCAGGTCTCGTATTCCATTCTATTTCTTGATCGTGAATTATTTGGGGTGTCACCTAAGGTCTTTAGCTACGTGACATTTGTGCATCTTCATGCGATTAAGCGTATCTTTCTAGGATACTTGAAGACTCAAAAGGGATACCAGTGTTATGACTTGGTTGGGAGATGCCATTATGTCTGTGCTGATATCACATTCTATGAGTCGACCCCTTACTACTCTATGCCTCGTTCCATATATGCACTCCTGCAAATAATAGTGTACCTGTTAAACTACTTTTTATACCCTCTAATGTCTTACAGGAGTAGTCACTTGAGGGTCCATCTCCTCTCAAGGATCACCCTTATAGTATATTTGGGTGTGAAGAAATGTAGACTTTATTATTATTAAAATTCAAAGAGAAACCATGGGATTTGATCTTCTTTATATAGAGAGACCAATCTTACTATCCAATCCTAATATAATCTTATAAAATAAGTAGAATATATCTCTCATTAAATCAAATCAAATCCTAAGCATATTTCCCAAGGGATAGTCCCAAAATAGAAAACATAAAATATGGAAAGAGGATAACATGGCAAGATGATTTGCTTCTTCTCCTCTACTCAACATGGAGAATCTTGGGAGATCTCCAATGTGGAGATCACGAGAATTTGCAAAACTCCCCCCTAAGTTGGACGTGCACGATCCAACTTGAGGAAGAATTTTAGGATCTGATACATGTGTAGACCTTACACACACGAACAGTCTTTGAACCTTGAATTTGACCACGAACTAGACTTGAACTTGATTGTGGGGAATGTTCCTAAGCACATGGTAGTCGTCCATCTTCTAGAAAAAAATCTTCACACTTTGAGAAGAGTAAAAAAAAATCAGATTTTGGGATTCCTTTGAGGTAGGTAGATATGCATTGACACTTGGTTACGCACGGACTTCAGCATGTAGATGGACTTGTTTTGGAGACTTTAATTGGAAGGCGATTCCAAGCACCATAGGGGTGATGATCCCAAGCACTGATACGAAGTATGGGATATGTTCCCAAGCATGGATAATCACCTTTCAGCAGAAAAAAATTTTCACCTTAGGAGAAGACAAAAAACTAGCTTTAGGCATTTATCGGTGGGGCTAAGCTCGCGACTTGGTTTTCCTACCACTCATCATCATATTCTCTGATAACACAATCCGAGACCTTAGGAATGCCTTTTGGGCTAGGGATAGGTTAGGCAAATAGTATGATAGCTACAACAAGACTTGTCTCTGTCTTGCATGGAGCACTAGCAACCATCATGATTACTTTAGTAGCACCAACAACAAGTCACTTGAGGGTCCATCTCCCTACAAGGATCACCCTGATAGCATATTTGAGAGTGTGAAGAAATATGGACCTTATTATTATTAAAACTCAGAGAAATTATGGGATTTGGTCTCTTTATATAGAGAGACCAATTCTACCTTCCAATCCTAATATAATCTTCTAAAATAAGTAAAATATATTTCTAACTAAATCAAATCCTATAGATATTTCCTAAAGGGATAATCCAAAAATAGAAAGCATAAAATATGGAAAGTGGATAACATGACAAGATGATTTGTTTCTTCTCCTCTACTCAATATGGAGTGTTGTGCCGCTTTAGTCTTCTACTTATTTGCTTATATTGTTAGTATGAGTTTCTTTTGTTATTTGATTATTTTCTTATGAGGTTGTACTGAACTTTTCCCACCTCTATATATTAAGAGGTAGGGTCAGAGAATAATATTGCTTGGTTCATTTTCTCCTGTGTGTGGGTTAGAGGTGGTTACCTTAGCTTAGCCTATTCCTCTAGGTAGGACAATACAGGTTAGGGGTGTACACGTGTCGGGTTGGCTGGGGTTGGGTTGGGACTCAACCCAAACCCAACCCATGGTTTTCGAAAAATAGGCATGCCGGCGAAATGCACCCTTACAATTTCATCGGCATGGCATCGAAATTGGCACTTCGCCCATTAGTAGCAGCTTTGGTGATAGGCTGGTGAGGGGTGGTAGGCTATGTGGTGGTGGACCGGTGGTAGCAGGCCAGCAGCTTTGGTGGTAGGCTCAGGCTGGACGGAGGGGAAGGTAGAGAGGATGGTGGATGGCTGGTGAGGGGTGGTAGGCTATGTGGTGGTGGACCGGTGGTAGCAGGCCAGCAGCTTTGGTGGTAGGCTCAGGCTGGACGGAGGGGAAGGTAGAGACGACGATAGAAGGCTGGTGAGGGGGTGGTGGGCTGTGTGGTGATGGTGGCGGTAGCTCTGATGAAGGGGGTGGTGGTTGTCACTAATGTAGAGGAGGAAGAGAGGAGGGAGGAAGATGCTAACTTTGAGCGGTAAACAATCAGAACAATGGCGACGAGAAGGGAGCTACGAGAGAGGCTGATGGTGACGACAAGAGAGGAAGCTCGATTTAGGGCTTGCGAGCTGGAGAGGGAAACTGAAAAGAAGCGCATGATGGAAAGAGCACAAGGAGAGGAAAAAGTGAATTGAGGGAGCGATGTGCGTTGTTTACGTGTTTTTTTTTTTCTCCTTTCAAGTTTAAACAGGGTGGCTTTTTTTTCTTTAAAGTTTGGACTGGGGTGGGCTTTTTTTTTCCTTTGAAATTTGAATGGATATTCTCATATATATATATATTGGGTTGAATTGGGTTGTGGGTTGGGTTGGGTTTATTAGACCTCAAACGCAACTCAACCCATTTTTTATCGAGTTGGGAAAATCTCAATCCAACCCAATCGGGTTGGGCTTAGGTTGAACCCAACCCGTGTACACCCCTAGTACAGGTAGCCGATAAGAGGCACTCACATGTTGTTGGACAGGGGAGGTTCTTGATACCCCCACATTAAGATTACTTTGACGTTCTTTGTATTGGATTTTCCAATCAGTCTACTTTCTGTTAGTTAGGCTACAAAGGACCTGAATTATTGTGCCATTTTTGATGCCTAGTCTTGTGTTTTTCAGGACAAGCTCACGGAGAGGATGATTGGTGGAGGACGTGAAGAAAGGGGGGTTTATTGCCTGAGCTGGAATCCTTTTGTTGCTACTTGCCCCGAGAGGTCTCCTTTATAGCTCGAAGTCCGTTCTAGTGTCACCTTCACCTTGGTCACCTTCCTTTAGATCGACTTCGGCGTTTCATACCCCATATCTCTCCTTTTGTCATCACCTGCGATACTTGTCAGCTGGGCAAGCAACACCGTGCCAGTTTTCCTTCTAGTAAGAGTGCGGGGTCTACCGCTTTATTTCAGTTGATTCATATGGATGTGTGGGGTCGTAACCGAATTCCTGACAGAGTCATCACTATTTTCTTGTCATTTTTGATGATTTTTCCAGATTATCATGGGCTTTTCTTATGAAAAATAAGTTACATGTGAGTACTATTGTTGAACCTTTTATATTAAAAATAAAGATCCAGTTTTTCCACTATTGTTAAGGCTGTGTGATCAGATGATGCTCTTGAGTTTTGTACTCGTCACTTGTCTTTGTTTTATAAATCCTATGGCATTGTGCCTCAAACTACATGTACTTATACTTCTCAGCAGAATGGAGTTGCTAAGAGGAAGCATCGATATCTTCTTGATGTGACCCACACCTTGTTGATACATCGCAATGTTCCTTCTCATTATTGTGTTGTTGCCATCTTGACTACTTGATTTTTGATCAATAGGATGCCAAGCTCTGTTATTCATGAGTAGATCTCTTGGCGACTTTTGTATCTTGATCGTGAGCTTTCCATGTGTCTCTTAGAGTTTTTAGGTGCGTTGTCTTTGTGCACATTCTCACCCCTGGTCAGGATAAGTTTGCACCAAGGATAGTCAAATGTGTTTTCTTTGGATACTCTCGAACTCAGAAGAGTTATCGGTGTTTTGATCCCACTTTTGGTCGTCATTACTTCAGTACTAATGTTACCTTTCATGAGTCAATTCCCCATTTCTCTATTGCGGGTCGTGATATTTCTCTGGAGATTGTTGAGGCACCCTATGCCTATTCCCTCTATACCTTTAGAGGGTATACTGGTTACTGACCACATGCCTTACACTACTGAGCCTGTGCGGTATTAGGACCCACCTGTTACCTTCAGGCTTCTTGTTACTTTCAGGTAGCCCCCCCTTCATTAATACCATCCTCTCCGGTACAGGTGAGCTCAGATACTTTACAGACTGGCAGTGTTTTACTGAGTTGTGATGATAAGAGGGTAGAGATGGATGGTACTACTTCTGAGCCAGTACAGGAGACCATGCTTGATAATTTGGATCTTTTGATTGTTGTTCGGAAGGCACCTCGGAGCTGTGCCTGATATCATGTGGCAGGGGCCCTATCTTTTTAGAGTCTGTTCATTAATTTGGATCTTTTGGGAGGTTCTGCATAGCTTTGTCTACCATTGAGCTACCTACCATATACTAGCAAGCCATGCTTGATCCAAGCCATGGAGGATGAGATGGCTGCCTTACATTTACGGGATACTTGGGAGCTTACTACTATTCTAGTTGGAGCCGCTTTTGTTGGTATTAGATTGGTGTTTGCTATTAAATACAACCTGGATGGGCCTGTTGCTCAACATAAGGCCCATTTTGTAGCAAAGGGATATACTTAAGACATATGGTGTGGACTTCTTCGACACATTTTCTTCAGTTGCTCGGCTTTCAATTGTTTGTATTCTTGTCTCCGTTCACATTCTCTCTAGATGAGGTGTGATAATAGGGATTCCATGTACATTGCTAACAATCTTATGTTCCACGAGAGGACAAAGCACGTTAAGATAGATTTCCACTACGTGCATGACTTGATCCAGCGTGGACTCATTCGCACTGTTTCTATCACTGTAGAGGACTAGACAATAGATATCTTTACTAAGCCACTGCCACGTTCATCTTTTGATGTTTGTTATTCCAAGTTGAGCATGATTGACATCTATGCTCCAGCTTGAAGGGAAGTGTTGTGTCTCTTCGGTCTTTTACTTGTTTGGTTATGTCATTAGTATGTGTATCTTTTGCTATTTTATTATTTTCTTATGGGATTGTACTTAACTTTTCCCACTTCTATCTAAGTCAGAGAAATTGAATGATCTTATTGAACTTCGAAATCCTACACCTCTTTATATAAAGAGAGGTGAATGGGAAAATTGTAATACAGGTCCAGGTAGAAATATAAAATAATGGAACAATACATAAGACTCAAGGGGTGTCTAAATAATAACTATCATATTAACACTTCCCCTCAATCTGGAGCATAGATATCGATTATGCTCTGCTTAGAACAACATACATCAAATGTACAAAGAGGAAGAGGTTTAGTGAATATGTCTGCTGTTTGATCTTCAGAGGCAACCAAAGTGGTATAGATGGTCTTTGGTATAATGGCAATTAACCTCAATATGCTTGGTACGCCCATGGAACATTGGGTTATTCGTTATATAAGTTGCAGCGCGATTATCACACTTCATCTCCATCGACCCCTCAACTTGGACATGCAAATCTTGTAATACTGATCTAACTCAGACCATTTCTGCAGCAGTTTGTGCCATGGCACGTTACTCAGATTCGGTACTTGATCTGGACACAACCTATTGCTTCTTACTCTTTTAAGTCATAAGATTTCCTGCTACATAAGTACAGAAACTGTAGTTGACTTCCTATTTGTCATACAACTTGCATTATTTGCATCAGAATAGTCAACCATAGTCATGGACTCTTCTTTCTTGAACAAGATACCCTTGCCTGGCACTTTCTTCAGGTACCTGAGTACCTGCATTGCAGCATCCCAATGTTATTTGGTTGGTTTGTCCATGAACTGACTAAGCTTCCCAACTGCAAGGGAGATGTCAGGACATGTAATAGTGAGATATAGCAGTTTACCAACCGTCTATAAGATTTGCTGTCGATAGGTTGAGACTTAGTATGATAGAGATGTCCTTTAGGATCTATAGGTATATTAGCAGGCTTTGATTCCAACATCCCAACCTCCTATAACATAGCAAGAGAATACTTGTGCTGGGTTAGGACTATGCCATCTCTGCTCCGTGCCACCACAATGCCTTATACCTTGAAGTAGACTCATCCGGGTTGTATTTCAAGGCAAAGACCTATCGACAACCTATAAGTCTGGCACCGGCTAGAAGTGGTGTAACTTCCCATGTTTGACGATACTACAAGGCAACCATCTCATCCTCCATGACCTTCCACCATTTCGGATCGAGCATGATTTGCTTGTAGGTAGTTAGTAACTTCGTGGCTGACAAAGCAATCATGAACTTAAAAGCTGCCCCCATCTTGTTGGTAGACATTGTCTCTGCAACTCTATAGTGTGCACAAGAACACAGTGCATTCGAAACTGCTATCGGAAGGTCATCCTTGGGATTGGCATCACTTGTGCTTGCACAATCACCACTAGCTTGAATTTGGTCAGATGGATCAACACATACTTGACTCGGGGAGGAAGATAGAATTGAAGTGGGGGGGGTGTGCTGCTATACGTCACTGGCAACTGATGTGGAGGATCTCTACATCGGACATCATCACTAGAAGGTGTAGGAGGTGCAGGAGATGTCTTAGACTCCATAATCCCATCCATAGGCACATGTGGGATAAGCGTGGATGCAAACTTTGCCTTAGGAGAAACTGACATGTGGCCAAAGAAAAATATGGCATTTCCTCATGAAAAGTCACATTGTCACTAATGTAGTGCTTCCCTGCAACAGAATCATAGCGGCGATACCCCTTTTGAATAGGTAAATATCCAAGGAAAAGACATTTAATTGCACGTGGTGGCGCCAACTAATCTCTTCTTGGACCCATAAGATGCACAAAAGCCTCACATTCAAACACACGGGGTGGTAACTAAAATAGCTCCTCAGGATAAAGCACATGCCAAGGGGTTTGCTCATGTAAAATTGATGATGGTATCCTGTTAATAAGATAACATGTAGTAAGAACTGCATCACCCCAATATAAATGTGGAAGACAATGCTGTATTAGTAAGGTACGAGTCACATCCAACAGGTGCTTGTGTTTCCTCTCTGCCACACCATTCTGCTGTGAGGTCTAGGGATAGGTCTGATGCACAATACCATGTGTCTTGTAAAAGCTAGCTAGCTGTATGGTACAACATTCTAAAGCATTATCAGATATAACAATTTTGACTATGGCAGTAGACTGGTTTTTTTAATTTCTAATAAAAAATGCTCAATAATCTCTCCGACATCAGACTTCATAAGAAAACAACCATGATAAATGGGAAAGATCCATCCACGACTATATGGTAGCAATGACCCCGTCAGTCAGGTATCTGACTAGGTCCTTAAACATCCAAATGTAACAACTCAAAAATAGCAGGATGAGGTCCAATAATGGTTAGAAATGAGGATATGTGGTGCTTTCCTAGATGACAAGCATTACGGTGTATCCCAGTTGTTGGTGATAGGTGTGGGATAATGCATTTGAGCCTGTCCAGAGATAGGTGATCAAGGTGACGATGCCACTGCAAGGCACTCCAGATGTGAAGCTAGAACCACTTGATATGTAGCAACAAGAGGCATCTGGACTGGGCGATACACACCCCCTTCATGTCTGCCACCAATCGCCCTCTTCGTCAGTTAATCCTAAAATATGTAACCAACATTATTAAATATGGCTCTACAATTAAGTTAGTTCGTAATCTTATTTATAGATAACAAATTCATAGCTAAATCAGGAAAAAAAAGACATTAGACAGTCGCATGGTAGGGGTAATTGACACCTCCCCCTAACTAATTTGTGTTTGCCATTTGCCACTTGTACCGTCTTTCCATATGGCACAATCTGCAATCTTCTAAAGCTCCCACGATCACCAGATAAATGATGTGATGCACTAGAATCTACCAACCATGACATATCAATACCTGACGTCGAGGCAAATGCAGCAGTCTCAGTAGTGATGGTCGGCTACTGAGTCAACTGTGAGAGACGCTGAACCACATCTTCATAATCTGCACGAGGGACGGTGTCAGACTGCTCAGTAGAAGTCACAGAAGCCTGATTGGCTATCGATGGTCTCCCGTGCTTGTCCCAACACGAGACCTCTATGTGTCCAACCTCCCCACAGAAGGTATAAGTGGTACGGGGCCTCCTAGAAGAGCCTCGTCCTCTATCCTGAACACGAATAAGGATCACATACAAAATGTGATCCTTATCTAGGCCCTCCCTTGTCATAAGGAATGCTAGAGGCCATCTTGGATAATTGGTCTCATCAACATTGTTCTGGTGTGCCCATGGCAAGCTCACGAAATGGCCTCTTTCTAACATGATATCGAAATACAGTTGTGTCAGCAATATTTTGCTAAATATGGATAATATGTCGATAAGTTTGGAGAAATAGGTGACATTAGATACAATTCTTAGATCGTTACCATATTTTAAGGTGAAAATAGGTGTCTCAATAATCAGTTTCTACCTATTACTATTTCTGTAAGTGATCTAAATTTTGATGTCGGTTTATTATCGAAATGGCTATTTTTGGGGTGTCATATTGACATCAATATAATGTCGAAATACAGGGACTTTGATGAAATGTCATCAAAATTTCGTCGAAATGTTAGCAAGTGACGAAATGCACTTGGCATTTCGACTTGTAGCTACTGCTTCTCACAGTTCACCCATCTTCTCTACTATTGTTATTGTTGCTCACACTGCTGCTGTAACTCTGTTCTTATCTAAATTGAATCTCCAATGTTGTTGCTCCCTCTCATCTTGTTACTCCTCTCCTCTGACTCTTTTAAGATTTGATTCCACACATATCTATAATTATAGAGTAGATCGACATATTAGACTTTTGATTTACTATTATTATGAACATATATGTCTAATCATAATTTTAAATTGAGGAAACATTTATTTTGTTCCTAAAGATAAATTTTCAAATGTTTAAAGGTGACAATCTATATTTTTCATGCATGAATATGAGACAATTAGATCTAAACGTGACTCGTAAGGGGGGATATAAATAAAAATGGCCAACACAGTAAACATAGTGATATTTAGATTTATTCAAATTGATTAATTAATTTAAAATCAAATGGTTAGGTATTTAAATTTCAGCTTTTAAATTTTTACTTTAATTTTTTGTAAATTATATATTTAAATCTTTTATCTTTACATGACTTAATTAAATTTGTACAATAGTTATTTGATATTTGATTTTTGAACTTGAATATAGTATAGTAGACTATTTGTTGCTTATGAATATTATGATAGAACACTATTATTCTTACATATTCTTGAAATTTTAATTAGTTTAACTAGTTTTGTCAGGATACATCGGCATGCTTCTAAAATGAATTATTTTTGGGACATCGAAATCTGACGTCGACATATAGACGTTTTCACGGCGTGCCCTTAACATGTCTCCAAAATACACACTTAGAAATTTATCGAAATGTCGAAATCAACATTTTAAATCTTGTTCATACAAAAAAATGGACTCTTGTCAGTCACATTCTCTTACATGGTACTTGATGTGACCTCAGATTCTGAATAGGATGCCATCTTGAGCCTCTAGAAAGAGAAAATGCGCCAAAATAGAGATTTTGAAATAAGAATATTAAGGAATGAACATGCATTTTTGGGCTATAGAAAGCCTAAAAACCACATTGAAAATCCCCAATAGCCTCTGCGAGATCACCCTGATGGATCCAATATTCAACCCCAACAATATTTGTAGGGTCGATGAGAAGCCGTCCTCAACCAACAGCATTGGTGGTGGGCTTGGTGCAGCCAGCAGCACTAGCGTTGCCTTGTAGGGGCGGTGTCGGTGGCTGTTGGCGGTGTCGCTGGTGGTTGCTGGTGGCGCCGGTGGCTGTTGGTGATGTTGGTTGGAGGAGGAGAAAGGAGATTAGGGTTAGGGTAGAAGGGTTTTGGGGCTTGGTTTGGGTGGGATATCAGAGCTTGGCCTAGGACCTCGCTCTGGTATCAAGTAAGAGAGAATGAACAAATCTATTATTTTAATAAATCTTATACCTCTTTATATAGAAGAGAGGTGTGAGAAAATAATACTATATGCCTAGAAAGAAAATTTAAGTTACACGCAGCATAATAGAAAATAAAAGTAAATAGTGATATGTCAACAAAATATAGAAGTATATTGAGGATTGCCCTCAAAACATGTTGAAGTCAATAATATATGATGCGCCTAAAACTATCTGTGGGCTAGATAATGACTTTTGAAATGTTGAATGCTGCTGACGTGGAACATTAAAATTTTCATCTGAAGTCTCATCATGTGGAAATTTATATTCTAACGTAGCACACGATGTTATAGAATGCTGATATCTTAATCTTTTTTTTTGTAAGATATGTGTTGGTCCGATTTCGCACATTACCTCAACTATTCTAATTAACAATCACATTTAGATTGAATGGAGCGTCAAGGGAGGATCCTTAAGAAATGTTGATTCTGCTTGCCTGTCAGTTCCATCAACACTAGAGTTTAATGAAACAAAACAGTGGTATGATGGTTTGCTTGTACTGCAGTGGCTTGATAGAGCATCTAGACTTTAAGCAGGCCTGAGATTTCAGGGTCTGTGCTCTCCGCAGCTTGTATGATGGGCTAATTTGTTTTTCTTATATATTTTTTATTTTTTTATTTTGGTGTACATTTCAGTTACACTTACCGAACCTCTCTTGAAAAATCAGAGCAATACTGGAAGGGCTGGTAATTACTTATTTCTGTTTCTAATTCATTGGAACCTTGAATATTTTCTGGTGACAATATTCATCTCTGAACTTTTTCTGATCAAATGCCTATTTTTTAAAGTGATGTAATTTACCTTTTTACAATTGAGGTTGCTCCATTTTGTGCATTTTATAGTCAACTGAAGAAAAATAAACCATTATGCATCTTGTTTAGAGAAGAGCCCAGCATGTTATGACGTGAAAATAAAAGGAGTCTGATAAATGCTTGGGGTCTTTATCCATTCCCCCCAGTGGTCTGACGTTGAGTGTTCTGACATGGAATCTGGGCTATACAGGTCGAAAGCCAAAATTTTACCTTCATGACATCTGATAGGAGAAAATAACCAATCAAGGAGCTCTTTATATAGAGAGACTCGAAAGGGATAAACTATATGAGGGACCCTTACATAATAATGAAAATATAAAAGACACCATAAAATAGAAAAGACCAAAAACTATAATAAGACTTTAGCTGCCCCCCTCAAATAACAATCAGACTTGCTCACCTTGGAACATAGATACTCCAACCGCTTCTTCGCTAGAGTCTTAGTGAATATATCAGTTATCTGGCCTTCATTGGAAACATACGGTGTAGAGATCTTTCCACTCATGAAAGCATCTCGAACAAAGTGGCAGCCAACTTCTATATGTTTGTTCCTCTCATTAAAAGCAGGATTGTTAGCAGTAAAGGTCACAATATATAGGAATAGGTCTAGAAATATTAACACCAAAGTCATGCAGAATAGACCTAATCCAGAAAAGCTCGCAGGTGGTATGGGCCATAGCTCAGTACTCGAACTCAGTACTAGATCTGGATACAATATTTTGCTTCTTGCTTCTCTAGGTGACTAGGTTGCTACTAACATAAGTGCAATACCTTGTAGTAGACCGTTCGTCCTCATGAGCACCGGCATAATCTGCATCAGAATATCCGTAAACCTCTAAATGACCATGCCTTTGGAAGGAAAGACCCTTTCCAGGAGCACTCTTCAAATATTGCAGGACTTGGCATACTCCTGTCCCATGCACCTCTTTAGGTTCCTGCATGAACTGGCTTAGTCTGTTAACCACATAGGATATATCCAACCTTGTCACAGTTAGATAAAGCAATTTTCCCATCATGACTCTGTATCTAGCAACATCCTCCATGATCGAACTGTCAGTGTCTACCAAGTGAAAAGAAGGATCCAGTGATATGCTAGTAGGCTTGCAGCCTAGCATCCCTACTTCACGAAACATGCCTAGCACATACTTCCGTTAGGAAAGTACCATCCCTTTATCTAAATGATGTATCTTAATGCCTAGAAAATAACTGGTTAGTCTAAGGTCTTTGGTAACAAATTAAGTATGTAAGGCCTTGACTACCTCCAGGCCTTCCTTATCACTTCCTGTCACTAGGATATCATGCACTTAAATTATCAAAATAACATATGCTTCACAAACACTGAATGATAACCTGTAGATCTCAAGAATCCAAAACCCTAAATAGCTGTGCTAAATCTGTCAAACCATGCTCTTGGGCTTTGGTTCAACCCACATATAACCTTATGCAGCTTACACACCTTCTGACACCCCCTGGCTAACAAACCTCAGAGGTTGCTGCATGTATACTTCATTAAGTTTGCCATATAAGAAGGCATTTTTACTGTCTAGCTGATAAACAAGCCACACACGGTTGACTGCAAAAGAAAGGAGGTTTTGCACTGAATTGAGTCTGGCAACTAGTGAGGTCTCAAAGTAATCAACACCAAAGGTTTGAGTATATTCTTTGGCAACTAGCCTTGGCTTGTAGCATTTAATAGAATCATTCGGGAGATATTTGAAGGTAAACACCCACTTACACCCCACTACAGTAGCTCTAAGGGGTAGCTCAACCAACTCCCATATTCTTTGGGACTGCAGTGCTGCCATCTCCACTTCCATAGCCTATGTCCATAAAGGATCCTATAGCACCTTTGTATAGGTGCGTGGAACTTGATGCCTGTCAACTGCAAGAGATAATAGCTATCTTGTTGCAGGTAAATGGTCAAAAGAAATATACTGTGAAGCAGAATAGCGGGCACATGACCGTTGGGCCTTCTGTTGAGTAATAGGAAGGCCCAAGTCAGGTCCCTTCGTAGGAGGAATTGCCTAATTTCCATCCAAATTTGCAGGATCAATAGAGGGCTGAGTGTGGATGGTAGACAATGGCTCAGTGGCAAGTATGGTCGGAGATGGCTCTGGTGTAGGATTTAGTGGTACTATATTTCGTAGATAGGATGGCATGGGAAGAGGGATATCCTGTGGCACTGGAGAAGTAGGTTCCCCTTTCTATGAGTAGAAGGGAATGTCCTCAAAAAATGTAACATCAACACTGACATAAAGTTTATGAGCCACAAGATCATAACAACGATATCTCTTTTGGGTCCTCGAGTATCCCAAGAAGATATACTTCACTGATCAAGAAGCCAACTTATTCACCTTGAACAAGTGGACAAAACAAACACCCCCAAAATGGAATACAGGATCTTAACCCTTAAGACAGAGGAAGATACCCAATTAATAAGGAATATTGCTATCAAAACAGCATCCGCCCAAAACTGGGAAGGCATATGCATCTTAAACATCAAGGTATGTGTCACATCAAGTAAATGTCGCAATTTGCGTTTAGCCATCAATTTTGTTGGGAGGTATGAATGTAGAAGTTTTGGTGAACAAGCCCCAAAGAGATAAAAAAATTGAGATAAAGTGGTATTCATAATCTCAAGCCCATTATCACTCTTGAAAATGTGAATAGTGGAAAATTGAGCCTTTATTTTATTGAACAAATTTTTAATGAGTACATAGGTTTCCAAATTTTCTTTCATCATATAAACCCATGACGCAGGTATAATCATCCACCAAAACAAGAAAATACTGAAAATCGCTAAGACTATAGACCCGACATGGTTCCTATAAATCAGCATGAATAAGGTCTAACAACGACTCAATTTTCTTTTTCTGACTAGGAAAAGTAGACTTGTGATGCTTGCCCAATTGGCAGGCCTCACACCAAAATGACTCTGCAAACTGTTAACTCGGGAACTAACGACGCAAAATTGGGATATTGGGATGACCCTAGCGAAGATGCCACTATAAGGTAGTAGTGGCAAGGGTGGTAACAACAGAAAGGTGTGGGTGGTAGATTGATGTAGTACAATCTATCTTGCTCAAGTTCTCCACCAATCTGCTTCATCGTCTAGAAATTCTGTAGAAAGAAAAGCTTATCATGATAGTTTGATGCCTTAATAATTTGACCAATCGATAGTAAATTTAAAGCAAATTTAGGTGCATGCATTACTTTAGTTAGAGATAGAACTAGATAAGGAAATATCCCCCAAGCCAGCCATAAGGGATAAGGCACCATCAGTCACCCTGACATGAAAAGGTGTGGCAAGAGATCGCAAAGACGAAAATAATGTAGCATCGTTTGTGGTGTGGGAAAAAGCACTTGAGTTTGCAATCCACGCTGGGGCACGAGTATTGGCAGATATAGCAGCAATACCTGCAGGATGAGCTATAGACGCTCTAGCTGTAGACATAGACTGGGAGGTCCTGAGTTGGTCATACTCCTCTTTAGAGATAAAAGTTTGGGAACTGGCAGGGTCCGCCTAATATTGACTTTCCTCTCCTCTGGTAGATACTTGATATGCTTGTTGCCCTTGAGGGAAATCATGGTTGATCCAATAGCAATCAACAATATGGCTCATCTTATGGCAGTGATCACAAAAAAGTGGAGTGAGATCACGATCACAGCTACTGCCACCTCCTCTGGTAGCACGACCTCTCCCCCTTTCTGTAGGAGCCCCTCGACCACGGCCAAAGGATGCCATGGCCGTGGTCATAACACGTGCATGTTATTTGGGTGATTCATAACATTTTTTTTGAAAGATTGGGTGATTCATAACATACTAAAACTTTTATTTGCGTCGATGGTCACTTCTGTTTTGTTAAGCTGGATTTAGAATATGCCCCTTGTAAACATATGTAGCTCACAATATCTTTCCTTACAGAAGAGAAAAATGTTTTAATCGCTTATTTAGAAAATTTGCTACAGTATACACCACCGATTGAGAATGTAGTACATGCTAATGCCCTTAACAATTTAACCGCAGGCTCTCTATGATACCCCAATGTAGTACATGCTAATGCCCTTAACAATTTAACCGCAGGCTCTCTATGATACCCCTTTGATCGTTAGTACAGCTCAGGCTGTTGCAAAGTAATAATAAAATAGACCAATTAATGCTTTTGTAAAATGGGGTGCATTTCACTTATCCAAGTTTGGTGTAAAATATAGTTGGATTAGCTTCAAACTAGCAGATTGATAGAAAAGGTGACAGCTAGATCAATGCAAGAGCAAGAGCCTAGTCAACCTCATGTAGCATGTAGTCATGTCAGGTGCTTGCTATCAATTGATGAACGTTAAGTAACGATAAAGAATTTTAAATTTATGTTTTTACAAAATGGAATAAATATGTTACTTATTTGCACATGCTATATTTTACATCAATGACAACTATACCCTAGATATCTGATTGCTAGAGTAAATTAGAAATATGAATAATCAAAATAGGTTTCTTGAGAGTTAAGTTAGGATTTTATATTTATCGGAAAGAATGAAATGTCACAACCTCAAAAGAAACCCTAGCTCTCTTTATATAGAGAGAAGTTATTTGGTAAAGTATAGGGAAGACTCAACAAGAAATAATAACTCACAAATATACTTCTAATATAATAAAATACTTAATACTTCCCCTCAAGTTGGAGCATACATATCAAGCATGCTCAGCTTGGTACATAAATAATCATAACACTTTCATGGGAATGCCTTCATGAAGATGTCTGCAACCTACTGCTCAAAAGTAGTAGTAGGGGTGCAAATCTTTCATATGTTGACCATGTCTTTTTGATAAAATGATAATCTACCTTAATATGCTTGGTGTGCTCGTGGAAGATAGGATTGGAAGCTGTGAACATGGTTGATTGATTGTCATAAAACATAGGTATAAGAAGAGAGACCTAGATCCCCAGATCAACGAAGAAGTGTACAAGCCACATAACCTTGCAGGCAGTATGAGCCATGGTAGGGTATTCTACCTCTGCATTGGATCTGGTAACAATTATCTGCTTCTTGCTCCTCCAAGTAACATGATTGCCACCAAGAAATGTAGCATAACCTGTAGCAGATAACCTATCCTCCATGGACTCTACATAGTTTGCATCATAATATGAATGCAGATCCACATACTCATGCTTCTTCATATAGAGGCCTCTACTAGGATTCCTTTAAGATATTTGAGGATAAGGCAGACAACTTGCCAATGATTGTAGTGAGGATTCTTCATAAATTGACTCGCTTTGTTAACTGCAAAGCTAATGTCAGGTCTGGTAGCAGTAACATAAAGTGACTTGCCAACAATGCTTCTGTACTTTTTGTCTTCAAACAATGGATCATCTTTCTCATTTACTTGCCCCTATGACTCCACTGGAATGAAGAAGGGCTTCACCCTAAGATGACTAGTCTTCTCAAGAAGTTCTATAACATACTTCCTCTGTGAAAGAACCATTTTACAAGGATTCCTAGCAACTTTGAAGCCCAGAAAGTACCTCAGGGTGCCTAAGTCTTTTGTAATAAAAGTAGTCTAAAAGAAATCCTTAAGTCTCTTGAATTGTAGTGGCACCATCACCAGTGTGGATCATATCATCCAACATAAATTGCCAAAATCATAACCCCTAACTTCTTACAAAGATCGCATGATAAGAAATAGATCTACGAAAATCAATTTTTTGAATTTCTTGACTTAACCTCTCAAACTATGCTCTCAGACTCTGGTTTCAGGCCATAGATAGCCTTTTGAAGATGACAAACCTTCTCCCCCTCAACTACATAGCTTGGTGATTGGGCCATGTAAACTTCCTTCTACAGGTCATCATATAGGAAGGCACTCTTTACATCAAGTTGATATAGAGGCCACTCTTTATTATCAACCATAGAAATAATAGCATGAACAGAGTTGAGGCGGGTCACTGGAGGGAAAGTGTCAAGGTAATCAAGTCCATAGGTCCGAGTGTAGCCCTTAGCAACTAATCTGGCCTTCAATCTCTCAACAGTCCCATTTGATTTATACTTGATAGTATAACTCCATTGTCAATCAACTATAATTGGCCCATCAGGAAGATCAATCAATTCCCAAGTACTTTGTGTAGCAAGAGCTGTCATCTCCTCATCCAGAGCCTTCCACCAACTTGGATCTTATGCAACCTCATAATAGTTTCCAGGAACTATTATGAAAGATATAGCTATGGAAAACCTCTGGACTAAGATGATTAATAATAGTATAATGTGACATGGGGTATAAGGTACAACTTCTTATTGCCATTTGTAGAGTAATGGGTAATTCCTTTAGTTGCTGAGTGGAAGAAGCATCTGGGTCAGATGTTGATGGGGAAGATGGATCAGATGATCTCTCGTCAGGAACTTCAACCTGCATGGATGGCAAGGGAATAAAGAAGGGGTCCTTATGACGATGTTGATAGGTGTGGGTTACCAAACCAAGAGAAGGGCCTTCATCAGAGTAGAAAGGCACCTTCTCAAAGAAAGAAACATCAACAGACACATAATATTGATTCCCAATAGGATCAAAACAACGATACCCTTTCTAAGATCTAGAGTATCCCAGAAAAATACATTTGACCAACCTAGAAGAAAGCTTATTAATAATCCTAAACAGATGAACAAAGCATGTGTATCCAAAAATCTGTAGTGATAAAGCAAAGAGACTAGCATCATGTTGAAGAATCAAGAAAGGTGTCTCCTCATTAAGAACCGAGTAGGGGATCTTGCTAACAAGATAAGTGGTAGTGAGTACAACATTCCCCTAAAAGTGCTTAGGAACATTCATGTCAAAGAGCAATGTATTGGTCACGTGAAGAATATGGCGAATTGCATTCAACAATGCCATTTTGTTGGGAAGCATAGGTAGAAGAAGTTTGATGTATTGTGCCATTTTTAGCTAGGAATTCTTGAACATCTTTTTTCATAAACTTAAGTACATTATCATTGCGGAAAATTTTGATGTTCGTGGAATAAAAATTTTAAACTTCATTAAAAAATTTTGGGATTACAATGCTTATCTCTAACAAATCCTTTAATAAAAACACCCAAGAAAGATGGTTATAATCATCAACAAAAATCACAAAATACCAGAAAATAG
Source organism: Thalassia testudinum (assembly GCA_037157565.1). Taxonomy (NCBI): domain Eukaryota; kingdom Viridiplantae; phylum Streptophyta; class Magnoliopsida; order Alismatales; family Hydrocharitaceae; genus Thalassia; species Thalassia testudinum. The sequence continues at coordinate 807,602 of JAZHRO010000012.1, forward strand.
AATGTGACTTATTCAACAAGGACCCTAAATGTCATAATGGACTAAAGAAAATGGAGACAAACTCTTATTTTCTCTGGAAAGAAAGGACACCCGGTAATGTTTGCCAGGGTGGTAGGATTTACACTCAAGAGAGGTTGGTATAGTAGAATCTGGGAACATTTGTCAAAGGTTAGAAGCAGATGGGTGACCTAGACGACAATGCCAGAGTTCAAGATTGGTAGACCTAGATGACAATGCCAGAGTTCTAGATCGGTAGAGATAGACACCACACCGACAAAAATTTGAGCAGAATCAATGTAATAGAGACCATCTCTTTGAATGAGCCCACCAATCATCTTCGCCATCCAGATGTCTTGAAAGAAAATAAAGTGCTCATCAAATAGCACCAGGAAGGAAAGGTCTTTACATATTCTATAGTCAGATAATAATCTCAATGGAAACTAAGGGGCAGAATAGACACCAAAAGCTATAAGGTATTAGTGAAATGGACATCCTTAATGGTAGTAATTGGAGAATATGAGCCATTTGCCAATTGGATAAAAGTAATGGTAGGAGATCATCGCAAAGAGATAAGTGCATCCCTTTTACTAGTGAGATGATTAGAAGCACTTGAATCCACCACCCAGGAAGGGGTTGGTGAAATAGTAGCCAGAATGGTTGAAGTACCAGTCGTAGCAAGAGACGTAGTGATATCCCGAGGAGTAGTAAACGGTGCAGTTGCTTGCCGAAGAAGCTGCAGAAGGTGTGCATAGTCATCAGATGATAGAGAGAGGAGTTGAGGAGGTGTAGACTCCCCCTGAACTATAGCAACGTTTGGCCTAACCAGGTCGGCCAAACTTGGCCCAACATCTCTTAGAAGGGTGGTTCGTTCGCTGGTATCAGACACATGGCTCGTGTATGGCCACGCTCTCGACCTCAGCTACACCTAGCTCTAGAACCACCATGCCCCTTAGTGGTCGCAAAGGCAGAGGTCTCCATAGGAGGAGCACTGGGTGACACAATCATAGGTATCTGAGTTCCTGTGTCAGAAGAAATCTTTTGAAACCCTCCGTAGATCGACTCTAAATTAGGAATGTCCTCTGTTACAAAATATGGAGGCTCGTTTCACAAGGCATGAGGCATGCCAAAGAGGAGGCATGAGAGAGAGAGAGTCACGTGTGGGAGAAGGGGAGAGGAGTCCACATAAGTATTGGAGAAAACTTTATTATGGAATCAAGAAAACTTGGTGTATTGGACTCTTATAAAGATCCAATCATCTTAACAAATTGGCTAAATAGAGTAAATTGGGACTCAATCTTAATCCTAGTTAGACTCAATAACTTTCCTAAACCAACAGGGAGCGTGGCCGCCAAGCGGCTGAGTGTAGAGATCCCGTTGTTTGTGCGGTTTGCAACAGTGGGGTCATCAGAGGTGGGATGGTCTGAGGAAGGTGTCCTTGCTTCCTCCTCTCCCTACTCCTGTGTCACCTGTGTCAGAGATTTCGCTGGAATTAGCATTTGTTCGAAGCAGGTTCGACGATGTCTTGAAGAGGTCCTTGGTGGGTGATTTAGTTGGATGGCGTGCTTCTTTGGATCTTGTCAAGGAGCATATTCAAAAGCTTGTTTTGGGGTCTACTTGGAGGTTATCCACCCTCTCTTTGAATCGTTTTCTTCTTCATTGTGGAGAATGCAGTCAGCCACGTGGATTGCCACATGGCAAGTCAATCGGTCAAGAGGGGTGCCGACCCTAGTGGTCTAGGTGTAGGGGTGCTTTGGGTCCAAGTTATCTTATTTTAGTATGTTAGGTGTCAAATAATTAGAGTTAATAGGATATTTGCTTATTGTTTTGAGCCAATTATTGTTTTGCTACTGCCTTCCATATTTAGAGTTAGGAATATCTCTCTATATAAAGAGAGATCTTATGTTAATTTTGATTGAGTTGCAATAAATCACTTTCTACCACAACAATTCCTTTTCTTTGTTTCTTCTCATTGTCGGCCTTCTCTCTCCATTGCCCTCCATGCTCCACACATGGGATCTTTCATGTGCCAAGGCCTGCTCCACTTCTATGAATCCTCACATGGTATCATAGCAATCGGTCTAGGCTTCTCTATTCATCCACGCATGGAACAAGGAGTTGTAAGGAGAGGAGATCATGCATAAGAAGGTTTAGTCTTATGCGTAAGTCTCCATGTGCTTTGGAGCTTCGATTTTCGAGGCATCTTTGTCGACTTGAGAGTTCTCTCAAAGAACTACTTGAAGGACTTTGGTGCCTTACGCAAGACCCAATGAGACAAGAAGGGGACTCTAGCGAGTTGCTTCCCTTACGCATTCAGCACCTTATGCGGAGAGTACAAGTAGAAGAAGGCTTGTTCTTTGAGGATGAGGATGAGGATGGTTGAAAATGAGAACTAGATTAACGTCGGAGAAGGAAAGGTCATAGCTCAAGGCACCACGATTAAGCTTCAGGGTGCTTCGAACTATATCTTCTGGGTGTAGTCTTTCAAGATTTTTGTAGGCGGTAGGGCAAATTGCATGTCCTACTGAAGGAGCCTGAGTCTAAGGACATGATGAAGAAGTGGAAGAAAGAGAATTGCATGGTGATGAATTGGCTGATGAACTTAGTCAATCCATCCATCGCCTCGGATATGCTATACAAGTTGACATTTAAGATGTGTGATTCCTTGGAGAAGAGATACTTCGAAAAGTCTAGCAACGCCCACATCACTGACATATATACCTGCATCTGGACGACAAGTTAAGGGGATCTTCGCCTTGATAAATATTATTTGAAGATGGATGTATTATTTGAGGAGCTCGAGATCTAGGAGTCATCTATTGTGACAAGCAGACTACTACACGTGAAAGGTGGCAAGCCATGAGATACTTGTCAGGGTTACATCCTCGATATCAGCCGACATAGGACTAGATCTTGGCGCTGGACGAAGAGATGGATCTTGAGATGATTTACAGTCATCTCGAGAAGCTTGGAGAACCAGAAGCTGGATCCAGCAAAGTTGTGTATGAAAACACCGCATTAGGTACATTTAATGGAGGTGCAGGATCTGGAAGAGGATGTGGTTGAGGCTCTGGTCAATTCTATCCTCTGTGTCAACTTTGCGAGCGCACCAATCATTTGTAAGATCAATGTCGGGACAAGTTTAGGAGACCTGGACGTGGGGCTACTAGCACCTCACGCATGGATTCCCTTGCACTTACAGACCTTGAAAAGATTTGAGCCATGTTTTAAGGAGAGGAAAAGACTATAGCCGCTACCGCGACAACTATTGGGGTTCCCCAAGAGGCAACGACTTCAGAGGTCGCAAGAGGCTACATCGTGACTTCTACCAAAGAAAAGATCGAGATTTTGGAGCTCAAAGAAGATGAAGAATGGTAGGGGCTCTAGCCTCACCATGAATTGAGCAAGTCATTGTCCTCCCAGCCTTGACTTGAGGGGGAGTGGAGAATGGAGTCTGCCACGTGGACTGCTAGGTGGTAGGTTAGTCGGTCAAGAGGGGTGCCGACCCTAGTGGTCTAGGTGTAGGGGTGCTTTGGGTCCAAGTTATCTTATTTTAGTATGTTAGGTGTGAAATAATTAGAGTTAGTGGGATATTTGCTTACTGATTTTAGCCAATTATTGATTTGCTACTTACTGTTTTCCATATTAAGAGTTAGTAGTATCTCTTTATATATAGAGATCTTATGTTAATTTCGATTGAGTTGTAATAAATCAATTTTTACCACAACTCTCTCTCTTCCTTTCTCTTTCTTCTTACTGTCGGCCTCTCTCTCTCTCTCTCTCCATTGCCCTTCACATTCCACGCTTGGTATCTTCCATGTGCCAAGGCCCGCTCCACTTCCACGAATCCTCACATTTACGATTTGGAGGAGGTTGATTTCGAGCAGTTGAAGTTCTCAGAGGTGAAGGTTGGTGACAGTGCAATTCAGTGGAGGTTGCCTTCTTTGTATGAAGGAGCCATTGAGGTGCGTGCTTTGATGAGAGCAACCATTGAGTTATCGGTGGTGGGAATTCCTTTGTGCTTGCGATGTCGGGAGGTTGTAGAGAAGTTATGTTCTATTGTTGTGAAGGTGACCTCATATCGGGGAATTGATTTTTCTGGCATGTATCTATGTCCAAGGAGAGTTGTTGAAGGGTTGATGTCTTCTGCGGGAGGCAATAGTGAGGTTCGAAGGTTGTGCTTGGCTTCTGCTATTTTAGAGGTTGTCGGTGGCACCGGTGATTGAGGTCCTACTTATTGGTGGTGGTGGTAATCAGAGGGCGGTTAATGTGGGTGCTCTGACGAGAAAGATGAAGTGCATTTGGAAGGTGAAGGGCATCCTTGCAATTCAAATTTTGAATTGGGTGCCAAAGAACCTTCCATTTCTGTTACTAATTTTAAGGAGCAATCAAAGGATCCAACAAGGAAGTTCAAGCGGATTTGGAAGGTGAAGGGGCATCCTTGCAATTCAAATTTTGAATTGGGTGCCAAAGAACCTTCCATTTCTGTTCCTATTTTGAAGGAGCAGGATGCGTTGGAAGACCTTGTGCGCAAGATTCTTACAATGAAGTTTTTTAGGAGTGTAGACGTGGCTTGTAGGAGTAAATTGGGGTTTCTTAATTTTAACGAGAAATTAAAAACTGTATAGGTTGGAGCATGTCACGAATTTGTGTGTAGGATTTTTTGGAAAGGTAGCAGTAGCTAGTCTGTATTTTGTCATGTCAAAAATGGTTCCAAGGTGGTTGCTGCTTTGGGCAATGATGCTGATGACGTGGAGGGGTATGAGCATAGCAGTTGCTCGGCTGGCGTGGAGTCTGTACGAAAGTTTGCAGCTGACGATGTATGAAAGGTTGCTGCTGTTGGCGCGATGGCTTGTGGTCCTTTGGGTGATGGAACTGCTGATGTGGAAGGAGGTGCATATACTGAATGTGTTGTTGATTTGGAAGGTGCTTTGGTGGGCCCTTGTGGCAATAATTTTGGCACTAAATAGGGCACCTCTGGATCTAGAGTTGGTGAGTTCCCTTTTAAACGTATTTCAGACCAAGTTCCTTTTGGGCCTGATGTCTTGGATATTTTTCTTTCCCATTGCTAGGACAATTGTTACTTCTAATTCATGTAGGCGTGGGAGTAGACTTGACTTGGGCCACATTGCTGTGGGTGTGGAGGAAGTAATTCGGGGCCCTAGTGGTTGTCTCTTTGGTGCTGAATAGGGTTCCTCTGGATCTGGAGTTGGTGAGTCTCCTCTTGAATGTTGCCCGGACCAAGTTCTTTTTGGGCTCAATATTTTTTTTGGAAAAGGAAAGGATAGCTATCCAAAATGATAACTACCCAAATATATTAAAAGAGAAAGCTATCCAGCCAACACCATACCAGGGGACAATCACAAAGACCCCTCACTCATAAGGACTCACTCCAAAAGCTTAATCAAAGCAAAAATAGACTCCACAAAATTCTCCACATAAGGACTCTGCCCTTTGAAGACGACATCATTTCTTCCTAACCAGACACCCCAGAGGACCGCCAACGGTCTGGCCTTCTCCTTCGTACGGAAGACATTCTGCCCAGCGTTGCCCCCTTCGCCTCTATAACCGTTCCAAAAATCATTAAAAGACCGACAACTCCACCATCCTGCTCCCACACGGCTCCAAATCTGCGAGACAAACGGGCAAGAGAAGAAAAGGTGGTCAACATCCTCATCGTCACCTCCACACAAAGGGTAGACCTTACTCTCCCTAGGAGCCCATCTCACCCTCCACACCCTAGTCATGAGCCTTCTCCTCCTAAGCAGTCAAACAAAAATCTTGACCTTCAAAGGACAAGCTGCCTTCTAAACCTATCTACAATCTCTCACCAGATCCAAATCACTAGTGGGACCCCCGCCGGACAATCTCCTGTATGTAGCCCTTATCAAGAAATCTCCTTCATCCCAACCAATCATATCCTTTCCGGATGTCGGATGTAGGCCTTCCAACTCTTCAGGCAACCTCTGGAAGTCGTGAATTCTCGCAACTGAAAGATTTCTTGCAAAAGACGGACACCACCCACCTCCCCAAACTTTAGCCACAGACGCCTCTCTGCTCGAGGACAAAGTGAAAAATCTCGGAAATCTTCTAGAGAGTGCGCCTTGCCCTATCCAATCATTCTGCCAGAACCTAAAAATCTCCCCCATCCCCACCACTGGTACAAAACAGTTCTGCACCTTAGGAGCCACCATCGACAGACCTTTCAGGAAGTGAGAAGCATCCCTTGGCAGGGATAGAAAGAGGTCCCAACGTAGAGGGCCACCATAAGCTGTCCTGAAAACCTTCCCCATCAAATCCCCCCTGTTCTCCAAGAGGCCCCCAACCCATTTTACCAGCAGGCTATCATTTGACCTCCCCAAGTCCCTTACCCCAAGCCCCCCCTCCTCCACTGACTTGCAAACCTCCTCCCATGCATTCCAAATGTTTTTTGTTCTCTTCCTGCTGAGCCGGCTTGCTCTTCTAAATTATGGAGGCATGGAGAGGGGGTTGCTTTAGACCAATTTGCTGGTAGTGCTAACATGGGGGACGAACTAATGGGCCCTTGTGGCTTTTTTTTTGGAGATGAACAGGGTGCTTCCGGATCCGAAAAAGGATTTGGAGTTGGTGAGTTTCCATTCAAGCTTTTTTTAGACTAGTTGTTCTTTGGTCCCGATAATCCGAACATCTTTTTTCCTTTTCTTGTTGGGCCTACTTGTTCCCTTGATGTGTGTAAGCATGAAGCAAGGTTGGATGGGCGTGGGCTTAATGCTTGCTGGCTTGCTTCTTTGGTCGACTGTGCGGCATCTAATGGGGAGACATGTCAAGGCAATTTGGAGGCGTAGGATGTTGGTTTCGTAGGAAGCTTTTTTCGGCAGGCTGAGATGGGTGCGCAGGGGTCGACTACGAGGCCTCAGTAGGACCAATCAAAGATGTCTATTGCCAAAAGGATTACTTCATTATCCATATTTGGGTAGGTGAAGGGTGGTACTTGGAGATTTATTTCAGTTTGGAATAGTTTGAGGTATCGGTCTTGTTACAAGAGAATGATTGTTTTGGCCAAGTCGGTGTTTAGAGGTCATATCTGGAGCTTAGGGTTGCCAAGGTGCTTAATCTTAAGAGGGTGTCACGTTTGTCTTCAGGCAGGGTATTCGCTGATACCCATGGTTAGAGTTCTATCATGGAATGTGAGGGGTCTTTGGGATCTTGCCTGGAGATGTATTCTGAGGAGGTATTTGGCAGAGTGGAGGATAGACGTGGTTCTCTTGCAGGAGACATGTTTGGAGGATCTTGATGAGGTGGTGAAGAGGAGTTTGTGTGGCGATGTGTTCACTGATTTGTTGGTTGTTGGAGCTACTGGTAGGTTGGGTGGTCAGATCCTTATGTGGAAGGGTGATGTTTTTTGCCTCATGTATTCTTCGGTGGCCTCAAGTGTGGTTACAGGTGTTTTCTCCTGTGTCACTGATGGTGGCACTTGGGCCTTGTCTAGGGTGTATGGACCAATTGACGCATCTTCCACACCTGCTTTGTGGGAGGAGTTGAGGCAGGTGTTAGTTTTCATTGGTGGATGCTGTTGGCTTGTGGGAGGCGATTTTAACGTTACTTTACTGGCAGATGATAGACCCGGTGGCAGGATGGATGGTTCTTCCTTTGATTTTCGTCAGGCTGTTGATAAGCTAGAGTTAGGTTCGACTTTCCGATCTCTTGAGCGCAATATACTTGGAGGAATGGTTCTGGTTAGGCTTCTTGCATAAATAGATTTTTCTCTAGTATTTCCTTGGAGGAGGCTTATTAAGGGGCTACGGTTTCTGCTTTGGTGAGATCTTTTTCGGACTGCACGCCTTCTGTTTGGGACTGTGGTGAGGGAGGATTTTTCTCGACTTATTTCAAGTTCCAGAAGTCATGGTTATTAGAGTTGGGTTTTCGTGACTTTGTTAGAGAGGTGGTGTGAGGTTCCTGCCTTCAAGTCGGCTATGCGCACTCTAACGGCCTGCATTGTTGCAATTAGACAGGCTTTGATTAGATTTTAAAAGGAGATTGCTTCGAAATGTGATGGCACTAGGAGAGTTGCTTTGGAGTCTTTGGCTAGGGTAGATGAGAAGGAAGGCTGGGGGCAGTTGGACCAGATTGACCAGCAGGAGAGGAAACATGTTCACAAGGTTATCAGTGAGGAGGACATAAAGAGGGTTATGGATTGGCGATAGAAGTCCAGACAGCTGTGGCTTAGGGAAGGTAATTCTAATACGAGGTTCTTTCATATGTCAGCAACTCTAGGCGGAGGGTCAATATGATTTCCTCTCTACAGGTGGGTGATGAAGTGCTAGATACCAGAGAATAGCTTTGCATGGCTGTTATCAGTCACTTTGATGCTTTTATTAGGAGGAGAGCTATTGGGGAGTGGAGATTGGGATTCTCGGATATGGTGAGACTGGATACTACTACGGGGGCTAATTTGCTTATAGAGGTTTCTAAGGAGGAGATTTTGGTTGCTTTGCGTGGCCTTAAGGTTAGAGGGATCCCCTGCACTGAATGGTCTCCAGTTTCTATTTTATAAGGAACTCTGGGAAGTGGTTGGGTCTGATGTGGTGGTAATGATCCGTGAATTTTTTCATGGTAATAAGGGTTTTGAGAGACTCAATTGCTTCTATCGCTTTCTTCTTTTGAAGAAAGAGGGTGTTGACAGTTTGGATTGTTTAAGGCCGATGGCCATGTCAAATAGCATTTACTTGATTGTTGCAAAATGTTTTTCTATTTGGTTGCGCTTGGTACTGCTTGGTTTGGTTTCTCTAGTGCAGTCTGCTTTTATTACTGGAAGGTCTCTTGGTGATTGTTTTGTTCTAGTCGAAGAAATGGTTGCAGCTTGGAATAGAAGATTCTCTTTGTGTGGAAGGTTGATTTATCTAAAGCTTATGATTCAGTGGCCTTGACCTACTTGTGGGAGATTCTCAATAGGCATTTCTTGGAGCCTTGCGTTCGGTTAATGAAGAAATGTATTGCGACGACCTCTTTCTTAGTGTTGGTTAATAGAAAGCCATGTGGAACTTGGATTCAGCCACAGAGAGGTGTTAGGCAAGGTTGCCTATTGGCACGTAATGCTGTTTGTTAGCATAGCTTACTTTACGCCTCCAGGTTATTCTTTTTGTATTGTTTAATTATTTTATATTTCTGTACTTATGTTGCAATTTTCCCTTCCGCCTCTTTATATAAAGAGGTGTAGGATTTTTGGAGTTGAATAAGATTGATCATTTTCTTCGACTTGGTATCAGAAGGGCATTTCTAGATCGGCACTCGGGTATCCCACTCGTACAAGCCTTCGTACACCTTCCATTGTCCTCTCTCTCTCTCTCTTGTTGAATCCTCACCGGCATCGCCAGCAGGAGGGAAACAACACTAGTCCTTGGCGGTGATAGGGTCTGTTCTCCTCACTAGATCATCGCCAGTGCCGCTTCCCTTGTCCAGCAGACCACTGGTGTTGCTAGACCACTTGCAGGTGGTGGTTGGTAGGGGTTCTCTTAGTTGCCGAGGGAGAGAAGCGCTCCTTGGGGACACGGTTAGGGGTTTCCTCGTGCCCTAACTTGTATCTTGTCTGATCCTAAGGGGCTGCTACGTCTCTTGGGAAGATTTCTAGGATCAAGAGATCACAATGTTTCTGATTTACAGATTTTTCAGATCTGAAATCGTTTTTTAGATCCCCATTGGTGGCATGTTTCCCTCTTCTTAAGGCACCATGGCATCCTTAAGTAGTTTTAAGATGACATCGGATACTGTTACGGATGTTGGGAGTTACATGACCTCGTCCTTCATTCCTACCACCAAGTTGTATGAGATAAACTATGCTAGATGGTCTCAGACGTTCCTTATGACGGTTGAGGGACACGATAAGGAGCATATTTTGATGGAGACAGGGCAACGAAATAAAATCGGGAAATACATCATGTGAAAGAAAGACAATGGCATTGTTCGAGCGTGGATCTTGAATTTAGTGGAGTCCTAGATTGGTGATGGCATTATGTACTACAGAACAATGAAGGAGATGCGGGATTCTTTACTTGATACCTACTCACATGAAAAGAATTCCAACAAAATTTTTGAGATACATCATGAGTTTGGGAGTCTGAAGTAGGAAGGCCAGTCACTGTTCCGATATGATGCTACCCTGAAGGGGCTCCTGGAGGAGTATAATGCGTGCAGGCCAGTTTGTATTTGTGCCACATAGAGAACATACAGGAGAGAGTATGCAGTTGTTCAATTTCTTGATGGTCTTGGACTTGAGTATGAGGTTGCTAGGTCTCAGATCTTGATGCTTGTTGAGCTTCCATCTCTTAAGGAAGCATATAGTTGGATGAGTAGAGTGGTTGTCAAGCCACCTACATTTAACGTTGGACAAGCTTCAGCCTTGTCGGTTACTGAAGGGCGTGGTGGACGTGCCTTTCCATCTTACCTGGGGGAGAGGGCGTGGTCGAGGTTCGTCTAGCAGACCTTGGACCATATGCTCTCATTGTGGCAAGGTTGGTCATTTGGAGGTTACTTGCTGGTCAAAGCATGGTAGGCCTCCCATGGCGAACCCAACCATCTCTTCAGAGGAGGTGAGTGACATTGTGTCACGTGCTGACTATGACGCAGAGGTTCAGCACCTCTCTCAGTTGACACAGGAGCTTGTGACTACCACAGATGCAATTGCCTTGGTCTCCTAAGGTATAGCTTCTACCTCGAGTTCTAGTAGTGGTATTTCTAATGGCACTGTGTGGTTAGTAGATTTAGGGGCATCTTGTCATTTGAGTGGTGACCATAGTTGCTTTGGACACTTTTAGACTGTTCCTCCTGGTAGGACTGTTCAGGTGGCAGATGGCAGGCATTCTAGAGTTGATGGTAGAGGAGATGTTGCAGTGACCCCATTATTGAAATTGCCAGATGTTCCTTTTGTTCTTGACTTTCCTATTAGTTTGTTGTCTGTTAGCAGAATTACAAAAGACTTATATTGTCGTGCCATCTTTGATGAGTTGGGTTATACCTTTCAAGACAAGCTTACAGGGAGGATGATTGGTGGCGGACATGAGGAGGGGGTGTGTATCGCCCAATCCAGACATCATTTGCTGCTACATGTCAGGGAGAAGCTGCTTTTAGTGCTGGTACAACTCTTCAGTGGCATTGTCGACTTGGACATCCTTCACTAGGCAGGCTGCGATGCATCATTCCTCACATTTCACTTACTGCTGAGATTTACTGTGATGCTTGCCAGCTGGGGAAGCATCATCGAGCCAGTTTTCCTGTTAGTTCCTCCTAGAGCTTTGGTTCTTTTTTTGATTTGTTGCAAATGGGCATCTGGGTCCAAGTAGAGTGTTTGATAGATTGGTCATTGTTTTTATTTGCTTATTGTAGATGATTATTTTAGAATGTCTTGGTTATTTCTGTTATAGAATAAGTCTGATGTTAGATCAGTCATTGAAACCTTTATTATGCAAATAAAGACTTAATTTTCTGCTATTGTGAAGATTGTTCTGATAATGCATTAGAGTTCTGTACTGCAAATTTGGCGACTTTCTACAGGTCTCTTGGTATTATTCACCAGACATCCTGCCCCCATACGTTACAGCAGAATGGGGTAGTTAAGAGAAAACATTGTTATGTGTTGGATGCGACTAGGACATTACTTATTCACCACAATGTGCCATAGATGTATTGGGGAGATGTAGTGCTTATTGCATGTTATTTGATAAACAGGTTGCCTAACTTGACAATACAGGAGCAGGTCCCATGGCAAGTCCTCCATCTAGACAAGGACTTGTTTTCTGTATCACCCAAGGTATTTAGTTGTGTGGCATTTGTTCATATTTTGGGACAAGGTAGGGATAAGCTTGCTCCAAGTGTGGTGAAATGTGTCTTTCTGGGATATAACAGTACTCAGAAAAGATACAAGTATTATGGTCTACTGGGCAAGAGGTAGTATATTAGTGCTGATGTTACATTTCACGAACCAGTTCCATACTTCTCTACGATTGGTGATCAGTTGTCATTTGAGGGGAATCTTGCCCCTATGCCAATGCCACCAGTTCCTTTGGAATAGATCTCTGTTACTCACAGTTAGGATACCACCACTACTACAGAGGATAGCACTCTATAGCAGTTAGAGTCCACTTATGTCTACAGATTTTCAATTACATATAGGCAACATGAATGGCACCAAATACATACCCCCTCGCCACCTTAGCTGCCTCTCTCCTCCCCTGGTCAGGTATGTGTTGATATTGACATGAGTTGTTCTAGTGGTGGTCGTGCAGGTTCTTTTGATGATTTTGGTCATCCTTCTGAGGAAAATGTTTCTCCTGCTACTATTCTGGAGTTTGAGGAGGATCTAGACCTTCAAATTGCTATTTGGAAGGCTTCTCGTAGTTGTGTGCCTTACCAGACTACTGGGGTGATGTTTACTGCCAATCTTGGGAGGTCGTTTACTGTGTTCACTGCTGCTTTGTCTACCACACAGATCCCTACTATATATCAGCAAGTCATGCTTGATTCGAAATGGTGTCAGGCCATGGAGGATGATTGCGTTGCACTCTCGAGGGATGTAGGAGCTTACAGATCTACCTAGACATGCCAAGGTTGTAGGATGCCATTGGTTATTTGCACTGAAATATAACTCAGATGGCTCCATATCTCGTCACAATGCAAGATTAGTACCAAAGTGATTCACCCAGACTTATGGGGTAGATTTCTTTGACACCTTCTGGCCTGTTGCATAGCTTCCTACTGTTTGTATTCTTCTCTTTGTTGCTGCGCACTATGACTGACCTTTGTATCAGCTAGATGTGAAGAACACCTTTTACGATGATCTTCAGGAGGAAGTCTGCATGTAATAACCTCTGGATTTTGAAACTCAGGGGGAGTGTGTGTAGGCTAAAGAAGGCTATGTATGACCTGAAGTAGAGCTCGCGTGCTTGGTTCCAGAGGTTGTCAGAGGAGGTGCAGACCATGGGACTCTTGAGGTCCTCTATAGATTACTTGTTCTTTGTCAGGAAGAGCAAAGGAGTTGTGGCACTCTTGGTCTATGTTGATGATCTTATTCTTACCGGAGATGACACAATTGGGATAGCAGAGGTCAAGAAGAAGCTTGCTGATTCTTTTGTCATGAAGGACCTGGGTGAGCTCAGGTATTTTCTGCGTATTGAGGTGGCATAGAGTAAAGATGGCATTGTTCTGAGTTAGGGTAAGTATACCATTGATATGTTACAGGAGACATGGATGTTGTGATCTAAATTTGCTATTATACCAATGGATCCTGTGGGACATCTTTATGATACTGTGTCTTAGCCTATTGACATCAGGTCTTATAGGAAGTTGCTTGGTAAATTGTTATATTTTACTGTTACTCGTATTGACCTTTCCTTTACAGTTGGGAAACTTAGTCAGTTCATGGATAAACCAATCAAGCAGCATGAGGATGCTACTATGCAGGTGCTCAGGTATGTAAAAAGAACACCAGGCAGGGTCATTTTGTTCAAGAAAGGTGAAGCGATGCATACTGCTGGCTATTCTGATATAGACTATGTAGGTTGCATGGCAGATAGGAAGTCAAGTACTGGATTTTGTACTTATGTAGCAGGAAATTTTGTGACCTGGAGGAGTAAGAAACAACATGTTGTATCCAGGTCAAGTGCAGAGTCGGAGTATCGTGCCATGGCATAGACAGCTGCAGAGATGGTCTAGGTTAGATCAATGTTATAGGATTTGCATGTCTAGGTGGGGGGGCCAATTGAGATGAGGTGTGATAATCACGCTGCTACCTATATAGTAAACAATCCAATGTTTCATGAACGTACAACGCATGTTGAGGTTGATTGCTATTATACCAGAGATTTGATACAACGTGGGATCATCTATACCACCTCAGTTGCCTCTAAAGATCAGACAATAGACATACTCACGAAGCCTCTTCCTCGCTCTGCATTTGATGTCTACTGCTCTAAGCTTAGCATAATTGATATATATGCTCCAGCTTGAGGGGGAGTGTTAGCATAGGTTGCTTGATGCCTCCACGTTATTCTTTTTGTATTGTTTTATTATTTTATATTTATGCTTGGACTTATGTTGCAAGTTTTCCTTTCACCTCTCTATATAAAGAGGTGTATGGCTTTTGGAGTTGAATAAGATTGATCATTTTCTCTCACTCTATTCATCATTGCTGTTGATGCTTCGACATCTTTGGCTTTCAAGGCGTATAGGGATGGCCTTTTTCTAGGTTTTCTTTGAGGTTTGATGGTTCATTGCTTACCTCTTTGTTACGTAGATGTTACAATATTCTTTATCTAGGGGGTTTAAGTCAGGCCACGTGGCATGGATAGTAAGGATGTTTGGTGATTTGTCGAGGCTGCTTGTGAATGGTAGGAAGTTAGCCGTTGTTCCTTTTCATATGAGTAGTGGAAGCTCTTGATTTGTCGGTTGTTTTCCTGTTGATTACCTATTTAGGGCAACCATTGAAAGGGAAGTGGTTAGTGGTATTTGATTGGAAAGTGGTGGAGGATAGGTTGAATAGGAGGTTGGATAGTTGGAAAGGAAAGCTTCTTTCCAGTGGTGGGAGAATTGTCTTGGTTAAATAAGTTTTGTCAGTTGAGCCACTGTTCTTTCTATGTTCAGGCCTTCGAACAAGATTTTGTCTAAGTTGGAACTTGCAGGAAGCGGTTTCTTGGAAGTGATTGGACCATGATGGGTGCTTTCTTTAGTTGGTTTCATGGAGGGAGATTTATAGGCTGAAGAAGAGAGGGGGACTTGGTATTAGGAGATTGGAGAGTCTCAATGAGGCTCTGTTGATGAAGTAGGTGGTAAGATTCCTTTATATTGGTGGTGGTCTCCTAGAGAGGGTATTGAGGGACACTTATGGTGATCTTGTAGACGTGTTTTGTGATCGGTCTAGAAGTGTTAGGTTGTTTGTGTTCTGGAGCTCAATAGGATCGTCTTTGGTAAGGGTTACTACCAATTTTGTTGTACCAAAGATCGATAATAAGACCTTTCGATTTTGGAAAGGTGATTGGATTGGTTGTGGAGTCTTTTCAATTTTGTTCCTATGTTTGTTTGGCTTGATTGCGACTAAGGATGCTACTGTTTCGGATGTTTGGGATGTAGTTTTAGGTGCTTGATCTCCTATGTTGGAGTTGGGTCTTTCTGAGTCCTCTTCGCTAGAGTTACAAAGTGTGTTGGAGATGCTACATGGTATTTCTCCTTGCGATGAGAATTTTGATGGATTCAATTTGAAGGAGATGGGAGAAGTTGGCCACGAAGGTTCTACGGGCTAAATGGGCTTTGGATTCAGATTTGCTTGGCTCTTTTACTACTCTACAGAAGAGACATTGGATCATCTCTTCTTCACTTGTCAGATATTGATGTAGGTGTGGCAAAGTGTTAATGTCCGGATGGCAATTCGTACGTCTTGAGATTCCTGGTGGGATTCTTTCAAGTCCTTGGTCCATGTGTATACAACAGGTTGGGTTAAAGTGGTAGCCACTTTATGAGTTTGTGTTAAAGAAATGCTGTCGTCTTTAGGAAGGAATAAATGTGGGTTGAGAATATTCTAAGAGAGGCGAGTTTCCTATTGGAGTTGTGGCTTAATTTATTGTATGTCCATTCCTTTAATTTTTTTATTAATGATTTCTAGATGATTATCGATCTCTGGAAATATTTCTTTTTCCTCTTAAAAATAATTTCCTAAACTAAACTTTCCTAAAACACATAACTTGACAACTTGACAAGCACAATAAATAATCCTTAACAAAATGTCATAATTAGCCAACCAACATCTCACGTGAGATCTTGTGGAAGATCCACTCAATCTTACACACATGTACGCATAGATTGCCATGTGGCATATTCATGTGACTTCAACACTCTCCAAGTTGGACTCCCAGAGAGGTCGAACTTGTAGAGAAGTTGATGAGACTTGATCGCACCGTCATTGTTCGTATTTCGGATATAGTTCATGATGAGAAAGTGTTCTTTCTCCCACTTAATCTTTTCTCGTTCATGCACGTTAGGAGTTTTGTTGGTGAAAATATGTAGTTTCTCCTTACCACAGATGAAGATCCTGAAGGCACATGCCCATAGGATATAGTTTGAGGTCCCCATCAACCTGATGGTGGAGCCTTGAACTTAGATCTTTGCCTTTGAAGTTATTGAGGAATCAACATCTGCCATGGCCACACACATTGGTATGTGCGCATGAAAACTTGGTGTAGGAATTGAGTGGACTTCTTAACAAAAAACCTAGGCACACGTGGAGATAGGCCCTCTCTTATGAAGGGTATCCCACGCACAAGAAGTGGAGGTGTGTTCTCTACTTCATGGACAAGATCAAGGCGATGCACAACTTTTCTCTCTCACGTGTAGATTGGTCTCCACTACAAGACATCTTCCTTGCAGATCTCACGACTTTAGGCACCTGGGATTGCCTGCTTTGATATTGTCACGAAATATGGAGGCTTATTGCATGAGGCAAGAGGCACGAGAGAGAGTCATGCGTGGGAGAAGAGGAAGAAGGTGAGAGGGGTCCACGTAAGAATTGGAGAAAATTTTATTATGGAACTTAAGAAAACAACTTGGTGTATTGGTCTCTTTTATAGAGATCCAATCACCATAACAACTTGGCTAAATAAAGTAAATTGGAACTCAATCTATCCTAATCTTAATTAGATTCTTAACAACTTTCCTAAACCACATAAACTGACAAATAGAACAAACAATGCTTAACAAAATTTGCCACAATTGGTCAACCAACATCTCACTTGAGATCTCGTGGAAGATTCACTTGATCTCACACACATATGTACGCATGCATTGTCACATGGCACTGCTACGTGGCTTATTCATGTGACTTCAACATCCTCCATAGCAAGAATCTGATCATGGGTTGGCAGGTATCTGGTACTAAGGCCATTTAGAAACTGATAGACCTACCATGTCTGTCGTTGCCCTATTTGCATGTCAGAATAGGATGGCTAGAACACGTTTAAGTCCTAAAAAAGGGCCTTCATCTTAGTATAGTAGTCAATCAGAGAGTAGTCACCTTGAGACATGGACAAGGTCTGGCGATAGATATCAACATGTGCATGATTGGACTTTTGAGAATATTTCTTCGCTAAGCTATCCCATATCTCCTTGGTGATCTAACATACTAAGTTGGCCACAATCTTTGGCTCAGTACTATTCATCATTCAATTCATAACCAAGTAATTATTCTGTTCTCATCTCATAAAGTTTATAGGTTGGGACCAAGAGGAGTCTTGGTTAGGATACAAAGCTTCTTTTATCTGCCAACAAAAATCTTGAATGCCTGTGATGAAAGTAGGTAATTCTGGATACCATTAAGCTTCATAGAGGTACCTTGAATTACCAGAGAGGCTGAGGAAGTCATGGGCTTAACTTCAAGAGGGGTAGAGGATCCAGCATTGCTTTTTTTTTTTTTGAGAGAAAGAAAGGATGAACCACTACGGCAGTGTTCTTCTAATTTTATTGACTGAGAAAAACTATAATATTTGCATGTGTGTATGTCAAAACTGTGCCCACATTTGGGCTTGTTTAATCACATCATAGGATCTCGCTTTCTCCTGGCCTAACACCAAACCATTCCACGATAGCCAAATTGCCCACAGGATTGCTGCCATGGTGCCCCTGCCTTGAGTATAGTTGGCCAGGCACTACCATAGATCCCCCCAGGATAGTAGGGGCCTCCACAAACCTTACTCCACACTTCTTGTGTGAAGGGACACTCAGTAAGGAGATGTGGTGTGTTGTCCTCTGCACCCAAACAGAGCTCACATAGCTGCATCTCAGCTCCCATGAGCATCTTGCATTGTCTCCCAGAGTCTAGCTCCTCTCTTTGTGCAAGCCAAAGGAAAACCTTCACTTTGAGGGTTGCTAGCACACTCCACAATCTCCCACACTCCCTGTCGATGTGGTCTGAAGTCTTCGTGTCAGTGACTATCCTGTATACCCTCCCCATCTTGTAGGTGCCTTGTCACCTTCTATACACATCCACATCGTCACCTAGTGCATACTGTGCGAGGTGGTCTTGTAGCTCTTGTCGCTGGGTGGCTGTCCTGGCCTTTGCCTCTTTGGAAGGGGCAAACTCCACGTCCACATCTACAGGCTCCAACACTTGGTGTTCGAGGTGTCTTGCGCGTGGGAAAGCACAAAGCACTTGGGGAAGCGGTCGGCAAGTAACTTATCTCCCATCTAGTCATTGGTTCAGAACCTAAAGTCAGTCCTGCCCTCGAGAAAAGGTTGGAAGTGCTCCTAGTGCTCTGTGAGGACGTCGACAATAGACTGCCAGAAGGGGGACTCTCCTTGGTGCCATGTTGGGTTCGAAGAATGAAGAGAATCACAAAATCAGAACTACAACTTCGTTGATGCATCTGCAATCGTCTTAATAGCAACCATAGAGGATAATTGAGAGAGCCTCGAGCCACATTAGGAACTACATGTGACTTGAGTCATGAAAATAGGGCATAGGGATTGCCGATTACTCCCTTGGGTAGCCTCCAGGGATCTTAGCTAAAAGAGAGGACCTCAGGCGGTGATGCTAGTGGCCCCCTTGCCCTTGCAATGGCATTGGAGAGTGTTGTTGTTGCTCTAGCGACGGCGACAGAGGCCATTGCTACTGCTCCTTCGGTGGGGAGCAATGAGTGGTAGCACAGGGAGGTTGGTGAAGATGATCGACGAAGGTGTGGAAAGGGGAAGAGAGCAAAAGGATTTTTCTCCGCTAGGTTTTGGGTGGTAGGTGCCCAAGCACGAATAGCCTAGGACTCACATCGCTCTAATGTCGTATTGGAAAGAATGAAATGTCATAACCTTAAAAGAAACCCTAACCTTTTTTATATAGAGAGAGGCTATTGGGTAAAGTATAGGGAAGACCCAACAAGAAATAATAACTAACAAAAATACCCCTAATATAATAAAACTCTAAAATATTTTGTTATGTTATCATTAGGATTTGATTTGATTCTAGGTTGTTACCAAATTAGTTAGGATTAGGATTACTATAGATATCTCTTCTATATATAAAGATGGGTTGATTTTTATTTTCAATCAACGAAAACTATTTCCAAAAACTTCCACATGGTATTAGAGTAGGATCCATTCATGGGACCCTCTCCCTATTGTTGGCCTTAGGAGGTTTCCTTGTTGCACGCGCCCTATCTCGTCGTGAGTGTGCCATTGTGCCCACACCTCTCTGCATGCTCATATTGCTTGTAGTGCATAAGTATGGGTTTCTTGTTGCCTTGTGTGCACCTTCGTGTGTGAAGCTCCTATTGCCGTAGCACACGCAAGAGCACTTGTGATCCTCGTGCATCGTGCCACAGTGCGTTGCTTGTCTTCGTCGCGCACAACCTCGCATGCATTGCCCCTTATATGCAAGAGCGAGTGCCTAATTGCTCTTCAGATTACTCCTGCAGAGTTGGAGTGTCTGCGGTCTCTTCTGAGGAACGAAACATCCTCCTCCGTTATGGCTGTAGCTTCAACCTTTCCCTTACTGCTTCTCTAGATCAAGATGTTAGGACTTTTGATCAAACGTATGGCTTCTTTGCTAAAGTTGATGAATGGTGGGGAATTTGAGCATTGCTCTCTCCCCACTCTCACCACTAATATTGATTGCTTGGGAACATAACCCTATTTATAGCTGCCACTACTATTACGGTCCTACTACTATTGTGTTTGGTTGCTACTACTACTATAGCTTTACTATTGTCATTTATGGTTGATACTCTGCTACAACATTCTCCCATCTAGTATTGCAGCTACTTTTGCTTGTTTACGACTATTGCTACAGTCCGCTCTGCTGCTTGCTCTTCTAGATGTCTACATTTGGGGGTGGAGTCCTGGTTTTATTCTACATCCTATAAGTTGGCTGTTGTACATTCCAATTTGAGGGCAAGTGTTAGTACAAATTAGAAATATTAAAATAGGTTTCTTGAGAATTAAGTTAGGATTTCTTATTTTTTTATATTATCATTAGGATTTGATTTGATTCTGTTTTGCTACCAAATTATCTAGGATAAGGATTATTATCGTTATCCTCTCCTTTTATTTAAAGAGGGGTTGATTTCTATTTTCAATAAATAAGAACTATTTTTAAAACCTTTCACACCAATTTCCCAAGATTGGAAAGTGTTACACATGTGATAAACAAAACATGCTGTGGCTTTCCTGCTACATTAACTACCTGGACAACATATTATCTTTTGCTGTAATTTCTTAAGGTTGAACAGTTGAAGAGTAATTTTTACTTGTAAGAGTTCTGGTTTTGGGAACCTGCAACATAAAACCGTATATATTCTTGAGCATTGTAACTCGTTTCTGCATTTACTCTTATGGTGTAGGTATGAAGGCCTTTCTGATAGGTTCTTATCATGCCCTGTGCCAAAACTTTTACTGTTAGCTGGAACTGACAGATTGGACAGGTTATGCAGTACTATGCCTATTTCTTTCTGATTTTAATTATACATAATACATCATGATCATCTGAGTTTGAAAAAGTTCACCTGTTATATATGAATATTCTGTTTATACTTATTTACAATAAAAAATTAATTAAATCAAAACAGTTCCCTGTTTGTTCCAAGTACTATGATATATTATTTATTTATGTTAAAGAGTAGAAGAATACAAGGAGTCTATTTTGTTATTGGAGAATGCAAGTAACATAAAGGGTATTGGTCTCTTTATATAGAGATCCAATCCCAAAACAAATTAGGAAAACAAATCTTTAACAAATATTTAAATCTCTTAACAACTTCCCTAAATTCCTAACCCTAATTTAGATAAGGAAAAACAATTAATTTGACTCACAAGACATCTAGACTTAACAACTAAGCAACTAACAAACTTAGCAAATGACTCTTGCCAACAATCCCAAACCATGACCTCTTGTTTGAGTTAAGGTGAACTCTAACACTCCCCGCTAAGTTGGACATCTCCAACTTGCTTGAAAGTACAACAGTAGAAGTATTACTCATGCATGAATAGTCTTTAGTCTTCACTTGAACCATGAACGACAATTTTGGGATACTATACCAACTAGTAGTAATTTGGGAGATGATCCCAAGCAGTGAGAGATGATCTCAAAGTAGATGGCAGTTGTAGCAGAGTTGCAGTTGCAGTAGAATGGGAGACAATCTCGAGCACATGCTGGTTGCTTTGCATTGGCCACGGCTTACGCACAAGAGGAGTTCCCTGCGTAAAGATTGGTGTGGGAGAAACTCGAGTTTCCTTGGTCAAAAAACACCAATCACGCGTGGGATTGGCGCACGCACAAGGTATAACGTGGACTTGTTTCCACGCACGAAGAGGAGAGGGTTGCACAACCCTCTTTCTTCATGTGCCGATATGCTAGAGAACTGAGGTCTTGCCTTGGTCACTCCCAACCTTCAGATTTTGTGTGGAGTTCTTCACGTAGGGGAGAGATCACAAGATCTCTAGGTACATTATTAGAGGTGTGATTTTCAGGAGAACCTGGTCTAATACCATGTTAAAGAATAGAAGAATACGTGGAGCCTCTATTTTATTGTTGAACTTAAATAACATAAGGGGTATTGGTCTCTTAATATAAAGATCCAATCCCAAAACATATTAAGAAAATAAATCTCTAACAAAGATTTAAACCTCTAATAACTTTCCTAAATTCCTAAGCCTAATTCAAATAAGGAAAAACAATTAACTTAACTCACAAGACATGCAGACTTAACAACTAGGCAACTAACGAACTTGGCAAGTGACTCTTGCGAACAATCCCATGCTGTGACCCTTGTGTGAGTTGGTGTGGACTCTAACAATTTAAATAAGAACAGTTGCATTTTGCATTTTCATCTTTGTCATCCACATTTTGTTATCCCTTATTGAAATAAATGCCTAGCACCGAACTTGTGATTATGGTTGAAATCATGATTCCAAATTGTTTGACAGGCTCTTTTCCCCCCTCCCTAAAGAGTAAAGGATGTTTCCGGAGGTTGGTGTTCTTCCAGAAATCTATTAATTCTCAAAACTCACAACTTTTATAACCAGAGTAAGTAAATAATGCCTCACATGCTACACTCTCAATCCCCCATCTATTACCCTTAATATGCAACACAATTTGGTTGCTTCCACATGGCCCAAGGGGTTGCAAGGACCGTCTCTCAAAAATGCCCTTTCACCATGACAACATGAAGGTGTCACAAAAATCCAGCTGTGGGGATCGGGCAACATATGCTAATTGAAGCTTTTTTGTAGATAACTCTAGAAATTGGAATCAAAGAAAATATGATCAATGTCCTCTCTTAGCTACAGAAAGACATGCTGCCTTGGCACTAAAACTGACTTTCTCCTAAAATCATGTTTCTAGTCTACCCCTTTTAACAATCTATAAAGCAGGAAGACCCCCATTCTCTCATATTAACAATCTTCTATACAAAGCACAGGAACTGGTGTTGGAATCATGTTCCACATCTTATTTTGGTGTTAACAACATTGTTCTAGATTAACATTTGCAATTGAGTGCTATTTTAGAGTTTAGATTCTAATGGAGATTGCAAGAAAACAAGGCAAACAAAGGAAGATGACGAGGAGGTGATGACGGCAACAAGAGATATTTCAAGTCAAGTTCAAGATCTATTGAATCAAGAAGTATTTCTTTGTAATTTTTCTTAGATTGTGTGCTTCCTAATAAAAAAATGAAATTACACAAATAATCAAGAGATAATCTAGGATTAGCTCGATTTAATAATTTGATCAAAGATTGATTTTCAAAGTTCAAATTGTTTTTGAAAGTGGATTAACAAACAAATTGAATTATGTTTAATCAAGGTATTTGTTATAACTAGTAAGTACCTATACTAAAGCTTAGTATTAGTATAAGTGAGTTACTGGTTTGGGTATTGTTGGTTCTTGACAAATTAAACCTATACCCAATAATTACAGGTACTAAAGCTTAGTACTGATACCTATGGGCTACAGATTTAGGTTAATTGTATAAAACCCAAATTTGGAAGTAACGAGTATCGGTACACATGCCTAGTACCGGTACCCTAAAGGTATTGTTTGTGACTCATTTAAATTTAAATCTGAGTCACTAGTACCGGTACCTACCATTTAGTATCGGTTGACATATCCCCTTCGGGCTATATTTATTTCTTTTTTGCTATTTATTATTTTCATTTTATATCTAGACATGTTATGTTATTTTCCTACACCTCTCCACTATATAAAGTGGTATAGGGTTTGTTGGAATAATAAGTTGAATCATTTTCATCCACTTGGTATCAGAGCAGCAGTCCTAGATCGAAGCCCTAGGTACCACCACCAAATAAGGTCTCCAACCCTCCACCGCAGCCCTTCTCTCTCTCGTTGGATTTCCTTTTGCTAGCCCCTCTTCTCCCTCATCATGCAATGCAGCAGTAGCCCCACCACCAGTGCCATTGTCCTCAGCCCGTCGCTGCTAGGGCCCATCTGATCCCCTAACGACGTTGCTAGACACACCTGGGGGTCTCTGCAGGTGTTGCGCAGCCATTGTAGGGCAATTTATCGTCACCTCTAGCCCCTATTGGGCTACTTGTTGTCATCACCAGCCCCTGCTGGGCGATTCTTGTTGTTGCCAGGTCTGACTTAGCCTTGGTAGGGATGGTCTATGTGCTCTTCCCTTGTTTCCTCATTCTTGAGGCTCCACGAGGGAGAGGCTGCATTGTTAGGGGTCGATTTTGGCTCCAACAAGTGTTGCTGTGCCTTGGTTGGTTGGGAAATTGATTTTTCAAAATTTACTAAAGAGTTTGATCTGATGGTCTTTATGGTTTGAAATTAGATTTCAGATCTACTCTTGGGTGTGTTTCCTCCTCTATTAGGCTCTAGATGGCTTCTTCTAGCAGTTCTGAGGTGAAATTGGGTATCGTTTTCAAGATCGGGACCTATAGGAGTCCATTTTTCAATCTAATAATTGAGTTGGATGAGACCAATTATCTTAGGTGATTTTAGATGTTCCTTATGGCAGTGGAAGGTCATGATAATGAACTTATCTTACTGGAGTTCGAGCTCATGGAGAAGACTGGGAAATACACCGCATCTAAGAAAACTAATGCTATGGTCAAACCATGGTTGATGAATTGTGTGATCCCACGGATCAGGGATGAGATTATGTACTACCTGACAACCAAGGCGATGTGAGATAGCTTTCGTGACACATACTCACATGAGAAGAACTGGTCTCAGGTTTTTTAGATCTGTCACGAACTGTCTTAGTTGAAGTAGGAGGGGTGCTCTCTTTCATAGTACTACTTCGCCTTAAAGGGGCTTCAGGAGAAGTATAATGCCTGTAGGCTGGTCTGTACATGCACCACAGTAGGAGTATCGTAGAGAGGCTGCTGTTCGTCAATTCTTGTCGAGACTTGGTCCAGAGTATGCTGCTGCTCATTCACAGATTCTCACACTTTCTGAGCTTCCTACCTTGGAGGAAGTATATAGTTGCTTGAGTCAAATTGTTGTGACCGTACCTCGAGGCTCGAATTGGAGAGTGTAGGTTAGGCCTCTGCCCTTGTTGGAGTCGTTGGATGTGGTGGTAGGGGAGCACCTTTTGTAAGGTTGGCCATGTGGATGTAGGAGAGGATGAGGTGTGTCTGGTAGGCCTTGTACTACGTGCACCTTTTGCAGAAGGTTGGCCATGTGGAGGCCTCATGTTGGACTAAACATGGGAGACCTCCAGTTAACCAACCCACAGTGACTTCACAGGAGCAATCAGATGCTGTACCTATTCCTCGAGTTGATTATGATGCCTTACTCCAACGCCTCTCTTAGCTGACTCAGGAGCCAACTGTATCATCCACTGAGACTACTGTCTTTGCCTCGTCATCAGGTATAGATATATGTGCTTAAGCTTCTGCGGGTATGTCCTGGTTGGTAGATTCTGGCCTTGTCAATAGGTATGTTAGGAGATTAGGGTTGTTTTGGTAGATTACAGTCAGTACCCCTAGGCAAAACAATGTAGGTTGCTGATGGTAGGCATGCCCAGATCGAGGATAAAGGGGAGGTGGCAGTTACCCCCACCATGAAATTATCTGTTGTTTTCTTTGTCCATGATTTCTCTCTAAATTTATTGTCTATCAATAAGATTGCAAAGCAGCTTAATTGTCGTGCTATCTTTGATGATGTGGGGTGTATCTTTTAGGTTAAGCTGATGAGCACTATTGGTGGCAGATGAGTAGAGGGGTGTGTATCGCCTAGTCCGGACTCCACTTGCAGCTGCTTGTCGAGGTGATGTTACTTCTACTGTCGGGAGTACCTTGCAGTGGCATTGTCGCCTTGGTCACCCTTCTTTGGATATGCTCAGATGCATTATCCCGTATATTCACCCGCTACTAAGATACATTGTGATGCATTCCAGCTCAGAAAGTACCACAAATCTTTTCCTTTCAGCACTAAACCAAGGACTACAACTGTTTTTCAGTTATTGCATATGGATGTTTAGGGCCTGAGTCAGATTCATGACCGACAGGGTCATTGTTATTATTTGGTTATAGTAGATGATTGCTCCCGATTGTCTTGGTTATTTTTATTGAAGAATAGTCCGATGTTGGGCATGTTATTGAGACATTTTTATTGGAAATAAAAAATTAGTTTTCTGCTACTGTTAAGATTATTAAATTGGATAATGCATTTGAATTCCATACTATTAGACTACCTACCTTCTACAGGTCTCATGGTATTATACATTAGACCTCCTGTTCCCATACTTCACAGCAGAATGGTGTGGTAGAGAGAAAACACATACATTTGTTAGATGCGGCTCATACACTACTCATCCACCATTGTATGCCATACTTGTATTGGGGTGATGTAGTTCTTACAACATACTATCTTATCAATAGGATGCCTTCTTCCATGTTGCATGAATGGATTCCTTGGGATATTCTTTATCCTGAGAGATATGTTCCAGCAACCACCTCATGTGTGTGGGTGTGTAGCATTTGTATCTCCTAGGTGCATGGAAAGATAAGTTGACGCTAAGGGTCGTGAAATTCGTTTTTCTTGGATATTCACGTACACAAAAAGGGTATTGATGTTTTGATCTAGTGGTTGGGAGGCACTCTGAGTGTAGATGTTATATTCCATGAGTCAATCCCCTATTTACTTGCAGCATGACAGTTATTACCAGAGGCAAAGTTTGCACCCATGCCTATTCCTCCAGTTCCCATTGATGGGATTCCTGTTTCTGAGATTAGTCCAACTGTTGGCAATGGTAGTGATGATCCTAAGACTATTTTTGCACCTTACAGTGGTAGTGGTGATCAGAGGTTCAAAGATCAACCTGTCACATCAATTTCGGATTGTGCAGGCCCAGTTGATGTTGTTTTGGATGATGACCTTCTGATTACTATTTGAAAGGCATCGCGTACTTGTGCGTGGTATCGTGTGGCTAGAGCTGTGTCTATAGCTAATCTGAGGATCACATTTAGACTTTTTACTATTGCATTGGCTGCCATAGAGATACCTTGCACGTACTATTAGGCCTTAGTTGATCCAAAATGACGTCAATCCATGGAGGATGAGAGGATTGCTCTTCAGACTTGACACACGTGGTAGCTTACTCTACTTCCAACCAGTGCTTGACTGGTGGGATCTTGTTGGGCCTTTACCCTGAAATAGAACCCTGATGGGCCTATTTCAATATACAAGGCTCGATTAGTGACGAAGGGGTTAACTTAGACATATGGGGTGAATTTCTTCGATACCTTTTCCCCTGTTGCTCGCTTGTCAACAGCTTGGATTCTTATCTTTGTTGTTGCCCACAAATACTGGATGCTTCACCAGCTTGATGTGAAGAACACCTTCCTATATGGCGATCTTTAGGAGGAGGTTTACATGCAGTAGGCCCCTAGGTTCGAGGTGAAGGGGGAGTGTGTGCGCAGGCTGAAGAAGGCCATCTATGTCCTTAAGCAGAGTCTGAGAGCATGGTTCTAGAAGCTCTTAGATGTGGTTGGGAAGATGGGTTTGCAGTGATCATCGTCAGACCATTCTCTATTTGTTGTGGTCCTTCTGGTATATGTTCATGATTTCATTATTACCAGTGATGGTAGTCGAAATAATTGAGGTCAAGCAGTTTCTTACTAAGCAGTTTGTTATGAAGGATTTGGGTCAATTGCGGTATTTTCTTGGTATAGGGTGGCCGGAAGCAAGTAGGGAATTGTGCTGTCTTAGCGTAAATATGCTTTAGATGTGCTTCAAGAGCTAGGCATGCTGGGGTCCAAGCTAGCTAATATTCTTATGGACCCCAAAGTGTATCTCTATGATGAGGTAGAGCCCGTAGACAGTCGGGCATATAGGTGGCTTGTGGGAAAGTTACTGTAGCTTACGATTACTCGACCAAACATTGCTTTAGTTGTGGGCAAGTTAAGCCAATTTATGGACAAACCAATCAAGTAACATTGGCAGGCGGCTATGTAGGTTCTTAGATACCTGAAGAAAGCACTTGGGTGTGAGATACTCTTTCAGAGAGGATCTTCCATGATAGTAGTTGGATATTTTGATGCAGATTATGCAGGGTGTCTGGCTGATAGGAAATCCACTACATGGTTTTGTACATTTGTGGCTGGGAATTTGGTTACCTAGAGGAGCAAGAAACATGGAGTTGTTTTTAAATCCAACGTTGAGTGAGAGTATAGGGCTATGGCCCAGACAACTGCGGAGATGATTTGCGTGAGATCACTACTGCGAGATTTATGTGCCCAGATTCAGTAGCCTATGGAGATGAGATGTGATAATCGGGCAGCTATGTATATTGCCAACAATCCTATGTTTCATGAGTGCACCAAGCATGTTGAGGAAGATTGCCATTACACCAGAGACTTAATTTAACGTGGGATGTTGCGCACCAATTTTATTGCATTTGAAGACCAAATAGCAGTTATCTTCACGAAGCCCCTTCCACGTTCTATTTTCGATGTTTGTTCCAAGTTAAGCATGATTGACATCTATGCTTCAGCTTGAAGGGAAGTGTTGATATATCTCCTTCAGTCTATATTTGTTTCTTTTGTTCTATTTATTATTTTCATTTTCTATTTGAACATGTTACGTTATTTTCCCATATGTCTTCACTATATAAAGAGGTGTAGGGTTTCTTGGAATAATAAGTTGAATCATTTTCACCCACTTTATCGGTACCAACCGTTGGGTCGAATCTGGAATGCTAAATCAAAGGCTGATTGATTGATTAATGTTAATTTTGAATTAAAACGGCTAGTTCTCGAACCTTAGTGATCTTAACTCTATAAATAGATCCCTTTAGGTTCATTCGAGACGCAAGAAACACATGGGAAAATGAGAGAAAATCTTAGGGTTAGATTTCTATACCTCCACCATATTTCTCAAGAAAGAAGAAGCTTGTTAGCTGTTCACATTCACACTCTCTGTGACAAGCTCATAAGCGCACTAAAAGAATTGATTCTTCGTATTTATGAATTACTTTATGCCTTACTTCCTAGGCTCTCATATTGATAATGTCATTTAATTTCATTGTTAGGAGGCTTAGGATTTTTTGTGTTGTAAAAATTTTTCCTTTCCTACACAAGTGCAAATTTGTATTAAGCATTATTGCTTGTTGCCTGGGTTGAGAAACCTGGTGTTTGTAATTGGGTTAAGGTTACTTGGTAAATTACCTCGGTTTAGTGAATTTAATTCTCTCAGGGTTGAGGGAATTAGGATTAAAAAAATCTTAAGTTGGGAGATTTAAGTAGTGGAGTACTCGGGGTGGGGAACACTACATATTATGTAATATTTCTTGTGATTTATTTTTATGTAATTGTATTTTATCCCACTATTTAAAAATCCATCTTTGAGTGTGTGCATTTTATTATTTAGATCCTTCAACAGGCAAAGGACAATACAACAGAAAGGCACCAAAGCCCAAAGAACCTCGCTTTCAAAGGAACCCAATGATCTCAAACCAACTTACAAGTTCCCTATAGGGAAATATTACCTCCAACCACTATCCCACCAAAGGCACACTCTTTATGCCAAAGGAGCCATCGACCCGTTCTAAAGCATTCAACTGCTTGGGAATGAACAAGACCGTGAAGCATGGCAAGTAAATGTTACCACAACTGTAGCACTAGATAGCCCATTTGGTAGACAAAGTGACCCTATCAGAGCC
This sequence comes from Thalassia testudinum, assembly GCA_037157565.1. Taxonomy (NCBI): domain Eukaryota; kingdom Viridiplantae; phylum Streptophyta; class Magnoliopsida; order Alismatales; family Hydrocharitaceae; genus Thalassia; species Thalassia testudinum. The sequence goes on from JAZHRO010000012.1 coordinate 836,730, forward strand.
TATTTGATAACCAAGGTGGCCACACCTTGCACCCTCACTCCATGAGACTCACGCAGTATCAAGTAAACTTGACCTCCTTGCCCTCCGCAGAGCTGAACAACCTGAGAAGGATCTCATAGAGATACCTTGATTTGATCAATCATCGTCTTAAAACTTATGGGAGCTACCATCACCCAACACCGGGGTGCAAAAGCTTGCAATACAGTCCGTAATCAAACATAAGGTCTTCCAACAGTAAGATGCACCCTTTAGTAAAACAATGTTGCCCTTTAGGCTAAGTAGGTGCCAATGGAAGAGTGCATAATAAAGTTTTCAGAGGTGGTTTTTCTTTTTGTTTTAAGCTTGATTACCAACTTGGATGATAGAGAATCATTGAAAGCCTTCAACACAGGCACTACCAATTCAATTTGTGCAATTGGTCTATAACCTCCTTTTAAGCCACCAGGCTAGCGATGCCAAGTAAAGATCTTGGACTTCTAGCCATCCAAACTCTACTTTTTGATAGAATTATAATTTTTAAGGGTTTTCCTGTAAATTGTCAATTTTTATAGAATGTGCGTAGGTATTGTTGCAATTGTATGTTACTTGGGGTGTAAGAAAGGATTCTATTATAGATAAAACCTTAGGGCTTCCTCTCCCACTGTATAGTGAAGCAACCCCTAGGCATAGATGTTGGTGGCTTCTTGCCATCTCGAACTGCACTAACAATTCCCCGTTTCTAGATTTGTGGCTTGTTCATTTCTTTTGATGGTATCAAAGCATCATACTGGATTTTTTTTTTCCTTTGAAAAGGTGATCCAAGAATATTGTTAAGAGAAATCATGATCTCTAATTGCCTTTAAGTTAATCCAACTGCTGACCTCTTCAACAAAGGACCTTATTTTTGTTGTGAGAGAGACCATGCAAGCATATAGTCCTTGCCCACCCTATTGTTACCTTTGGACAAGGTTTTAGATGTCAATATCGACACCATATCGACAAGTCAAAATGGGGGCATATTTGGATGTCATTGATATTTCACTAATATCCTAGTTTAAGATAGTTCAAAATGGCCAAAAATGTCGCAAGCTTTACAAAATTAAGATTTTATGGATAATTTATAAAATTATGATTTTAATTGCTGCCATATACACAAGGCTGTACAGATTGACAGTCGATATTTTGTTGGTGAAGTCACCAACTAAGGAGTACATGGTACGTGGGTGATTAATCAGGGATTAATCTGTTAAGCTTTTTTCAGTATTTAAAAATTTAAATATAATTATATATACTATTATACATATTAAATATACATTTATATAAATTGAAAATATGCACATATGTATTAGTATTATTTTTTTGACATACATATTCTCTCAAAGAGACGTGATGATCATGACTTTGACGCTATAGAAAATAAAGATGAAAATAAACGGCGAATAGACGGGTGTCGATCCACGAAGACATCAACATCAAATCACTTTTTATTCGATCTCGGACATTAAGTTTGTACATCTCAAAAATAATGAAAACAAAATAACAAAGGGAGAGAATATGGCCTGCAAAGACGGTGATAGAATTGCTCAGTGCTGTAACCACTGGCGATGTGGTGCTCCTCTTTGGTGTGGCAGTGATGGCAACGTTGGTAGTTCTTTTCCTTTGAGATGCTCAATGTGGTGTGCCACGTCGAGCATCTCCAATATACTCGCCACTTTACACAGGATGTATTGCTCTGATATGTTCCCTAAACAGAAGACAGATGAGTAGAGACTTGATCCAGGAATTAGTTAAGGAATCTAATTCTCTAGGTTGTTGAGGGTTGATCAACTCTAAGGAGGGTTTGGTTTGTTCAGATTTAATCCCCAACAACCTTTCCAATTCTTTGATATCCTCTCTAGCTGACCTAGTGAAGGAATCAATATCTTGCCAATCACTAGTGATCATATCAGGGAATGGAGTCAATTTTTCACCTTCTTGTTTAGGCGAATCAAAGGTTGACTCCTAATCACACTCAAGTGATGGTAGGTCGGAAGCAACATAGGAAGTTCTTTGAAATCATGGATCTCATCCTTGGATTCTTTTTCTTTACTAAAATCCTCTCCGGAGAGTTTGTATGATTCCTCAACCAATGCAGGGTTTGCTTCCTTGTTTCCCATTAATTCGGAGGATTGGTTTCAAGAATAGAAGCAGATAGGAATCCAGATTCAACTAAGTCATTAGAATCTTTAGGGGGTAAATACTCAAGCAACATGTATTCCCCCTGTAATTAATCCAAATTCTGAGTCTGGGTTCCTTAAAGGTTTCTTCATCCTCCATAAAGATCAATTCATCTACCCGAGGAAACAATTCCTCAAAATCTTCGAATCCAGTTTCAAAGGCCTCAGGGTAGTCTACCTGTGGTGTTGGTTCCTCATTCCAATCTTCAGACAAATGTAAATTTGGCATAGGTACCCTAAGGGTGAGTTCGGGTTGGTTTTCCTCCTTGGGTGGCCACCTTTCAAAGTCAACTTCTAAAGGATAGTTACCATTCTGAAATGCTTCCCCATGTTTCCCCTCCCCTTTAGTACATGGACCTCTCAAGGAAGGATCATCTAACATGGAGGGGTTTGGATTAACGTCACAAGGAAATCCAAGGTGGCTAAGTTCCTCATTCAATTCTTGACTTTTCTTTTATTGAGTTGTAAATGGGTATTTGTTACTTCTTTTATCCTTGGGGGGTACTTATGTAATTTAACTAGTTCTCTTTCATATAAAAAGAGGGCTAGGTTTCTTTTGACTCTGAGGCAATTCTTTAGATTCCACATGGTATTATAGTAGCGATCTTAGGTCAGTGCTCCAATGTCCCATCGAAAAACATCTACCATAACATGTTTTGATCATCGGCAGTAGGTGTGTCGGCCAGGGAGGCACCAAAGGTGTTGGCATGACTGCCAGGCAGGCTGGTGGTGCTGGCAACACTGCTGCTGGGTCGAATGGCCAGTCTAGCGTTGCTGCTGGTGGCCTGGTGTTGTCGGCAGTGGACGATGCTGCTGTTGGTGGTGCCTGGTCCCGTGTTGTTTGAAGTATATCTTGTGTGATGAGCCTTCTCTCATGCATAGTGTGGTTGGTGATGTGTCTTCTCTCACCCATGTTGGAGAAAGTTGATTCAAGACGATCAACTCTAGTTTCTACTGGATTTGTGTGCAGCCTGAGTTGTTGAGAAGAAGAGGGTCGGGAGTGCATGGGTGATCGACTTTGGAGCCTTTATTCATCTCATTGGAGACAGAAATTGTTTGCAGGACCCTGTGACTCAACGGGGAATTTGAGATGTAAGGGTGGCTAATGGAGCTACCTCCCTTGTTACAACAGTTGGACGTATAGATGCTACGTCTAAGATGAGGAGAGAGAATGTATATTATGCTCCTGAATTTCCCATGAATCTTCTATTTGTAAGTTGCATTTGCAGGGATTCTGGATGTCGTGTTATTTTTGATGAGAAACATTGTTATTTCCAGAATCGCACCACAGGAGAGATAGTTGGCAGTAACATAGAAAGAGATGGTCTGTATTACTTAGAATGCCCACATTGTTTGTAGGGGTTGTGTCAATCTTGTGATCCATTACTTTGGCATCGGAGACTTGAGCATCCCTCTATGAAGAAGATGCATAAGATGTACCTAGAATTATCAGATTCATTGACTCTGGATTGTGAAGATTGCCAGTTGGGGAAGCATTACAGGAGTAGTTACCCTAGAAGAGATGCTGGTGTCAGTGTAGTGCCTTTTTCCTTAGTACATTGTGATGTTTGGGGATCATCTAGAGTTGCCTCTCCTAGTGGACAAATATTTTGCAGTGATGGTCGATGACAATAGTAGACTTACCTGGGTATTCCTGATGAAGGTCCGTAGTGAGATTCCTTCCATTGTGTAGTAGTTTTTGTCTAAGGTGCAGACATAATATGGTACTACAGTTTTAGTTTTTTGCAGTGATAATGCACTATAACTCATGCACAATGATTTACAGGAGACCTTTCCCTTCAGGGGGATCATTCACCAGATGTCTTGTGCTCATACTTGATAGCAGAATGGGATTGCTGAGCGCAAGTTGCAACACTTGCTTGATATTGCAAGGACCTAGATGTCACATATGAAGCTTCCCAAGCAATTTTGGGGTGATGCCATATTTTCAGCAGTTTATTTGATCAACCGGTTGCCATCCTTTGTGCTTCATGGTTAGATCTCTTACCAGATTATACATCTTGAGTGTAGCAGGTCTTTTCCTTTACCCTTACGAGTTCTCAGGTGTATATGGTTTATTCAAAATCATGATATTGATGTAAACACATTTACACTACTTAAGATGTTTATTTATGCATGTTCTTAAGCATAGGATTGCATTTTATGATATAAATATTGCATAACATGTATCATCTTGCATTTAGAGTAGTTTGAATAAAATGGAGGTTAATTGTCTCCTTTTATGTGCTTGGACAGGGCAAACATTTTATCGGGGCATCAGATCGAAGATCCAACCGTATGGATGTGATCAGGGCGACGATTGGAGTTCAACAACTTCAAGATCGCCTTAATCAGGCATCCGTAGCATCAGATAGTGACCGGGGAACCCTAGAAGAACAAGGGCCAGGATGGTGTAAATCCGCACTTCAAATGACAAATCCGACCGCACGGATGAATTCGGATCGACGATCGCAGCCTAACGACGCAAAAATCGAGTCAATCCGACATCCGTGGCACCATCTACAACATCCAGAAGATGGGACGGCCAAGATGGCGCCACGTGGTGCCATCTCGGCCGCCCAAACGGCCGCATGCATCCATTGAAGTTTCCGCATCCGCTCCCTCTCCGCCGTTGGATCTCGATCCAACGGCTGTGAACGGCCGCACCACAATTCGCCCGCTCGACCATCCGCGTCCCGTAGCGCAACAGTCGAAGGCGCTATCGCGTTCACAAGCCGCGGGTTCGAGCCGCAGCGAAGGGGAGAAGGGTGCGGGCGAGCGAGCGCGGGCGGGTGTTGGATAGTCATCGGGCGGCTCAGATCTCCCAATAGCGGCCACGCACTATTTCACGCGAGGCGAGGACGCGCCATCGTACGCGTTGAGGCCGACGCACAGCAGCAGGCGAAGGAGCATCCTAAGCGCTCCGATCTCGTGATCGGACGGCTGAGATTTGATGAACGTGGGCGGGTGTTGAACGCGGGCAGCTGAGGAGGCGCGCGTGGGGAGCACCCACTACACCCACGTTGGGGCTTTAGCGACGGTTTTATCCGTCACTAAAGACCCCTCATTTAATGTTTTAAAGATGTAATGACCAATTTGCTCCCACTCCTTGCAACTATAAAAGGAGACCCCCTCCATATGAAATTCTCATCCCTTCCTTCTCTTCTCTACCTCTCCAAAGCTCAAGAGAAGCTTGTCCTACACCCGGGATGCTCCTCGCGAGATAAAGTCGAAATTTTCATCCCCCTTCGGAAGTGGATCCCGCGACGTCGACGGCGTGCTGCTCCGTTCCCGCTCTTCTGCTTCGTCCTCCTTCGTCCTGCTCCGTCCTCCGTCCAGGCGTTGTCTCATCCGGCTCGTTCTCCAAGCAATCGTCGAGGAGGATAACTTCTCTCTCCCATTCTTTTTTACAGCTTTTCTAGTGTAGAATTTTCCTGCTTTCTAGTGTAGCTGATTTCCTGCTTTCTAGTGTAACTTTTATTTGGTTTGATCGTATAAACATTTTGAAATATTGAATGCATGTTCTCTCTCTCTCTTCCTTTTAGTCTGATAGCTTCATTGTAATTATATCATCTCGCTTTTCAAAAATTTAAAAAAAATATAATTGTGAATATAGGTTGACGTAGCCTCCCTGTGTTCGACCCGGAAATCAAATTTCGGTATAAATTTTATTTGTTGAACATGAATTTTTCGCTTTCAAGCTGCAACAACAGGTTTTCCAAAACCAAACACGTTAGCGTAACAATTTGAGCGTTCAACAGGTATTTAGGATAAGTTTGCCCCCCGTGCCACGAAGTGTGTCTTCCTTGGTTACTCCAGGACCGAAAAGGTTTACAGGTGTTACAATCTAATTCTTAGGAGATATGTTGCCACTGTAGGTGTGACCTTTGAGAAGATTCCCTACTTCTTAGAAGAAGGGTCATCCATAGCGACTGCCATACAAGTGTATCACATGAGATCGCAGATAGATGGTATCTTTGATGATGAGCCAGCTTAGCTTGTTACCCCTTCAGACATGAGTGATTTAGATTGGGAAGCGGAGCCTATGTAGAGGAAATCTAGTGTCACGTGTACTCTCCATCCTTTTTCCCGCTACACTACAGTCTCCCATCTCCAGGAGGGAGACAGATAGTTCGCATCAGCCATCACTATTGCAGTTGTTCCCAGAGATTTTCTTCAGGCTTCCCACGATCTAAAGTGGAAATCAGCTATGGATGAGGAGATGCATGCTCTACAGACCAGGAAAGCTTTGGATCTTATTCCATGTCTTGAGGGTGCCATAGTTGTTGGTTGCAGATGGATGTACACCATCAAGTACAGAGCTGATGGGATAGTGGAGAGATATAAGGCCATACTTGTTACTAAGGGATTTGCCCAAACATATGGGGTGGATTACCTTGAGACTTTTTCACTAGCTGCTCATATTACTTCCATCGGGATTATCTTGTCTGTTGCAGTGGTTAAGCGGTGGCCTTTATACCAGCTTGATATCAACAATGCCTTCTTATATGGAGATCTTGTTGAGGAGGTATATATAAGACAGCCAACATGATATGACAGTGAGGGGGAGCTTGTATGTCACTTACGAAAGTCTATTTATAGCCTGAAGCAGAGCCCATGAACTTGGTTTTAGAGGCTCAATTTGGAGATTAAGAAGGTGGGCTTGATCATTCTATTTTTATCAAGAGGAGTAAGTATGGTGAGGTATGGAGAGTTATCTTGGCAATTTATGTTGATATGATTTTGACTGGTGATGATGTTGATAGGATAGTGTAAACGAAAGCCTTTCTTCAATTCACTTTTGTCACTAAAGATTTAGGTGACCTTCGTTACTTCCTGTGGATAGTAGTTCGTCAAGAGGCTGGGTTATCCTTATCATAGAGGTAGTACACTTTATAGATTCTGGAGGAATCACTTCTTGTCCAAGCCATCTGGGATACCAGTCAAGGCACCTTCTGGTCACAGCACCAATGAGACAAATCCTTTGTTTGAGGATGTTATCAGGTACCGTAGTACTTTTGGCCATTTGTTATACCTGATGATTAACCACCAGACATTAGTTTTGCGGTCAATTGGGTCAGTGAGTTCATGAAGAGTCCCAGATGTAGTCATTACTGAGATGTTTGTCTCATTTTGAGATACCTAAAGGGCACCCTAGGGGGAGGTTTGTACTATAGTACGAGTGGTTCTCTTGACCTTGTGAAATACTCAAATGCAGATTATGCAGAGTCGACGGAGGATAGACAATCTACATTTGGCTTTGCCGTCTACCTGTGAGGCAATTTAGTTTCATAGAGGAGTAAGAAATAGAATGTGGTAGTCCGCTCCAATGTTGAGGCAGAGTACATATCTATGGCTCAAGCAGCATGTGAGATTATGTGGATGGTTGGCTTCCTATGAGATTTAGGAATATAGGTTGATACACCTGTCCCACTCTATTGTGACAATAACTCTACCACCTACATTGCCTTCAATCCAGTCTTCCATGAGAGGACTAAATATATTGAGGTTGATTGTCATTTTATACGAGATGCAGTTTTGGAAGGTAAGTACCCTTTATGTCATATGAGCTACAGATTGCTGACATTCTCACCAAATCGTTAAAGAAGTGCCATGATTTTCTAAGTCATAAGTTGGGTTGCATTGACATATATGTCCCAACTTGAGGGGGAGTGTTGAGCTGTAAGGGGGCATTTGTTATTTCTTTTATCCTTGGGGATACTTATGTAATTTGCCTAGTTCTCTTTTATATAAAAAGAGGGCAATGGTTTCTTTTGAGGCTAATGCAATTCTTTAGATTCTACATGTTGAATGAGAAGGCCTGGGATCTTGAGCAATCTTATCGCTCCTCAAAGTTACATAATTTGCGGTATGATTATTTCTAGGAGGTCGGTGGACCTGATTTGTATGGAAACCTGGGGGGTATTGAGGCGTAGGATCGATGGGAGGTTGTCCATGGTTATTTCCTCCTTGATAACGATTCCTTTGATTATTGGGATTAGGTATGGGTTGTGAAGGCAGGTTATTGTAGGTCTTTGATACGGTGTAACCCTGATTTGATTTTGTAAATTAGTTATAACTTGGGTTACTTCAGTCATTTGATTTTGCATTCCTTGCAAGGTTTTCATAACCTGGGTATTGATATCTTCTTTAGATGGTCTAGGTTGGTATGAATTCTGGTTTTCCCCATAAATCCCAATTGGTTTTGTCTCTGATGGGGAATCTGAGTGGTATTTGTTCAGGAGAAATTCGGGTGGTTCCTTCAATTTGCATTGTATGAGTTGGAGGGATTTCTAAAATGCCTTTGGAGGATGGAGATGGTTTTAATGTTTGGGTTGAAAGAATTTGGATTCATAGAGTTAAAAGTCCCAACTAAAGTTGGTACAACCTCAAGAGATTATTCTCAATGGGGACTTCGTCGATGTAATGCAACATTTCTCTTTTTAGGAAGTTAGGTGTGGTCGAGGGTGGAGTCAACTTTTGAAAATTAAGTCTTTCCTCGATTTATTTCTAGTTGATCTGCATTTGGTCAAGCCTATGAGCAATCATCTGGATGTCTTCTTGAGTGACTGGGATAGATTGTGTGTGAGTGCCTATCTCATGAACACTAATTTGCGAGTTGGTGTTTTTACCAAAGGTGCTCTTGGAAGTATGATTAAATGAGTTTTCACTCATTTCCTCAAATAATTGGTAGGCATTGTCGGCATCCTTGTTTAGGAAATTGCTGCCGCATGAAGCATCTACAATCTTTTAAGTTTGATCTTCCAAGTCCATAATAGAAGATTTGCACAAGTTTCCATAAGGGCACCTCGCGATGTGGGCAGTTCCTTAGAAGTTCTTGAAACCTTTCCTAGGCTTCATGCAGAGATTCACCACATTTTTGTTGGAAGGTTGTAATAGATCGACGGAGGGCATTGGTACATCATATAGGAAAGAACTTTTTCAGAAATGTACTTTTTAATTGAGGCCAAGTGGTGATTGGTCTACCTAGAGTCCTGAACCAGTAAGCAGCCTTGTCCTTTAAAGTCAGGCTGATGAGTCTCATAAGTCATAGATCTTCCCGCATATTGCAGGAATGGGTACTTTAGGCAAGGACGATCAACTCCTCGAGGTGGCCGAAAGGATCTTCCTTGGGTAGGCCATGAAAATGTTTAATCAAGTTTAAGATAGCAAGTTTGATCTCAAAGTCTCCCTCAGGTATGACCACCTCAAGTCTTTCCTTGTAATTAGAAGGATCATAGAAATCCTTCAATGGAATAATAGTTTCCTAAGGGGATGGTGTATTTTGCCGTTGGTTGACTAGGTTTGTCATAGTCCTAGCCAATTGTTGTTGATTTGATTGGAGTTGAGCAAGTTGCTCAACCATCATGTGTAAGGGATTCGGGTTTTCGGGGTTTTGGCATCTCAGGATTGGGTGGCATTTCAACCTGAAGGTTAGGGATGGGGATGTCAAGTTGCGAAGATAGATTTTGGGTTGTTAGTTTCGTGTTGGTGTTGGTGTGTGTTAGAGAAGGAGGTAGAAGAGTTTTTGAATCAATTTGGATTGTTTTCCACTGTATTTCTTGAGAAAGAAGAGGAAGAATGCATGAAAGGTGAAGGTCTTTTTGTGCCGGGGGGCAGAATCAATTGGTTGCACCAAGTGTGGCTTTTGGGACTGGCGCCCGTGCATACACTTATAGATGAAATAGAGTAGAGAAGGGATGGAGATGAGAGAATTTTTCTTGTGTTCACACAAGCAAACAAAATCTAAGCCTTAAGGTATATACTCGTATACCAAAGAAAACACAATGAACTACCCTTCCATTAATCAACCTGGTTGAGTTGCATAAGGGGGGAATTGGGCCCAAGCATGTCCTAGGAATGTCACTTGGGACTTGTATAAACTCTCACCCGATCGTTTGGCGTAGCCCCTCAACTTAGATATTAGGTTAATGTAAGGAATTGCATCCTATTGCAATTAATTTGGTACACGCATATCAAGCCTAAAATTGGATGAAATCCTTAAGGGTAAAGTTGCTACCAATTTTAATTAGGCTTAGGATGCATGTGTGCATGGGTTTTGTGATGGGCATTGTTGGGGTAATTGCCCTAATTAATCTTTTTTTTTGTGTACAAATTGGGTGGTGATTGAGCATTATAACGGTGTTCGAAAATATGATTTAAGATTGCATTGTAGTGTAGAAATTGAGTGGTAAAACACATGATCAAAACAGATGAAAAATAAATAACCACTCACAAGGGAGTGGGTTATCTCCTCAGGGAGGAATAGGCTATCAAAACTCGCACAGGTCAAAATCAAATGTTCATGATTAATTTCGCCAAGAAATTTAATCAAAGTTGCCTTTTAATTATAACAAGATATGATCATGCTGAAATCGTAAAAAGACAAGGATGTTATCACAAAATCACCATAATAAACTATTCCTTAAATGATAAAATGGGAAGTTGGCAATGGAATGACTCGTAAATTTTAATGTGGGCTGAAACAGGGGATTGCGTTCGCCTTGAGCTCGTGCACGAAGGAGGCCACGACTGGAGATGAGGCTCGTGATGGAGAACAAGTCGGCCGAGGGCTTTGCGATGGAGGTGACGGTGCGATGAATGGTGGTCGTCGGTGGCCAACTGGTTGCTTGGAGGGCCGGCAATGAGAAGCTTTACTGGCGGCGTGGAGGTGACAGCCGATGGTCGTAGACGTCGGGGAAGGTGCAGTTGTGCGTGGGTGTCGAGATGGCGGTGTTGGCGGCGAGTTCGGTGGCTCGAGGGGGCTGCTGATGGTGGTGGTGTGGGAACAGAGTTTGGGTTCTTCGCGAGGAAGACGATGAATAGTAACGTGGTGGTGAACGGCTCCTACTGCTGTGTGCAGCTGTGCGTGGCCGCAAACTGACACACGGGTGGGTGAGGGTGACGGTGCGCGAGGGAAAGGGCAGAGCTGGAGGGTTGCTTGCGCAAGGGATGTGCTGGCCGGCGAGCACGCACACTGGTCGTGGTGCGAGGGCGCACACAAGGATGCACGCGAGGAGCTGGTGGCGTGCGGGTGTTGTTGGGTGCGCGCGTGCGAGGAGTGCTGCAGGTGGTGGTGATGGGTTGCTCTACGTGGGTAACAATAGGAGGAGATGGAGAAGGTGAAGTGGCGGGGGAAGAAGAAAACGAAGAGGATGGAGGGGGGCCTTTGCGGAACGTGGAGTGGAGGGGAGGCGTGTGGCTGCTGGTGGGTGTTGTCGTTGTTGAACAAAGAAGAAACAGGGGAAGGTGGTGGCACGATGAGGGCGTGGTGGTGGTGACTTGTAGATGATGGGTTGGTTGAGTGGGTGAGGCACTGTGATGGAGCGAGTGAAGCACGGTGATGGATTGCGAGACTCAGCAGACAGTGGTGCAGGCTGTCACCCCGCACGCCCACAGTAGCGAAGCTCTCGCTGCGGTCGAGGCCCATGGCGGTGAGATGGATGAGCTTGAAGCCCTGTTAAGTGGAGTGGGATGGTGGCCTACCAATTTGGGTTGCCAGAGGTCTCTTATGCTGCAGGAAGGTGGAGAGGGAGGTGGAGCGTTTGCATGTTGACCATCAATGCTAGGTTTGACATTCACGGTCGGCCATGATATCAACAATGAAGGTGTTATTGCAGCCGTTGAAAGAAGAGTCAATAAAATAATAAAAAGAAATTAGGGGTTATTTATCTATGAGACCTTAAAAGAAATGTTAAATCAAACACTACATGTAATGCAACCTAAAAGATTAACTATTCTAATGCATGCTATTCTAAATGATATTATCAATGCATATAATGCATGAAAATAGGTAATTTTGTCACCCTATTTATATACTAATGTATGCTATATAAATGTACATGTTAATTTAATGTCTAGACATTAAAATACATAAATAGCCCACAAATATAGGCTCGTCAAATGCCTCCATGCCTAGTTTTTGTTAGTTCTTAGCAACATCTATGAAGAATTCCTATGTTCTAGGGTAGAATTAACCGTAGGATGCCTTATTATCTCTCACCTTTAGACATTTGTTGAAATACTAACCTTAGACCTTAAGGTATTCAAGTACCAATCAAAATTCAGACTTGATTTGCTTCAGTTTTGGGTCTTAGGCAATGGTTTCTTAAACTTCTAAGTTTATCCTAGAGTTTGTAAACCCCAGAGGTTAAAGTGTCAGTGCTCTATGTGTAATTTGATCAATGGGCATCTACACTTGTTCTTCCCATACGTTCCTAAGATCGGACTTGCTCTTAACCTACTTAGACCTACCTAGGTTCAACCATACTTAGACTTGGCAGCTTTCTCCTCACTTTTTTTATTTTGAGGTCAACATAATGGTGAACCCAGTATATATCTCCTCAGTTATTTCTCCATTTTTTAATTTTAATGCAATATGAATGCATGAATGCAATATGTATACATGCTATAAACAGATGCCTCAGGTCCTATTCCCCTATGCCTGGTTCAAACAATGTACTCATTGAAAGTAAAATAGCCAAGGGAAGATGTTACTTGAGGCGAAGAATGAAAGGAGCTAAGGCTCTTCGAGAGTGACCTCGTCAACCAGATGGCCATCCAAAGTAACATATGGTTTTAATCGTTGGCCGTTGACAGTAAAGGGTGTTGTTGAAGAGGAAGGGCTCTTGAATGCATGAATGCAATATGTATACATGCTATAAACAGATGCCTCAGGTCCTATCTCCTTATGCCTGGTTCAAACAATGTCCTCATTGAAAGTAAAATAGCCAAGGGAAGATGTTACCTGAGGCGAAGAATGAAAGGAGCTAAGGCTTCTCAAGAGTGACCTCGTCAACCAGATGGCCATCCAAAGTAACATATGGTTTTAATCGTTGGTTGTTGATGGTAAAGGGCATTGTTGAAGAGGAAGGGCTCTTGATCTCCACAGCCCCATTTGGAAACACTTTGGTGATTATGTATGGCCCATCCCAATGAGAATTCAATTTCCCTGGAAAAACTGAAGTCTGGAATTGAAAAGCCAGACTTGCTGGTTGGGCTCAAAGGTCTTTCTAAGAATATACTTATCATGCAAGACCTTAGTTCTCTCTTTATAAGCTTGGGAGGTGTCATAAGCATCATTCCTCAGCTTCTCAAGCTCTGTTAACTCCAGTAATAGTGCTTTACCTGCTTGCTTTAAATCCATGTTGACACTTCGGATAGCCTAGAGTGCCCTATGTTCAAGTTCAACAGGTAAATGGCAGGCTTTCCTGTACACTATCTGAAAGGGAGACATACCTAAAGGGATTTTTGTAGGCCATTCGATAAGCCCATAAAGTATCATTGAGCTTTTGGGACCAGTCCTTCCTATCAGGCCTAACGGTCTTTTCCAAAATGTTCTTTATCTCCCTATTCGATACTTTAACCTGGCCACTCGTCTGAGGATGGTATGGGGTAGCGATCTTGTGAATTACTTCCAGACTCTTGAGTAGCCGATTGAAGTGGTGGTTTCGGAGATGAGGTCCCCCATCGCTTATAATCGTCTTAGGGAAGCCGAAGCAAGATATGATATTGGCCTTCACAAATTTTAAGACCACAGAGTGGTCATTTGTGCACGTAGGAATGATTTCTATCAACTTGGAGATATAATCAACTGCTACCAAGATATACTTATATCTATGGGACGAAGGGAAGAGACCCATGAAGTCTATCCCCCATACATCAAAAATTTCAACTGGTTGGATCGAGTGTTGGGGCATCTCATTCCTCTTCCCAATCGTTTCAGTCTGTTGACATCTAATGCAGGCCTTAACAAAGTTATGAGAATCCTTAAATAAAGTAGGCCACAAAAAACCCGACTGAAGAACCTTAAAAGTCATTTTTTAGCACCAAAGTGTTCTCCACAATGAAGTTCATGGCAAAATCTCCACACACTGTGTTGCTCCTTTTTAGGCACGCATCATCTTAATACTTGGTCTTATCCAATTCTAAATAATTCTGGCTCTTCCTAATGAAAGTATCTAGCTTGGGAAATGAATCTCTTCCGTTTCTGCTCATCCCAAGAGGTAGGAGTCTTTTTAGTGACTAAGTAAATGACGGTATCAGCATACCAGGATGAAGTTGGTGTTACCATCATAAGGGTTTCATCGGGAAATGTCTCGCGGATGCCTCCAGATGGAGTCATCAAGTGGGAGGCGAGACAGGTGGTCAGCCACTACATTTTCCACTCACGAATTTCCAAGTCAAATTCTTGAAGGAGTAAGATCCACCTAATAAGTCGTGGTTTAGAATCTTTCTTGGCAATGAGGTGCTTCACTGTCGCATAATCAGTAAAAATGACCACCTTAGACTCAAGAAGATATGACCTAAACTTCTCCAAAACAAAAACTACAGCAAGTAATTCCTTTTCAGTGACGGTTTAGTTTTGTTGTGGTTCGGTTAAAGTCTTGCTGGCATAGTGCAGCACATGTGTCTTCCCTCAACCCTTTGTCCAAGAATTGCTTCCACTGCTTAATCCGAAACATCACACATCAACTCGAATGGGAGTGCCCAATCTGGAGCTCGGAGAATAGGCGCAGAGATCAAGGCCTCCTTCAGAGTGTAAAAGGCCTCGGCACACTTTAAATCAAAATCGAAGGAAGATTCCTTCGCCAATAGGTCGCATAGTGGCCTAGAAACTTTGCTGAAATTCTTAATAAATCGCCTATAAAAGCCCGCATGGCCCAGAAAGGATCTAATCTGTTTGACATTCATGAGTAATGGAAGTTTGGAAATAGAATCAACCTTGGCCTTATGTACTTCCAAACCCCCCTCAGATACAACATGCCCAAGTACAATGCTTTTCTGGACCATGAAATGACTTTTCTCCTAGCTAAGGACTAAACCAGTCTCCTTACATCTCTTCAGCACATTCTCTGAGTGCAGGAGACACTGGTCGAAAGACGAGCCGTAAATGGAGAAGTCATCCATAAAAACCTTGACACAGGTCAATCATGTCCGAGAAAATGGACATCATACACCGCTGGAATGTTGCCGGTGTATTACATAATCCAAACGTCATACGCCTGAACGCAGAAGTGCCGTAGGGAGTAGTAAAAGTTGTCTTATCTTGGTCGTTAGGGAAGACTGCAACCTGGGTATACCCAAAATATCCATCTAAATAGTAGAAATACTTGTTCCCTGTCAATTTCTCGAGGATCTGATTAATAAAGGGTAAAGGAAAGTGATCCTTCTAGGTAGCGGTGTTCAGTTTGTTGTAGTCTATACATACCCTCCACCCAGTTGAGGGTCTGGTCACCACTTGTTCTTCTTAGTCATTGGTTTCTATCGTAAAGCTTGCCTTCTTAGGCACCACATGGATTGGACTAACCCATTTGCTATCTGCGATGGGATATATGATCCCAGTGTCCAACCACTTCAGAATCTCCTTTTTAACCACCTCCCTCATGTTGGGGTTAAGACATCTCTGCATGTTTCGAAATGGTTTGATGGAATCACCAGTATAAATGTGATGCATGCAGAGTGTAGAGTCTATACCCTTAATATTAGTGATTGTCAAAGCTATGGCTTTCTTGTGCCTTGATAAGAAGTCTAGCAAGGCTTCCTTTTGCACCACTGATAGCACAGATGAAATGATTATAGGGAGCGTATCATTTGGCCCAAGGAATACATACTTGAGAGTGTTTGGGAGGGGTTTCAGTTCAAGGTTGGGGGCTTGTATGGTTAAGGGTTTCATAATAGATGTCCCCATCTCAAGTAGCAGATCTACCTTAGGCAGGTATGATGGGGAGAGAAACTCAGTAGAAACTCCAAGTAACTCAAGTTTTAGTACATCCCCGTCACATTCCTCCAAGAGATGGGAATGCTCATTTAGCATGACATGCTGAAAGGGGTCATCATATAAAATTGCAGGAGTTGTCTCTTCAATTAGGTCATCTACCACCTCAACTTGGGAATAATTCTCAAATCCAGCTTGTTTATAAGCATCAAACACATTAAGCCGAATTTTCCTGTTCCCAAGCCCATTTTTAACACCCCAGTGTGAATTAATTGAAGCATTAGAAGTCGCAAGAAAAGGGCAGCCCAAGATGATGGAGGGCTTAGTTGGTTTGTTGGTAGGGTCAGTGTCCAATACTAGAAAGTTAACGCGGAAGAACTCGTCCACTATCAGGAGGACATCCTCCAACAGGCCTCGTGATGTCTTCAAGGATCGGTCTGCAACTTGGAGGATTATGGGGGAAGCCTTCAGATTGCCTCCTCCAAGTTTATATACGTAGCTTGGAAGGATGTTTACCCCTGCACCCGGATCAAGCAGAGTCTCGTCTATATGTAGGTCGCCAACAATCGTCGAGATGTATGGGACTCCTGGGTTCTTAAGTTTCGGGGGTGTCCCGTGTTGTATAATTGAGCTAACAGAATCAGACATGACAACTTTTGATTGGACCTGTTTCCTCGATTGCCGTTTTTCTTGCACAGGTCCTTTAGAAAGCAGACATAGGATGGAATCTGCCTGATAGCCTCAAGCAAAGGTAGGTTAATCTGCACTTGCTTGAAAGTCTCCATGATTTCGTCCATCCTATCTTTGGCTCCAGATGAGCTAGCAGAAGTCTGCCTAGAGTCAGATAAGCGCTCTGGAAAGGGCACTCTCGGTCTCTGGGTGGAAGGGTTGTTATGTCGGGAAAGGTGTGGAATGGGGACAACCTCTTCCGGTGAGGTGATTTCATGTGGAGAGTTGGGCAGCTCTTCTTCAGGGGGGCGAAAGTCGAGGTGGATGGGTTTTCAGAAGGCGGGACTATAGGAGCATCAGGTTTGGAAATTTCTTTCCCACTTCTCAGAATAGTCGCCGCTTGAGCATACTCCCTAAAGATAATCCTTTTTCTTTTAGAATTCTCCTCAGCAGCACTAGGAAGCTTCCCAGTCTCTCTCTGTCTAACAGCCTCGGCAAGGTGTCCTATCTGTGATTTCATTTACTGTATAGCCTTGTCATGAGATTGGATGATGGCACTTTGACTTTCTTGCATAGTTCTCAACATCGCCTTGAATTCATCCATCTCAGAGATCTTTGGGTGGGCAAAGGTTTGAGGTTGGTTCATTTGTTGGTTCTGAAAGGGTTGTGGTTTATAATTTTCCCTGAATTTGAGACATTCCCTTGTCTCTATGAAAAGTTTGGGTGGTTCCTCCAACCCTCGTTATAAGTGTTGGAGAAAGGTTCATTATGGGGTCTGGGACAGAACCCTTAGGCGACATTCAGATCCGCCTGTAAAAGCTCAGGGAATTGGGAGGCCAAGTGGCAATCTACAGTGGCGTGCGTATTGCCTTGGCAAATGGAGCATTCTGAAGCTTGGGAAATGGAGGCATTTGGCATGAGTTGGTTAGGGTTCGACATAAGCCTTTCCATATTTTGGTTTAATAACTGAATTTGGAAGGCTAAATTTTGGTATCCCTAGCCTCATTGGCCTCAATCTTTCGTTGCATAAGAGTGGGTTTCATATCCAAATAGGTAGAATTTAGGTGGATAGAATTCTCACTCAAGGTCTCAAAAAGCTCCCATCGGCCATCTCTCTTTTCTCTTGGTTGGCTTTCCTAAGGATTCTTTCAGGTTTTGGATTAGACACAAGTCTCCTCAGAGATCGCATACCAAGCATACAGTAACAACACAAACACAATTAAAAAGGACTTTTTATGTTTTTAATCAATTAAGTTCTTTAAGATTTTAGTCAAATTGTAGGTGACAATACAAATTTCCCAATCAGTTACGTGCCTATTGTCGACCTACGAAATGCCTTAATGAGGACCTAGTTGGAACTTAGGTGTTCTGCTCTAAATTTCAAATGGTAAAGTACTCCAAGGACGGAAGATCGAGGGATGTAAGTAGGCCTAAGCCTTTGAAGGTGTGTTTTCGCGGTGCTTCTTAACTACCCTCAAAAATCCGTGACAGGGTATCCCCCTCCTTAGAGTTACAAAATCTCTGATCTTAAGTTTCAAGTACTTTGGTATCCAACGGTAGGAGGGTTCTTTCTTAGCAGCTCAAAAAACCTAAGAGTGTCTAAATGTGTGCCTTGATGCAAAGATCGAACAAGTGTGCATACACCGTAAAAGTTTGAGTTTGAATTTTGAATCGTAGTACAATGTCTCAAATCATCTCCTTGGGTTTTAATGTTCCTCCTTTAGTTAAAATCCTTTTTCAGAAATTGAGATGACCACTGGTTAATTATTTCAAAACAATATAGGTGGTCTTGTCTTTAAGTCCAAAATGCATTGTGTGATCAGAATATGATGTAAAAAAAGAATGTACCTTGTCTCTAGCACTCTTCAATGAAATGCACGCACTGCAGAAAATGAAATCTAGAGGCTGCTCATATAATCTTAAATGGTCGTTCTAAATCATGCAACTTCTAGGCATGCAGCTCGTATTTTGTTTTTTTTTTTTCTTTTTATATCTACCTACTTATGCACAATCAAGGAAAATAACCACAAAAAAAAAACCTAAGTTTAAAGAAATGGGAATAGACTCCTAAAAACCAGCCCCAAGAGACAAGGGCGAGAAAACAGTGAAATTAAACTAAGCTAACTAAGAAGTCCATTTAATCTCCAAGCATCACCACCACTGTTCGAATTTCGTGTCTTTTGTCTCAACGGGTGGAAACAAGGTCCACCTTGGTGTGGATGCGGGTGATGCGGTGCTCCTCCCAAGTAGATGTACCTCGTACTAAAACACAAATATATATAAGTGATAATAGCCTTAAAAATAGATCAAAGTGAATAGAAAAATGTGTAAATTTATTAGGTATATTTTCTCCCTGGCAAGGCATCATTTGACGAGACAGTTTTCGTTTTGGAAGAATTTTCGCAAATAAAATGACGCGTCGAAGTAGTATCGAAGTGGTGGAAAATTGCTAATCAAGATAAAGAAAAATAACCACTCGAGAGAGCAGGTCGTATCGACAGGTAGACAATGGCCTATTAAAATTCACACGTTGAGAATAAATATTCATCGAAGTTTTTGCATGAAAACAAAGCTGAAACCCCTTTCAGATTAAGCTAATAGGGTCACATATGCTGATAAAGCAATTTAGGAAAGGAGGGAGGTTCTCTTCACAAAATGGCCATCATATAATATTAATATTTTAAATCTTAAAATCCTACAATGGCATCTAAATGTAAAAACAAATAGAGTGGGAAACAGGGGATTTCGTAGTGAGGGTCTCACATGGAAGAGAGGGAGGTTTGGCCACGAGGAGCTCACTAGAGGTGGAGTGGAGTGAGGGCTCCGTGGCGGTGGTGGAAGCGAGGTGGGAAGTGGTCAGAGCTGGCGGCGGCGAGGAGACAGTGGTGGGTCTCTTCCTGCAGCTTGCTGTTGGAGGTGCGGGTGCAGAGAGGAGAGGCACGTGCTGCTGCTGGAGATGCGCTCGGAGGGGCGCACGCGTGCAGCTGGGGCCGCACGCAGGCGTGATACTTAATGCCAAAGCAAATGATTTGCAAACAAAGAATTTGACGAGTCTTTTAGGGTTTTGATATGCTTATGTTTGTTGTAGGATTTTCTCTTTTTAAATTTTAAACAAGTTTTGAGTGTCACACAAACAATTGCAAACAAGTTTTGGAGTTGGTGAAATCTAATTCCTTTAGGTTTTTGTGTGACTATCAAAAGAGAAAATAACCCTAGATATTGAATATTCAATATGCATCTCCTAAGAAATGAATGGATTTAATCTTTTTAAGTGATGGTCTAAATAAGACAAACAACACCATCACTGGAAAAGAAATCAAACAAGGATTTTGAAAATGAATTTTTTAGGATTTTTCAAAATTGTTTGATATTTTTTTAATATTTTTTCCACATTGAAGTGATAATTTTGAAAAATCGATTCTGCAAAGTTCTTAAATAACTTAAAAAATGTTCGAAAATTTTATATGTTCTAGAGAATTTCTCACATATTCCAGCAATATAAATCTTGTTCAAATCTGGTGAGTAAAAAATTTTATAAAATTTGAAAAGTGTAAGAAAATAGTAAGGAATTAGGGTTTGAACCCTATTCGGTTCTTGAGTTTTTAAAAATTGGCTACTTATCCGATTTTTTTGAAATTTGAAACTTAAGTTCTAGACTTAAAGGGGCTTCAAATGGCATGGTTTGAGAATTTTTGGAAGCCCTTTTGTGCCCAAGGTTGATTTTTCAAAGTCAACAACGAAGTTTGGAGTTTCAAAATTTAAACACCAATGAAGAGGTGGTGGAAAAGTGATTCAAACAAACAACCAAAAGGATTTTTTGATTCCACCATCCTTAATTTTCTTGTTTTTATGTTGTTTGATATTTTAAAGATTTTTTTTGTTTTCTTAGAATTTGAAAGGGGTTTTGGCAAGGTACTTACCTTAAATCTGCGGGAAGACAATAAATTTTGGAAGCATCTGTCTAAATCAATCTCGCCCTTGCTCCTGCTTTAATTCGCACCTGCAAAACACAAAAATACATTTACTAAAAAAAAAGACAAAAAAATAAAGCAAGTGAAGATCCAATAAGTTAGACTTTAATTCAATAAGTCGTGTTTCCCCGATAACGGTGCCAAAAAGTGTTAGTGAAAAAATGCAGTTTTACAAAAGTGGTGATTAAGTGTTTTGTTGCAATGCGTAAATCCATTCAACTTTTAAATTTATATTCCTAAATAGTGGGGTATCTAGGCTCGTCCAGGGAGATATCTTTAGTTATAAAAGCAATGATCTCTCTCTCACTCTCTCAAATCTTTTCTTTTTTTTTTGCTTTTAGGTTTTGCAAATTTTTTGGGTTTTGGAAATCGGGGCAATGAAAGATAGAAATAACTTAGGAGAAACGGAAAAGTTATTCTATTCAGAAACCCTACCTCACTTTATATATAAAGAGAGGAGGGATAAATAGCAACACAACTCCAATATATAAATAAAAATTACATAAATACCCTCACAGCCGTAACAACTTAAGTTCAAATCTCCCCTTAAGCTGCAATATAGATATCAATCATGCTTAGCTTGGAACAACAAGCTTCAAAAGTAGATCTGATAAGTGGCTTGGTAAATATGTCTGTTATTTGATCATCAGTGGAAACTGGAGTTGTGTAGAGTAGCCCTTTTTGAATGATGTCTCTGGTGTAGTGACAATCGACTTCCACGTGCTTTGTGCACTCATGGAATACAGGATTATTAGCTATATAAGTAGCTGCTCTATTATCGCACTGCATCTTCGTTGAATCTGTGTAAGTCAGCCAATAGGGATTGAATTCACATCATCTTAGTTGCAGTCTGGGCCATTGCCCTATATTCTGACTCTGTTTTGGATCTAGAAATAACTGCTTGTTTCTTGCTTTTCCAGGTCACCAAGTTGCTTGCAATGTAGGTAGAAAAACCTGTTGTGGATTTTCGATTCAAATGACATTCGGCATAATCGGCATTAGAATAGCCTACTACTATTATAGAGGTCCCTTTAGTGAATAGGAGGCCCTTCTCAGGGGCCTTCTTGTGGTATCTAAGAACCATCATTGTTGTGTTCCAGTGTTGTCTGGTGGGTTTAGTCATAAATTGACTCAACCTGCTAACATAAGATATGTTTAGCCTAGTGGTAGTAAGATACAATAGCTTCCCAACCAATTATCTATACCGTCTGCAATCCACCATATTTACCTCAGTATCATACAGGTGCCCCTTTGGATCCATAGGTATATTCGCTGGCTTGGCTCCCAACATACCAACTTCCTACAAGATGTCTAGAGCATACTTCCTTTCGGACAATACAATACCACCTCTGCTACGAGCAACTTGTATCCCAAGAAAGCACCTCAATGGACCCAAGTCTTTCATTACGAGATCAACCAGACATTTCTTTATTTCTGTTATCCCCTCAGAGTCATCTCCTGTAATAATCAAATCATCCACATATATAAGAACAATGATACCTCTCCCTATTTTCCTCATAAGCAAGGAATAATGTGCTAAAGACCTTTGGAATCCTACAAATTCAACTACTTGAGATAATTTCTGGAACCAGGCACGGGGGCTCTACTTAAGGCCATAGATGGCCTTACGTAGCTTGTATACACATTCCCCCTTAGCCTTATAACTTGGGGTTGCTGCATATATACTTCTCCGAGTAAATCCTCAAATAAAAATGCATTTTTGACATCTAGTTGATGTAGTTGCCAGTCTCGATGTACTGCAACTGCTACAAGAATTCTCACAGTAGAAAGTCTAGCAACATGAGAAGAAGTGTCGAAAAAGTCTATTCCATATGTATGAGTAAATCCTTTTGCCACCAATCTTGTTTTATATCTTGCAATGTTGCCATTTGGGTTGTGTTTCAATGCGAAGACCCAGCGACACCCAACAACAGTGGACCCCTATGGTAGAGATGTCAATTCCCATGTGCCCCTGCTTTGAAGTGCCGCCATCTCATCCTCCATGGCTTGGCATCATTTGGGATCAAGCATGGCCTCATGATGTGTTGTAGGAATATGATCGGCTGCCAAGGCATGACAAAAACTGGTAAACTCTGTCCCTAATCCATTTGTAACTAGACAACTTGCAATTGAGTATCTGGCACAACTCCGTGGGGCTTTCTGGATGGCGATTAGTAGATCTAGATCATTTTCCTCAGGAGAATCAGTAGGAGACCCATTAAGCACAAGATCATCGATGTCTAAGGGTGTAAAGCTCACCTTGCTTGAGGAAGCTAGAGAAGGAGGTAAAGGAGGGGGAACCTGCAAAGTAGTATGGGGTCTGGTATAAGTATGAATGGGCTCAGCATACTTTTGTATTTTAGGGGTCACAATGGTAGGTGTATTTGTATCTGGAATAGCTTCAAGACGTATAGGAGGTATTGGCATAGGTGTTGCATCAATACTTGGAGGGAACTCATGACTAGACGTAGAAAAATACGGAATTGCCTCATAAAATGTAACATTAGCAGACACAAAATAGCGTGACGTAATAGGATCAAAACACCTGTATACTATTTGTGTCCGTGGGTAGCCCAAGAAAACATATTTCATCGCTATGGGTGCTAGTTTGCCCTGTCCAGGACTAAGGTGTACAAAAGTCACACAATCAAACACCCGAGGGGGAAAATGAAAAAGCTATCTGTCAGGATACAAAACTTGCCATGAAATTTGTTCATGAATAGCAGAGTTAGGCATCCTGCTAATTAGAAAATATGCAGTTAACATTGCATCTCCTAAGTACAAAGATGGGATAGAATGATGAATCAATAGGGTACATGCAACATTAAGTAAATGCCTATGCTTCCTCTCAGCTACATTTTACTGAGAGGTATGAGTATAAGTGGTTTGGTGTATAATGTCATTGGACATATAAAATGATTTTGTGTGTGGTAACGAAACGTTTGAATAGTAATAGAAAATTGGGTCTTTATTTCAATGACAACTTTCAACAATATTTCCAACCTCTGATTTATTCTTCATAAGAAAAAGTCAAGAAACACAAGAAAAGTATCAACCAACACCAAAAAATCTGACTAGGGCCCCATACATCCATATGAAGAAGCTGGAAAATAGAGGTAGATCCAGTATGAGTAGAAACAAGAAAACTGACATGGTGATGCTTTTTAAGTTGACAAGCGTCACCAACAATAGAAGCGGTGGATGAAATATGAGGTATAACACGTTTGAGTCTCGAAGGGTAGGTGACCAAGGTGAAGATGCCATTGGAATGGGGATTCATAAGCACCTCCCCCATGACCAACAACAGCAGCAGTGATGGGTGAACAGCTCAGACAATATACCCCTACTTTACGTTCTCCACCAATCGTCCTTCGCGTGAGCTTGTCCTGCAATACACATGATTGTGCATCAAATATAGCTCGACAATTCAAATATTTGGTATACTGTTAATTGAAAGTAAACTGAGAGGAAAATCTAGAACATAAAGAACATTGGACAATTGAAGGTAGATGACAGGGACATCTTCCTTTCCAACCATAGGAGAATGACGACCATCTGCAACCTGAACTATCCTTCCTGGAGCAACAGGACTCATAGGAAATGAATCCTGATCTCCACATAAGTGCTTGTAGCCACCATTGTCAACTAACCATTCACCAGATCCCAGTAGAAAAGAAGAGTACACCAACTCACTACTTGAGGAAGAAGCAAATGCAGCAATATCTGGAGACTGAGTAGTAGAAGTCTGTGCTAACTAAGAAAATCTCTGAAGAAGATAATCAAATTCTGCCTTGGAGACCACCTTTATGGATGTCTGAAACATTAGTTGCCTGATTGGCAATTGTAGGCTTACCATACTTCTGCCAACACATGGCCTTAGTGTGTCCTATCTGAGCACAATAGGTACAAGGGGTACGAGTGCACCGCCTAAATCCATGTCCACGACCACGACCATGTGAAGAAGGGGTACCTCTTCCACGTCCAGGGGTCGCAACCAATGCAAAAGTCTATCTAGTATTATCTGTCATTGGGGTCTAAACAGTAATCCGACTAAACTGGCTATATGTCTCCTCAAGTGAGGGAAGCTCCGGTAAGGTCAAGATTTGCTCCCTTGCTGCTGTAAATTCAGCGCCAAGTCCTGATAAGGACAAAGAAATTGCCAACTCCTTCCGAAATGATCGCCAAGAATCACAAGTGCAATCAGGCCGATATGAGTTCTCTCCAAGAGACCCTTCACAATGGAATAATATTAGGTCAATGAACGGCTCTCCTGGTAAAGATGCAACAACTCATGATAGACTTGAAATACTCGAGATGAATTCTTTTCACGAGAATGTCTCACAAAGAGAATCCCACATTTGCTTCGTAGTGGTGTAATACATAATCTCGTCACCAATGCGAGGGATAACACAATTCATCATCCATGTGCACACCATTGCATTATCCCTATCCCAATTAGCATTCACACTTGTCTTTTGGGCAGGTTCTGGACTACTTAGGATGTGCTTCTCATGACCCTTGATGGTTATCAAGAAAGTTTGGGACCACTGAGGATAGTTGGTCTTATTAAGCTTTATCATAGGACCAAAAAATGGACTTTTATAAGTCCCTATGTCCACTGAAGATTCTGATGTGACTTTGTAAGAACTCGAAGAAGCCATCTTTCTCTTGTCTACAAACCCATACTAGAGAAGACTAATCCAAATCACTGATCCAAACCACCAACATTTGCTCTGCGATCTAAAATCACATAAATAAGATTTAACAAGACATGAACTCCATTGATTTGACTAGAAAAATCATATCAAGGCAAACAAGGTTCCTGCAAGGTGACTCGGTGGTCCGATCTGTCACTAACAGTGGTTGGCAACCTAGATCAAACCTAAATCTGCGACCCAACGGTTGCAGCCAAGCCCAGCATGGCTTGCTGGTGCTGTCTCCGGTGGGATGAAGCCCCTCTAGGGCTTGCTGCTGCCAGTTCTGGTCAAGTAGTGCTTGCAGACTGGCCACCGTCGTTGTAAGGCCGATTGGGGGGGGGGCGACGGTGGTGTCGGCTGGAGCAAGCAGAGGGGTGGAGCTAGCTGGAGACGGTGACGTTGGCGAGCAGCACCACCAGTGGTAACGTTGGTGGCGCCTAGGGAATCGGTGATGAAGACCAGCTGGGGTTGGGAGAAGGGATCGGGAGATCGGTGGAGGGGATTGGAGGCCCATATGGGTGGGATATCACGAGCTCTGGTCTAGGACCGTCGATCTGATACCAAGTTGGGAGAAACGAAAAGTTATTCTATTCAGAAACCCTACCTCTCTTTATATAAAGAGAGGGGAGGGACAAATAGCAACGCAACTCGAATATAAAAATAAAAATTACATGAATACCCTCACAGCCTTAACAACTTAAGGAGTTCAACAAAATATGCCTAATTAATGATGCAAAATAAAACGAAACCTGGCCTCTCTAAGCTCACCCTAGGCAAGTGTGGCCTAGGATAATTAGGAAAGGTGGTGTGCGCGACAACTACTACGGGAATTAAAGAAGGATATTTGAATACAAATTTGAAAGGCAAACTTTGTATTAATTAAAGAGAAGCAAATGTAACAATTGGAGGGCTTACTTGTGTAGAGGGTTTCTACACAAGTAACCTCCAAATGTAGAGGAAAGGTTGCTACTACAACATAAAGATACAAAGGAAATAAAATTGAGATAGAAATGAATTCCCCAAAAATGGTGCTCGAAGTGATCTTTGCTCCAAACTCGAAAGCTTTTGAGTGTGAAGAAGATGATCCTCTTGCTCCTTAGATGATAATACTCTCTAATTTGCTCCTCAAGGGTGGTCGATGTCCACCCTTTCCTCCTCTGCCTGGTATCCTCCTAGGATGATCCTTGTCCTCGCTCCATGGGAGAAAGGAGTGGGGTTTAGGAGACTAGAGGGGGGGTGGTATGCTTCCCTCCAATTCCTACGCCCAACCTTTCTTCCAAGGTTAATTGTAAGTGGATTAAGATAGAAGAATGATATGCCAAAGGTGGGTTTTGAGTGGTGGTTAGAGGGGCATTTTATAGGAATGTAGGGGGTTGGTTATGGTGGTGAAAGGGAGCTTAAGTTGGTGCCAACTTTAGCTTCTAGAAGAGTGGTGGTTGTATGATTTTTGGTGCCAAGAATGGAGGGCTAGGATGGTGGTTTAAGGTGGATGTGGATGGTGGTTTTAGGCTTAGGGTTTTGGCACCAAGTGTGGAATTGTGTAAGGGGGTATTGGATGGTGGTTATGTAGTGGTTCTAGAAGCACAATTGGCGCCAATTTAAGGTGGTGGTTGTAGGGTTTTTGGTGCCAACTATAAAGGGATGCAAGGAGGTGTTGGCGCCACCATGAAGGGATGTGAAGGTGGTGGTAGTTATGGGTGGTTGGCGCCAACGTGAAAGGTCATAAGGAGGTGGTTTTGGCTCTAATCTAGGTGGTAGTTATGAGTGGAGTTGGGGTTAAGGTGGAAGAGAGTAGGAGGTGGACTTCTGTAGCTAGCTAGAGCTAGCTAGTAGCTAGGAGGAGCTAAGTGGAGCTACCTTGAGTTGGTATGTAGCTGAGGTGGAACTGAATGAGGACTCAACATTTAGCTTAGCTAGCTAGCCAAGAGGTAGTAGCTAAGTTGAGTTGAGTTGAGTTGGCAGGAGCTGGATAGAGCTTGACTGAGCTGAAAAGGGAGATGAGGTGAGCTGAAGTAGCTGAGGGGGCTTTTGTCTTCTTCTGATTAGGGTTTCTACCTTTCTTTCTAGTTTGCCAAGGTTTAGAAAATCTGCAAAGGTCTTGCAATCCGTGACAAGCAAACAATGCATATTAATAAGATAAAACACTATGAAAACCTAATAATGCATGTAATGTCTCTAAATATGCATGTATGCCTAATGCAAGCCTAATACTGAAATGCAAAATACCTAGGAATTAGGTATGAAATTTGCGTAAGAAAGATGATAAACAGGAGTTTATCAGGACCACACACTCTAACACTCCACATCTCATGATGTGGTATTAAACCAACCATACATTCTCCAATAATTATGGATTGTACTTTTTTTCTATTTTTATCTTTTGTATGAGGTCCATTATGTAATTGCCCCATTGTGCTTCTATGTAAAGGCACCTAGGGTTTCTGTAATAGAATAGAACATCACTTTTCTATCTTAACAGTGACTACATATGCACTCATGCAACATCCACACAATAAAACTAACATTTAATGATCATTCTATCTTTGTCGCGTAGTTGCTAAGCTAAGTAATACATAATTCATTAAGTTATAGTTTCTTATTTTTTTCTTTTTTGTTGAGTCCAGAATGTTTACTCTAAAATTTTAATGTGTATACAATCACATTAGGTCTCTTACTATTGGTCAAATGCAAGGTAAGTTTCAAATGGTGCTTGTTCGTGGGACTGGACATGCCATCCAGGTATTCTTTGAAATCAGTTACTCTGGATACTTTATCCCATAATGAATGTTTTCCGTTGATTAGAGGTATCCTTTTGCAGGAAGATGTGCCCGATGAGTTTGCTTCTCATGTCCTCAGCTTTATATCTCGCAATCGTATAGGGCCAAATGGAGTTGAGGTTTGTTCCTTTTCCATCCAAGTATCTGAAGAGTGCTTTCATCTTTTGCAGTTATTAGTGAAATGCGTTTGATAATCTCGATCCATCTCATTTGAGCTTCTTTAATTCACATGTTTTTAGATTGATGACAATTAGTGACTATGGTGAACAATAGGAAAAAGATCCAGTCTTCCAACACAACTATCTAGAAGATAGTCATATTGGTACTTCTTGGCAATCGACAACTTGATACATGATAGACCAGACCTCAAGTGCCTACAAATTGCAATGCATCCATCTCTTCCTTTTATGCTTTTGGATGTCCTTTATCCTGTATTGCTTGTGGATAGCTTCCAATCAAAACAATGCTT
This sequence comes from Thalassia testudinum, assembly GCA_037157565.1. Lineage (NCBI taxonomy): Eukaryota > Viridiplantae > Streptophyta > Magnoliopsida > Alismatales > Hydrocharitaceae > Thalassia > Thalassia testudinum. Next base: position 865,225 of record JAZHRO010000012.1, read on the forward strand.
GAAAAGTGCTAAGGCAAAGCATTCAACTCTGAGATCAGGTCAATAGAGATGTTAAGGATGCAAAATATGTGTTTGAGAACAATATCAAGAGCAATGGGTGATTTGGTCATCCTTGATGGGGAGCTTGGGGTTGTGAGGTAGGGGTATCACCATACAAGCATAGGTTGGGGTCCATCAGGTTTTATTTCACACTTAAATATTGTGACATTGCTCTTTGAAGATTACAGTAGTCTTCTTGAGTGAGATGTACTAATGCACCACCTCTTATGGTTGGGATGCTGAGAAAAAAAGTAAAATAAAATTATTAGAATCACAACATCAAGAAGTGGCCCATGGAAATAAAAGATCAACCCTTCTCAAGACGATAAGTGGTGTTGAGAGAAAAAAACAATCAAGGATACTCATATAGGCCAACACCGTCATCTTAGTTCCCAGTGAGGTGGGATTAAACATGATACCATATACTAACAGAAACCTAGTAGAGATTCAATTATCCATGTACTAAATATGTAACTCTGACACCCGCCCTCATGTTGCATCTAGTTTAGTTTGTTGCTTCTTAAGAAAAGAGAAAAGAAAACTTTCTTTTCAAAAAAAAAAAAAAAACAGAGAAAACAAAACGACCCCCACTTGTTTGGCACTTATTTAGATGGGAGAATGCGGAATATCATGTAATTTGGATGGGAATGAGAGATGATTCCAAGTTGAATATTCCCATGATCAGTATCACAAATCAAGAAGGAGCCTCTCATGCATGATATCAGAAAATAAGCTTACCTATGCTCTCTGCAGGAATCATATCCTATGCATCAGTCATGCACATATTGGACTCTGACTCACTGGTACCGCACAATCTTGGAATGAAAGAGTAAGTCGGTCTCTCTTGCTAGAGGCCCTTGGAGCATAGCATGAGTTTAAAGAGTAGCTGAATCAGACCTTACAAGTAGAATTGGTAAGCTTCAATCTCAAGGAGCAAAGTAGTGGCGATCATCTCAAAGTCAATAGGAATAGAGACTTGGTAGCGCCTGCATTCTCCACTTTCTCCATGCTTGTGGATTCATAAAAGTATCAACCAAGAAGGGAAAAAACTATAGAGATGTGATGATGGAAAGGATGCAAATCAAGTAGAAAACCTGTGCACTTGATGCATGCTCATGTTGTTGAGTACCGAGAAAGTTTTCATGATGGGAACTCGTGGCAATAAACAAAATGAGACATTAATGTCTTCATTGATGCTTCATTTTATTTGTTCATTTGTAACAAAAATTAAAGATGTTAGTAGCAACGAGGTAAAAAGTACTAGTTTCACTAACTAAACCTGTAATACCTGAGAAGACTTTTGACCAATTGAATATTTTATTCAGTCAAATTGGCACACGAACAACCATGTTCAAAATCATAAAAAAGATTTGTACTTGGAAAGTACCTACACTAGTGGACTAAGGGAAGAGCTGATTGAGTGCAGTTATTGACTGGAAGATGAGCACACAATACTTCCATAGACTTCCATTGATCTCGTTGAACTTCGATGCTTTATGCAATGTTAGCTTTGATTTCATGGTAGAAGGATCAACCAAATGCAAGGCATGTGAGAAGGATCGGGAGGAAACAGTTACAGCTCCAACAAGTTGGGTGCTAAGTTTTAGGTAGTCAATTACTCCCTCTAGAAGCTTTAGTAACACCTCATCGGAATAGGCCATCTCCTTGCTCTCTGAAAAATCCTTATTGTGTGCCATCTCCTTGCCCTCTTCTACAATGCGATACAATCGAGTGATGTTACTCTTGTAGGAGTGTATTTCATGTAACATTTTTCCACATCTTCTTAACAGAAGCATATGCCATAATCTGCCTAGCTATCGTTTGAGTCATGCTATTCAAAGGGCATGTCACAACCCAGTCGTTGTCTGCCTCCCAATCTGCAGACTTCACAGCGGGCTCATTTTCAGTGAAGATATATTTCTTTTGGTGGGACCTGACGAACCGAGAAAAGGAGGTAGACTATAGCAAAAAATTGGATTTGTCTAACTTGATAGAGATCCCCTAGATGTGTGGGGATGCGCTCATGGTGGATGGTTTCCCCATCGAGTTGACAATGGTATCCTTTGTCTCCCCCATATGAACTCAGTTCATTGGATCACTTCCTTGATGTCAGAAAATCTAGAAATCAGATCATGTGCTTCCTATGAAGCACCAAAAACATTTGAACAATAGCACTTCAGATCATGGAGGAGAGGCAATATCCTCCTCGGTGAAGATCAGGGTCACCCACGCTTGATAGAGAGGGTTTGGGGTACTGCAGCAAGGGACTGCAGTCCCTATAGGGCGGTAGCAGTGTCGCTAGAGGGCCCCAGCACCGCCTCCAGGTCCATGCATAGCCTTAGGCGGCGGCGTAGGGGACCTTTATGGGTGGGTGGCGGAGCTGGAGGGAAGAGCGTTGCCGGCGGTGCTGAAGAGGGAAGAGAGGCTGTGGGTGGCGGTGCTCAGGCTAGAATAGCACCAGTTGTGGTGCTAGAAGAGGAAGAAATGCTGTTGGTGGTGGTGCTGAGGCAAGAGCAGCACCTGCTGCAGTGCTGGAAGGAGAGACATCGCTGGTGGCGACGCTGAGGGTGGAGGGCTGCCAGAGATGGGCGGCGGTGTAGGGAGAGAGGTACCTAGGGTTTTGGTGGATGTATAGGGGGGCTAAGGTTGGTGGGATACCAAACCACTGATCTAGGACCGCTGCTTTGATACCATGATGAGAAAAAATGAATGGTTCAGTCTTATTCTGCGACCCCTAGTACCTTTATGTAGAGAGATACATGGGTAAAGAACATGACACACCTTTATATAAATATAAATATGCCCTTCAATACAACTCAACATCAGGAAAAGACCAATGCTTGGCTAGAAAAAGACAAGGAAACACTCTCGGGCATGTTAGCCCAAAATCATAGGAGAATCAAAATAGGAATTGATGAAGATATCAACCTCTATCTCCCCTTGTTTCCTAGACTTGACTTTGTGTACGATTCTCCAAACCCACAGGGAGAAATGAGGTACTCCCATGATAAGCACTTGAGCAAGGCTAGGTGCCATGAGAAAAGGTAAGCAAAATGGGGGGTTGCGTAGGTTTGACATTGCAAAGAGGGGCTTGCATGAAGTAGGAGGAGCAATGTTGGCTAATGCATGTAATCTAAACAATTCCAAGAATGTTCTAATTAGTCTCAGCAAAACCTCTTATCCAGCATTTAAGGGGTAGAGATGGTTGCATCCTGCTGGGAGTTGCAACCACCATCAATTCATCAGCTTGCAAGGGAATATAGCCAACTGCTGCAATGGACAAGAGAGAATTGGCGTTAAGAAGAGATCTGGCAGTGAGGAGAGAGAACCATTTATTGCGTGGAAGAAAAGAACAGTTTTGGCAAGTAGAGAACAATCGATGATGTTGAAGAAAAGAGCAATTTTGGTATGTAGAAATGTACATAGAATGAAATGCTAGAGGGTATCTTGTTGTACCTTCTAAAAGTAAGAGAGTGGATTTCTTATTAGCAGTCCTAGAGGATTAGATGCAAAGAATGCCCGGTTGCTCTAAATATGGTGAGAAAAGTAAAGAATTGAAGGTACCCAATAGATTTATCCTATCCTTGAATGTTTATGATCTTCTCCTCTACATATTTTGTTTTGTCTTTACAGGGGTGGGGGTTGGGGGAAGAGGGTGCGGTGGAGAGTACCATAGTAGGGCTTTCCCTGCTAAGATGCCATGTGAATAATGTGAGACAATTTCCATTAAATGAAGTGCTCTTTATGTATAGGGAGGCACAAAATAGGAATACATGAAGATTCCTAAGCAAAATAGGAAAATGAATAAAGGAAAATAAATTAAAATAGGGAATCCTAAGAATAGGAGTTGCCTAAAAAATAGCAACTCTTCTAATAGTTTGTATACATTTTTATCATTTGGATATTGGTTCTATATTCATACATGAAGATATATGTAGTTCATTTATCTCATTATGCTCATATGGTGTTTGAATTATCTATACAGAGATCTCCATATACAAAGTTGCACAGATCGCTTTTGCATCTAGGATGACATTTAAAACAATAATCATATCCTTGAAATTGTGCATGCATACTTGGGCATGTGTATTTTTAATATTTTATTCCTCAACCACATACTCTAAGCAGATACTTTGTGCTTAAGCAATCTACAAACTCTCATCACTGGCTTAGTGTCCAATTTCTTTTCAAAACCCTGTTGAAAATGATGATTTTGCTCAATTTTGCATCTTGTAAATAAGAGAATGGGAGGAACAGAGGGAAGGAGGAAAAGGCACAAAGTACTTGGGCATTATTTCCCTTGGAATTTCATGCACATACTCTTCCAGAAGAAAACATTTTGTTGCGTGGCAGATATTCTATTTTCTTATCATTTCTTTTTAATTTTTTCTTATCATTTTGTTGCTATTCAGTAATTCATTGAGACTTGACTGCAGATACCTGATCTCCGAAAATGGCAAAAGTGAAAAAGGGTCTTATCAACTTTGTAGCACTGTTAAACATCTGACAAAGTTATCTTTAGTTGTCTCTCCGATGAGTCTTCCCTGGAATTCAACGAAGTTATGCATTTGCGTAAGTGGCCTGAAATTTTAGCTAATTTTCTGACTAAAAAAATAAATGGTTACTTGTTGAATGAAATGATTTCAGAAATCGGGTGTAGGAGAGAGCGCCAAAGAGATGAATGTGAAGAGAGGTTGTCCGTGATGCAATATTGGTGTAAATAAGGGATACTGATAAATGAAATCTCTCCACTAAGTTCTACTTAGTTAAGCTATCAATTAATGTTGCTTTGACAATTCTGAGATAATAACTAATGATGATTTGACAATTGATGGTTATTTTGTTAGCACTAATTATGTAGTTAGATAAAAAGCTATTCCTGCAATCTTCAAGTGGTCGATTAGTTTTTGCTGTAACATGAGTTTGAAAGAAACCTGGAATTCCTGCGCAAATGCCTAAAAATTAGATTTCTGCCTCCTGGCTCTGCTCAACCTGGCTCTGCTCAACCTACCACCTTCCCTCGAAGCATTTTCTAATCGTTGGAGACATCAGATGATTCTCCAACCTTATCTATGGTTGACTAAGACTTCTGCTATTACAGCATACTGTAGCAGGAAGATTTTTGTGGATTCATCTAGTGGCTTTAACAAGGATAATTTTGTCCCTTTGTTTTGTTGATGGTTGCCATCCAGTATGGGTTGAACAAGCCACTGATGTGGCAATTGTATTCTTCATGCCTTTAATTGTCACATTAAGTATTAAAGCACTGATGTTTCGTTCCGTCGATTTATCATTGCGGTTCTGTGGAGTCTGGACTCTAGAATTTTAGGTAGTTTGGCTGATATCTTTTGGATGGCTAATTACAAATGTGACGTGGATTTCATGTCCAGGGAGATGGGATTACAACACGATTAATTGCATAGTTGCAAGAAATGCATATATGCCAATGGAGTTCCCTATTGGATATTCCCAAATTGGTGGTGTCGTTTTCTAATTTTAGGACATATAGCATAAGATGATGCTGCTTGAGGAGGGTTCCATTGTGCTCGTTATGTATTTACCAGAAACAGCGAAATGACCGACCACCTTCCCCTTTTGAAGGCACAAATCTCTCTTTTTTGGGAGGTAAATATGATGGGCATGGTTTATGTTCCGCATGACCTCTTAGATGCCAATGGCTCTACCCTGGAGCCAACTCTTTAGTGACCACAATTCTCTTTTACGATACTAAGGGAATGAAACTTCTGAAAGAATGTAGAGATAGACGTCAATGGAAGTATATCTTAAGATGTAGTGAGATGACTTGAAAATTCTTTACTAAATTTAGGTTCTTGTGTGGTCTACAAAGCCTGTTTGGTGGTGGAATAACTTTTATACCAGGATAGGGTAAGAGGGATAAATTTGGAAGGGTATTTGTTTGCGGAGATGGAAGGGGATAGAAATAATTAGTACATTAATGTGATATTAGTATGTGATTTTTTAATATTAAGATATGGGTTTGAGTGAGTTTATATGATATAATGAATGTATTTTAATGGATATATTATGTTGAAATAAATATATTTTAATATATATTAATTTTAATGTAATGTAATGGGAATATTTAAAGTGGCATATTTTAGTAGTTATTGTTGTTGGCTTTATAAGGTGGAATAAGTTTAATTCCTTTGATCTTGAGATTTATTCATGGGGTATTCCTCTAACTTTGGGATGAACATGAGTTATTCCATTGTCAAATGAGGCCTAAATCAATCGTGCATCTTTGGTTATGATTTGCAATAGCGTCTTTATGTCCTGTATATTATTTTGGTTTTACCTATTATTGCTCATCTAGATTGGGGATAATAATGCTTTTTGATTATTGGTTTTTAACCCGCAATCTCTCTCTCTCTCTCTCTCTCTCTCTCTCTCTAAGTTCCATTTTATATTTAACATTCCACCCTGTACCTTTAACATCTAAGTTTTTCTCATTACAAGTCTATTTCGATATCTTCGTTTATTTCTCTTCTTTTAGGAAGAATAAGCTTCTTATTTGTTAAGGATTTGTTCATACTTTCTAATGGAAGTTACAGGCGTCCCTATCATGCTCACATGAAAAATAAGAGATTTCTACCACTGATAATTTGTATATCGTTTATCAATCCTCTGTGTTTTAATTGCTTCATTAGCATCCTATGGCAAAGTGTTTGTTATTTTCTCAATTTTATAACATTTTTTATTTTATTTTTCGTCAATCTTTTCCATAATTAGTGAAATTTTACATAAATCACTATAATGATATTGATCCTGCCATTTTTCATTCAATCATTCGTTAACCAAATCAAAGAAGCTGTTTCAATAGAAGATTTATGAAAAAATGTTTCCCTTTCGAAAGTCAACTTATAGGTGACATATAAACATCACGTCTAACTTGTCCTTTGAAATTATGTATCATGGGAGTTCATATTATTTATTAGGAAAATATTCGGACTTGGGTTTCTCAAATATTTGCATGTGTGTAGGTGTGCATATGGATATGTATCTATGTATAGGAGCAATCTTATGAGATATTTATTTTTGTGTGAAGATGAGAAATTTTTTTCATAGGTGATGCGTTTATGAAATTCAACTGAACGAATTTAAGGAGCATCCTTTAAATAGGGAATTTATCAAAAATCACAGAAATCAAATGGATAGAGCACAAGCTTTTAAGTAATTAAATAAAAATGTCTATGAATGGCTAAATCAAAAGTTATTTAAAAATCAAATTAGACCCGTCATCTTCTTTCCCATGTTCTTCTGACGTTAGCCAACCATAGCTAGGTCTTTTCCTCCTTTTCTTTGTCGTGGTTACCCTTCACCGGACCATCTTCTTCCCCATGTCCGGCTGGCCAAATCGAGTGTGTTTCTCCCTCCTTTCATCCAATTTAGGCAGATAAACTTCTTTCCCTTCTCCCATCGATTAGCTTAGGACCTTTAGTTTTAAGTTTCGACCTCATTTCTTGACCATTCCACCCCTTCTTCTTTGAGGTTGGTGAAGCTCTGGCAATCTTTGAATGACCACCACACACCTCCAAACACCTCACTACCCACTCCATAAGCTCCATGAGGACTTGGTGATGAAAAGCCCTCAAGAAATTAGGGCTTTTGACTACCAAGCCCTCTGTCGGACGTCGTCCTCACCCACCACCGTCACCTCGTCCAATCAACCTCCCTAGGTCATTTTGCACCAAATCACCACCACCACCACCTTTGTTGCATAGTGGCGAATCTCTTGAGGTGTTTAATTGGGGCCAAAAGCACGTATTCCTCCTTGTAGGTGTTTGCTGTCAACCTCGCCATCTCTGGTGCCATCAACCTTCATTCGGTGAGCCATCTGTCAAAACACCTCCTCACCAGCTGTGGAATCCTTTGGGGAGCATACTTAGGCCCTTGGATTGGCAATCTAAGGCCAAACGAGCAGCCATCGAGCCATCTTCACTACACTGCAATTCGTGAAGGAATAATAAAGAGAGGGACTCTAAAGTCCTACCTTGTTGAGGAAGAAGCCCAATTTTGGGCATAAAGTGTTTTTACACGTTAAAGGCTTGCCCAAGACACTAGGGGTTGGGTCCCCTCTTCCACGACCATACGCACACGTGCGCACACTCGCACACACGCAAGCGCGAGCCAAGGGGGTTTTTGCCTCGAGACATGTGCGACCTTGGGGGAATTTTGGGTTTGCTTTGCATGAGGCTTTGGCCAAGTTTGAGGCTCATTTTAAGATGACTGAGGGATATGTGTTGGACGTCTAATTGGCTTGAAATAAGCCTAAGTGTTGAGGCTATTTATGCTTAGTTAAAACCAATTTTTTTAGCATTGCAACTTGTTTATTTTTGACTCTTGAGAACTCAAGTTTTTTATCTATTTGAGAGTTGTATTCATTGCAAATTATATTTCTCTTTATAACAAATTATTGAGTTCATTGATTAGAGGTTGAATTGTACATTATTTGCTCCTTAAGACGACCTCAGACTCACATCTGAGAATATAAATTTAAGTGTTTTCATCGATTCATTCACTGTACTACGACGCGTATTTTAATCCTGACTTTAGCGTGTTAACACAAAGAAGATGATGCTTATGTTTTGTTAAACATCAAAATAGAGTTATGTAGTACTAATGTGCCAACACATCCTTCCCTGCAGGAGTAGCTTCTTGCAGGTGTTTCTATGTCGACTCCACGGGTATTTGATGAGAGCCTCGTCATGAGCCATAACTAGCTCATTTTGACCTACTAAAGAGAATAAAAGCTCTTGCATAACCTGGAAGAGGACGTAATTGAAGGAATAAGTGTTCTGAGAAGAAAACATGAAATAAAGGGTAAAATTGTAATTTTACTATTGCAGTACATAAATGGGATTTCTTAGAGGCAAAGCATAGGTCAAATGGTCTAAATAAGATAAAAAGTGGGTTGATTCAATTGGAAATGGGTTCATGTGCAATCCAGGAATTAAATGACATCTGGTAACCCTAAAACAGACCCGCTTAATTCAACAAGGTTTCGGTCAGGATAAAAATCAACTAAGCCCTCTAAAAATTATGGAAAAATATCTCCTAGGATTTAGAACATTCAATTTGGCCTGTGGAACCTAGTTTGACCTAGATTAGGATCCTAGCTCATCAATTGACCTAATTTAGATTTTTATGCAAAATGTCCAGTCAAACGTGGTCAAACCTAAAAGTCAACTTCACCATTAGATTCCTTAGGTCCAAATTAGGTTTGTACCAAAATTTGGACCTAAGCCGAGGTCATCTTGACCTACTTTGCAATTTAGTACACCCAATCACATTTTGGTCCCTATCTTTTGAAAGCCATTGCATACACCCCCCTAACTTCCTCGCCACTCTTACAAGCTGGTCCCTCCACCATTATTGGGGAGAGATCCTACTCCGGCGAGGATTAGAGAGGGAATACTCTTTGATTTCTCAGAGATCTCCCAGATTTGGAAGGGAGATTCTTTGAGGAATGCCCTTCCATCTGAACTCAATCATGATCCTTGAGTTGCACCCAATCTCTCGTGCGAACGCACGAGAGATTTGGGTACTTAACTGTTTCCATCTCCGGTGAGGATCCCCGTCTATGCCTATAAATTAACCTTCATCTCCGGCTGCACCTCCTCAGCTCGACTTGGCCGGAATTCTACCTCAATTTCCCCTTTTTCTTCTCCGGCCAAGGGGTCCAATGAACTCCGGTGAGCCCCCTACTCTTCCTCGTCGCTCTGCCACGAAACCAGTGGCAGAGCCGTCCTCCTCATCCTCCTCCGCGTCGCGCAACACCCGCGCGAGCTGCCCTAGCCCCGTCGTCGCCATCGTCTTCCTCCACTGGACGCTTTCTTCTCCGGCGACAGCAGGTACTGCCAGCCGCCTTCTCGCCCCCTTCGTCCCTTTAGTTAGGTTAGAACTGCTCTTCTCTATCCCCTCTTTCATTTCCCTCATCTTATTTCACCAAACGCCCCCCGACCGCTGCTGTCCACCACCATCTTCTTCATCTCCGGCCACCCTCCGACGAGACGCTCCCATCACTCCGCAGCCCCACACGTCTCGCCGACCACCGCATAACCTCCGCCTCACCTCACTAAACATCCTCCACCCGTCCACAGACCCTCTATGCCTCCACAACTACCCCCCGATCAAACCCATCCGTCCGGCCACAGGGCGACGTAGGCACGCACGCCTAGGCCGCCCCGCGGCCTGCCACCTAGCGCCTCACCTTCGCCGTGACACGGCGAAGGTGTTCTTGTGGTCTGATTAAGCTGCAAGGCTCTTTTTGTGTTAGGCAGGTTTCACGCTTCGGCCGCCATTAGTGGTGACTTGAGGAAGCTGCTTGCTTGCTCCAGGTTGCGAGACTTCAGGGTTCTAGGTGTAGCAAACTTGGGAGGGTCTTGCGAATCCAGTCGTCCCAACAAGTGACGCCGCAAAGCCTGCAATTGTGGCAATTGGAGGCACAGTCTGCTGCGGGCGCGCGCGAAAGAACGGTGGAACAGTAGTCCTACCTCGGTAAGCTGTGAAGCGCTGGAGTGATTTAAATTGATTTTTTGCTATTGGTTCGTTGCCTTCGATATCACATGGGGTGAGGTCCCTCACCTATACTCACCGCCTCGTCCGTGAGCTCACCACACGAATCTGGCGACTCGACCCGACACCCTCCTGAGCACTCCTCGCGCACCACACCCACGCCGGTGCGTCTGGACCCGGGCGTGCGACCTGACCCGTTTACCCGGCTATGGGAGAGCGTGCTGAAGAGTGATATCTAGAGAGAGAGAGAGACGCGGGTGTGGGTAGAGGGATAGGTTTTGCTCCTCTTTGGTTTGTGCAGGGAAGGCAGAAGGGAGAAGCGAAGCTGACACTTAGCCGCTGCTAGCAAAGGAAAAGAAGAAGAAGGAAGGAAGCCATCATAGAGGAAAAAGAGAAAGGCAAGGCAGAGGGAAGAGGCGAAGAAGGAAAAAGAGAACAGGAACTGAAGAAGGAAGAAGAAATAAAGAAAGGGAAAGACAAGCAGAAGAAGAAGAGAAGCTGAAGGCAAGGGAAACAAAACCAAGGAAGGAAGAAGAAGAGAAAGTAGAGCCAAAGAGAAGAAGACTCGCAGAAAAAAGGAGAAAGATACTGCAGAAGAAGAAAGAAGCAAGGCAGAAGACAGAAGAAAATAAGAAGAAAGAAGCAAGGCAACTGCAGAGAAGAAAGAAGATGCACAAAGAAGAAAGAAAGAAAATCAGAAGAAGAAGAACAAGGGAAACATCTTTTAAGGCGTTTGATCCCATGATCAGACGTCTAAATTTCTTACTTTTGCCACAATTGATTTTTAAACTCATGCATTTATATATTTTGAATTATGTTTTGAGTAATTAAGTGTTCAATTATATTCTTGAGAATAGTAATAAATTCCAATTGCTCCCTGTGTTCGACCTTAGAAACTTAGGTTTTCGAGTAATAAATTTTTATTTGTTGACAATGCTTGATCACCTATACTACGACGTAACTAACTGTTAAAACACGATCAAGACCACGTCAACAGTATTGGAACTCAATCCCTTACCTGAGTCATTAAAATATGTGTTCTTTGGTGAAAATAAGACTTATCTTGTCATTATAAGTGCAAGATTGACCCAAGAACAAGAGCTGAAATTGATAAAAGTCCTTAAAGATCATAGGGCTGCTATTGGGTGGAGCATCTTCGACCTCTGTGGTATTCTCCCCTATTGTTGCATGCATCACATTTATATGGAAGACGGGGCTTGACCTTGTCACCAAGCCTAACGAAGACTTAATCCTAATATGCAGGAGGTCAAAAAGGAAGAAATAATATTCAAGTGGTTGGATGCGGGTACTATCTATCCCATTTTTGACAGCTAATGGGTGAGTCTCAAACAAATTGTGCCCAAAAAGGTAGGGTTCATCGTTATCCCGACAGAAGATGGCGAATCCATTCCTACCCACACCAAGACTACTTGGCGGGTGATACAGAAAAATGCAATTTTACAAAAGATATAAGTTAAGTCGTTGCAACGTGTAAATCTGATTGACTTTTAAATTTATATTACTGGATAGTGGAGTATCTAGGTGATGAGAGAGATTTCGTATGCGAAAAGTTTGAGTTGAAAACCTGTCGTCGTAGTTGCGTAAAAATCCTCTATTAAATAAACTTTTACTGAAACTCTAGTGAGTCCCGGGTTGAATACAGGGAGGTAAATGTTTGATTAAAAATCGCGTTTGGATTTATTATCACAAAGCAGATTAGCTAGTTGAAATTAATCTACGCAAGCTAAACTAAAATAATAAACAATAGAAGAAAGAGAGAGAATAATACAAAGAAAGAGAAAAATAGAGAGAGAGGATGAACAAGTATTTCACAACCATAGAATCATGTCTATTACATCTACTTACAAAATTAAAACTACACTAGAAAGCAGTAAAAGATAGGGATGAGAAACCACTTGGACGATGAGCCGCGATGACGTAGCACCTGGAAGAGGGTGGTGAGATGCTGGACGAGGGAGAGTGGGGCTGAAGGACAGAGGATGAAGTAGGCTAGCATCACAGCGGGATCCGATTGCTGAATGGGGTTGAGGAGGCAACCACGGGTGCCCACGAACGGGGGTGAGAAGACGAACAAAATTATTTTACTCTAGCTCTAGTATAGCATCCCGGGTATAGGACCAGCTCTTAGAGCTTTAGAGAGGGTGAGAGGAGAAAGGAATGGATGAAGAAATGTGTAGGTGGGGTAGGCTATTTATAGGTGTAGTCATGGGGGTAATTTGGTCATTTGAAAGCTTAGAAATTAATATTGGGGTCTTTAGGGACGTTTATGATCGTCATTGTAGGTGCACGTCGCTCAAGGTGCACCTCAACGTGAGCCGTCCATCGCGCATCTGACGCACCATAAGAGGCCACGTCCCATGCCCTTTCATCTTCAGGCGTTTGCGCCTTCGATCACGCACAATTAACCTCAGTCATCCGACTGCATGATCGGACGGCTTAGAATCATGCGTGCTTCGCCTTTGCAATGCACGCCGTGCCCACGTATGATCGTGCATACGATCTCGCATGATTGTGCTCGTGTGTGGAGTGCTCTCATCCAGCGTGCCTTGCGTCGCCACGTAGCTGCGTTCGTAGCCGCTCGATACACATTCGACGACTGAATTTGACGCAACTGATGATAATGTCATCAACAGCCATAACTAGCTTTATTTAGTCATAATCGAGGAATAAATGCTCCTACATAACTGCTAGAGAGTCCTAATTCATTGCATAATCATTCTAAGAGAAATATAAGAAACCAGGGTTAAAATTATAATTTTACCATCATATCATGAATGCAGAATAACCACAGATTTTCTCAGGGATTGAACAAAGGTTAAAATGGTCTTAAGAGTCTAATAAGTGAGTTAGAACAGACAGAAAATGGTTTTTATACGTTATAGGAATTAATGGACATCTGAAACCCTAAAAATAGGTTTACTTAATTAATTGATGTTCTGGTCAGGATAAAATTCACCTAAACCCTCTAAAATTCATAGAAAAATATTCTCTAGGGTTTGATACCTTCAATTTGACCATTGGAAGCCGTCTTGACCCAAAACAGAGTCTCAGATAGACATTTGCCCTAATTTAGGTTTTTGCATAAATTACCAGTCAAACGAGGTTAAACCTAAATCTAACATCACCATTGGATTCCTTAGGTTCAAATTAGGTTTGTACCAAAATTTGGGCCCAATCTGAGATCATCTTGACCAAGTTTGCATTTTGATCAAGTCAGACTCCTTTTATCTCATTCAGATCCTTAACTTTTGAATATTTTACAAATAGTCCCCTAAATTCTTTGTCTTCTTCACAAAAAGGTCCCTCCACCATTATTGCTCAAGAATCCTACTCCGACGAGCTTCATTTGGAGAGTTCTCCTTGATTGATTGATGAAACCTTTCCAAAATCAAACCGGAGACTCTTTAGGAAATCCTCTTTCCAGTGGGACCAACCTTGGATCCCAACTCCTTCCCAAAAGCTCGTGCGAATGCTTTGAAGGAATGGGTATCCTATTTTTGCGTAAGCTCCAAGGTTCCTAAGCTTGTTTCCAAGCTTGGAACCCCATCCTAAGCCCTATTTAAGCACGCCCAATGCATGGCCGTGCTCTTCAGCAAGGTTTGGGGCCAAAACCCTCTTCAAAACTCTACCTCCGGCCCCGCTCCGCCTTAGCTCCAACGAGCCTCTTCCTCCATCGTCTCCGGCCTCCCAACTACCAAATTGGGAGCGCCAGTATCTCCCTCTCCTTCGTCCGCTCCTCGACGACCAAATCAAGGGCATCTTCCCCACGTATCTACCTCTCTCTGTCGCTGTCCCCCTCTCGGAGTATTCATCTTCCTCACGTCCGACCATCACACCGGCGTGGGTTTTCTACCTCCTTCGATCGTTAGATTAGGTTCTCTAGCTTCCTATACTTCTGTACTTCTTTTTCCCTCTTTCTATCTCTCAAAACGACCGCCAACCACACATCTCCCTCTCCGTCTTCTTCCGCTCCGGCGAAGCTCCGACGACACCCAACCGCCGCTCCACCGCACAAAACTCGCCGCTATCGCCCCCATTAGCATCGCCACGACGTCCTTAACAAAAGCCCTCCATCAATTAGGGCATTCACCCTCTCCATCGCTCCACCGACCAACCCACCCTCGCACCACCTTCGCTGACTTCGCCACATGCACACACACCTTTTTACAGCATGCCACCACCACAATTGCATTCGTCGACGACCAACGATCCTCTTGAGCTCTTTTGACTTGGCTGCAAGGCCGTATTATTGTGTTTCAGGTCCAACCAGAGCTCCGCTGCCGCCACCGTCCTCTCTGACATTGTTCGTACTTCATCGACCGTATCCTTCACCAAGAATTGCTCCAGGTGATGCAGAGTAGCTCCAGGGAGAGCATCCAAGTCCTCAATTAGGAACTCCATCAGACGCATCCACGCAATTGGATGAAGGACCTTGCAGTTGCACGCAGAAGGAAGGGTGGGACATTTAGTCCCACCTCAGAAATGAGTGAAGAGATGCAGCGGCATAAATTGTTTTTCTCTCCATGCCTTATCGCCTCGGCAAGCATAAGGGGTGAGGTCCCCGCGTGTGCCTTACATGCGCCTCGCCCGTGACACTGCTCACACAGGTCTGGCGTTGATTTGATTACCTGCCTAACCTAAGCACTCCTCAGCTGCCACTCATGCTTGGTAGCCCTGGACCCGAGTGCATGCTCTACCTGAATACTCGATAACTGGCTGTGGCCTTGGGAGGGTGGATCCCAGAGAGAGAACGAGAGAGAGAAGGGGGGAAGGGGGGTTTTGCTCTTTGTGACACTCCCTCGTGCGTGAGAAGAAGGAAGAAGCGGGAGGGCACAAAAGAAGAAGAGGAGAAGAGGCTGAAGACAGGAGGAAAGAAAGAAGTCATGAAGAAAGAAGAGGAAGAAGAAGAACAGTGCTAGGGAAGCACTGTAGCACTTGTTGGTTAAGTCGTCTGGTCATTAGACCCGACATTTGACTTGAGGCTTGATACTTTAGAATTACTGTTGAGATATTTAAATTGATTGAATGCTTTTTATATATATGTTTACAGAATAATTGGTGATTTAAATCACCATTGTTTTAGCTTTTGTACTTTTTTATTGCCTCAAGATACATGAGAATTCATTGAATATCTAATGTGACAGATTAGTAATTATTGAATATCATTATTTGGTTTAAGTTCTTATGCTCAGCTACATATTATTTGAGATTAGTGTGTGAATTCCTATTTTCTCCATGTGTTCGACTTCGGATTTTCATTCGAGTAATAAATTTTATTTATTTTCAAGCGATTTCGACCTATACTACAACGCAACATTTGAAACCTCAATTTTGCTCTGTAAACATTTTGGCACCGTTGCCGGGGAGCAACGCGCAATTCACTGCTATTCTCTACATTATTTGATTATATTTGAGCACTAACTTGCCCTGTTTGCTTTATTGTGTTTTTGCGAGGTACTTTACGAGGAGATCTTCTGTGCAAATCAACCACTCCAGGGCAGGTAATGTCTCTATTCTTCCCTAATCAACCTCCTAATCTTGGGAAGAAAAAAAAAAGAAAGAAATAATCAATTAGGAATCACCTGCCTTATTTTTCATAGTAACTATCATTTAAAAGGAAAATTTCCTGATTTGCGAAAATGTTTCAAATATGATGGAAGATTGAGACGATTTTGTTTAGAATTCCCTACCCTAAATTTCTTGTGCCTATTAGGGATCACGTTTAATTTCTGATCATCTTGGACTACTCACCTTCTTGTTTGAGTCTAAGGTGAACATATCAAGATCAAATTGGATGCAAAATAGAGCCAATTAGGGTTTCAATTTAGGGTTTTGGAGTGCTAGTTCACACTTGCCTGCATAAAAGGAAACAAACCCACTTGCATTTGTGTGCTACCCAAGCCCTTGGTTGAAAATATCTAATCAACAAAAACCCTAAAAATTAGGCTCTAAATTCACTTGAACCCTAAAATCCTTGGACCTAATAACCTGAGAGTTAATTAGGGTGATTTCTGGGACTTGACCTAGAATTCATTCTGCCATCTTTAGGGCAGGTTAGGTGGAGTTAGTCTACATTGTAGGCTAACCAACCTCCAAATTAGGTCACAAGTTGAATTAACTTCTAATAAGTGAAATCAAAGGCACAAATTAGGACATAAAATTGGTAGACTTAAGGTCTTAAGTTCGTACATTCCGGTTTACTTGGACCCTCAGTGACAAGAAAGGTCGGGCGGGGGAAACCCTATAACCCGTGGGGACGCTCTACCGTGTAGGGGTCTTTGCAGGGCTCTCCCTTCCTGGTTGCCCAGGTACTTCTTGGGTGTGCGAATTTCTGATTTAGAGGTATCATCCACCTCAAAACTGCCTTAGTCATCCAAAAATCTTTGGGTGCCTTGATTGGGTCAAAATAACATCCAGTCCCTCATCTATTCTCTAGTGCATACACAGGAAGGCTATTAGGTTTTTAACCTAAGAAGCCTCACTAGATCTTCTTGGGAATCTCTTTTAGATTTGATCAACTTCAATCTAACCTGTGTTTTGATTCTACATTTTGATCCCACCATTTTGATTCAAAATGCAGCCTGGCTATATAGGAATACTATTTAGAAAACCTGAGTCCCAAATGAGCTTGAAAGAAAAGATACTTGAGAATGCCTATAGAAACCATGAAGAATAGTGTAAAAGGGACATTCAGAAAAAATTTGCGAAATCAATGAACCACATTTTGGATCGTATAACAATGATATGGACACAAAAGAAACACGGTTCAACCTGGGATTACCTATTAGCAGAACACAGTGAATTGGTGAAATTACACAATAATGATTGTCTGCAATGTTGGTCAAACCCTTCACTTTCAGAAAAATTCCAGGAATTTTTAGAATGGGGAGAATTGCTGAATAAGTTATATAGAACAATTGATAAAAAATACCCGTTAGAAACTAACAAAACATCTTAGAATGAGACTAGTGATCAACACAGTTTCCTAAATCCTGGGCTCAATGATGACAATTGTGGATCCCCAGCCCAAATGAATTCAGATTTCATAGCAATTGACATTTCTGATCTTGATGAAGGTTGGGAGGATCCGATTGCAGGTGATCACGATTTTGAGCCAGCCCTAGAAAACCAAGAACCTGGTTCACCAAGCTTAGATTTCCCAGACACCTATGATACTAAGATTGAATCAGAACCTCTCGAGAGTGTAAATTCCATCCCTTATGCTGATAAGGTGACTCTCGAGAGAAATTTTGACATCCCTGTAGAACCCAACCTAGATTCTAGTAATCCAACCCACACTCAACCTGGAATCTGGATCTGAGCCTTCTTGGGATGATTACAAGGCCCTGTGTGATGGAAATTAGATTTTGAATCTAGATTATGATTTTGGGCCTTTATTTGATGAATGCACCTCTCCAACATTCTTAGAAACACATTGATTTTTCAGAAGTCACGCTGATCTACGATACAGAAACCGAGAAGTTGGAAGAGTTGGATTTTGATTGGGTCTTCCCTACAAGCCAAGAAATCGAGCCCATGCCTAATAGAGATGCCTCTTTGAGCTTGGAATCTAAAATTTGGTTAGACCCAAGTCAGGTTGCTGATTCTACATTTCTTGATTTGCTCTGTGGTGGAACCTCTGATCCCGAATCAAATTCAGAATATGATTCTCGCAAGTTCTCCGACGATTTCGAATCTTACTCTGATTTCGGAGAATTGTTGTTTTCTGACAACTATGAGCCAATCTACGACCTCAACATACATAATCCATTCTTCGATTCTGACTCTGAGGTCCTTGATCCTGAGATCATTGATTCAAAATTATGTTCCATTGAGATGGAATCATTTCTTTTTGATCCTCAGGAATCAGAAATAGAAAATGCTGAGAGTGTCTACAACTCAGAGTTCGAATCTTTTCTGGACTCAGATTGCCTTGATCCTATAAACATTCTTCAGGCATTCACCTTTGATTTTGATGGCTATTATGAGGACTCTTTAGATGAACCCACCTTTGAATCCTTCCTAGAGGATCCCTCACACATAATTATTCTTGAAGCCACCTCTTTTGCAACATATACAGGGCCTTCCAAAACTCGTTTCCAACCTCGACTCGCAACTGGACTCAATTTCTACTTTGATTCTCCCCTCAATGAGCCGGTTGCACATGATTCTCCTCCACATTTCAATCGGGTTTCAGACTTTTATCAGAGTACAAATCATGCCCCATCCTTCTCTGATCACTCCAGTAGGGTTCCTACATCCTCTACTAATTCCTTTTCATTTGAGGATCCCTACTTTGACCAGGCTGATTTGACTCAACCAAACCCTAGGTATACATGTCCACATCCTTTTGATCTTCATAGAATCTGGTGGGCACTGCATCTCATGATCCACATCTATTAACTTGCCATATTGATTGGGTTTGGACTGCATCATTAGCCTACTGATCTAAACAAGCACCTGGTTGGACCAACCAGGCTTTTGATCAAGGTGCTTGTTCTACAAAACTCATCTGATTTGACCACTCCTCCATACCATGTTCTGCTCGGCTGAAGGCATTGAATTTAGCGCTTAACGGGAGGCAACCCGTCATTCCAAAAATCTGAGATCCTTCTGATTATCCTTTTTTGTACTTCACGTCTATTGCATTCTGAGTTTAGTTTTAGAACAGTCGATCCCACCTCTGGTACTCATACCAAAGCTTGAAATCGTTCGCAACAGTCATCCTGACCCGTTCGCTCACTCGATAATCTTGTTCTAATTCCTGAACCTAAAACTATTTCATACCCTCCGTTTACAATGAGGACATTGCAAAACTTAGGCATGAGGGGGGTGGTAAAGTGCAAATATACAAAAATTCACAATTTGGAAGGGTTCTCACAAAAAATACATAGTCCAAAAAATCAAAAAAATAAAAAATTGAAAAAAGAACAAAAAAATTGAGAAGGGAGGAAATTTTGAGTGAATTAATTGCATATCATTCTTGAGGAGGAAAAGGGGAGGAAGTGATTTAAGAATGTCAAAACAGAGCAACAATTTGAAAGAAAAAAGTGATAGTCATTAGTAAAAGATTAAGGAGTCTACTTAGTTCTAGACCAAATTAGAAGAAAAAATAAAAGATAAAAAGTGCTAAAAAATAAAAGAGATTAATATGAACGTTGATCTTAGGCCTCTTGGGCTTGTATTTTAGGATTAAAAATTCAAGTATCCGTTAAGGTCTGGATAGTCAAGAGGTTGGGGAAAATGCGAAGCTTAAGTATTATAGGTCTAAGCTTAGGGATTATTTAGCCTCATTAACTGATCTCTGGTTTGCGAGACTTAGTAACCTAAGCACCCTAATCCACACACAGTCTGGTTCAATACACTTAATTATCAAAATCACGCAAAAGTGTTAATTCTATTCTGAAAAAGCTGCCTAGATTAGGAGCGGCTGATCAACACAAGTTGATTTGGAAGAGTTCCCGACGCGGAGAGGCAAGAAATTTCCCTCGAAGATGCGCAATAACATACCGTCTCCTTGGTGCTTGTCTCCTAGGATATTTAAATATCCTACCGGGCACATGTAAGCACCTTGTGCTGGTTCAGGTGCCATGGGTGGGATTATCCTGAAATGTCGATTGCCAGGGCCTGAATTTAGTTACAGAACGCCATGGGCGAGATTATCCCGAATCTCGAAAGCTAGGGTTCTAGGGGTTGCCATGGGCAGTGTTACGTCGAGGCATCGATTGCAAGGGGCCGTGCGAGGATTGATGGTGGGAGTTAGGAATTCGATACAGAGGGTGTTGCAAAGCCAATCTGAAGCTAGAAATAAAGAAAAAAAAGAGAGAAAACTCTCCAAAAATAAAAAATTCTTCTATCTCTCTCTTATAAAAACACACTTCAAACTGAATTGGGAATAAACATTGTTTAAGCACAGGTGCTTTAATCACGGAGTTCAACGAACCTTAGGTTGGTTCCTGTGGGCCTTAGAAACCTTCGCGGTGGACTGAGGCTAGAGCTGGTCAGGTCTGGATTTTGGTTGGTACTTGAGTACCTCTAGGCCTACTATTGGCATTCTAACCTAATCTATAAAGGAAAGCACTCATCAGAGATCTGAACATGTGGTCTAGAATTTGAGTTAATTCCTTGAGATTTTGCTAAGGGACTAGCAAAAGCTAGGCAGAGGGGTATGATGATAACGTCATCATCAGTCATAACTAGCTTTATTTAGTCATAATTTAGGAATAAATGCTCCTACATAACCACCAGAGAGCCCTAATTCTTTACATAATCTTTCTGAGAGAAATACAAGAAATCGGGGTTAAAACTGTAATTTTACCATCATATCATGAATGCAGAATAACTGTGGGTTTTCTCTGGAGTTGAACAAAGGTCAAAATGGTCTTAAGAGTATAATAAGTGGGTTAGAACAGACATAAAAGGGTTTTCATGCGTTATAGGAATTAATGGACATCTGAAACTCTAAAAATAGACCCGCTTAATTAATTAAGGTTCTTGTCAGGATAAAATTCACCTAAATCCTCTAAAATTCATAGAAAAATATTCTCTAGGGTTTGGTACCTTCAATTTAACCGTTGGAAGCCGTCTTGACCCAAAATAGAGTCTCAGATAGACATTTACCCTATTTTAGGTTTTTGCATAAATTACCCAGTCAAGCGAAGTCAAACCTAAATCTAACATCACCATTGGATTCTTTGGGTCCAAATTAGGTTTGTATCAAAATTTGGGTCCAATCTGAGATCATCTTGACCATGTTTGCTTTTTGGTTCAGTCAGACTCCTTTTATCTCATTCAGATCCTTAACTTTTGAATATTTTACAAATAGTCCCCCAGCTTCTTTGTCTTCTTCACAAAAAAATCTCTCCGCCATTATCGCTCAAGAATCCTACCCCGACGAGCTTCATTTGAAGAGTTTTCCTTGATTGATTGATGAAACCTTTCCAAAATCAAACTGGAGTCTCTTTAGGAAATCCTCTTTCCAATGGGACCAACCTTGGATCCCAACTCCTTCCTAAAAGCTCATGCAAATGCTTTGAAGGAATGGGTATCCTATTTTTGCGTAAACTCGAAGGTTCCCAAGCTTGTTTCCAAGCTAGGAACCCCATCCTAAGCCCTATTTAAGCACGCCCAATGCATGGCCGTGCTCTTCAGTAAGGTTTGGGGCCAAAACCCTCTTCAAAACTCTACCTCCGGCCTCGCTCCGCCTTAGCTCTGACGAGCCTCTTCCTCCGTCGTCTCCGGCCTCCCAACCGCCAAATTGGGAGCGCCAATATCTCCCTCTCCTTCGTCCGCTCCTCGACGGCCAAATCAGGGGCGTCTCTACCTCTTTCTTTGCCGCCATCCCCCTCTCGGAGTATTCATCTTCCCCACGTCATGCCATCACACCGGCAAGGGTTTTCTACCTCCTTCGACCGTTAGATTAGGTTCTCTAGCCTCCTATACTTCCCTACTTCTTTTTCCCTCTTTCTATCCCTCAAAATGACCGCCGACCACACATCTCCCTCTCCATCTTCTTTCGCTCTGGTGAAGCTCTGGCAACGCCCAATCGCCGCTCTACCGCACGAACCACGCCGCTATTTCCCCCATCAGCATCGCCACGATGTCCCTAACAAAATCCCTCCATCAATTAGGGCATTCACCCTCTCTATCGCTCCACCGACCAACCCACCCTTGCACCACCTTCGCTGACTTCGCCACACACACACACACCTTTTTACAGCATGCCACCACCACCATTGCATTCGTCGACGACCAACAATCCTCCTAAGCTCTTTTGACTTGGCCACAAGGCTGTATTATTGTGTTTTAGGTCCAACCGGAGCTCCGCCGCCGCCACCGTCTTCTCCGACATTGTTCGTACTTCATCGACTGTATCCTTCACCGAGAACTGCTGCAGGTGACACGGAATATCTCCAGGGAGAGCCTCCAGGTCCTCAATCAGGAACTCCATCAGGCACATCCATGCAATTGGATGAAGGACCTTGCAGTTGCACGCAAAAAGAAGGGTGGGACATTTAGCCCCACCTCTGAAACGAGTGAAGAGACGCAGTGGCATAAATTGTTTTTCTCTCCATGCCTTATCACCTCAGCAAGCACAAGGGGTGAGGTCTCCGCACGCACCTCTCATGCACCTCACCCATGACATTGCTCACATGGGTTTGGCGTTGATCCGATTACCCGCCTAACCTAAGCACTCCTCGGTTGCCACTCACGCCCGGTAGCCCTGGACCTGGGTGCGCTTTCTACCCGAATACCCGATAACCGGCTATGGTCTTGGGAGGGTAGATCCCAGAGAGAGATCGAGAGAGAGAAAGCGAGGGAAGGGGGGTTTTGCTTTCTGTGACACTCCTTGTGCATGAGAAGGAAGAAGAGGGAAGGCACAGAAGGAGAAGAAGAGGAGAAGAGGCTGAAGATAGGAGGAAAGAAAGAAATTATGAAGAAAGAAGAAGAGGAAGAAGAAGAACAGTGCTAGGGAAACACTGTAGCACCTGTTGATGCATCGATTTTCCGCTTTCGATTAAATTTTGCAAATGAAATATCGTGTTGTTCTAGTATGTAAGTGGTGGAAAAATCGACTAATCAACAATTAAAATAACCACTAAATTAGGAGCAGGTTGTATCCACAGGGAGGCAATGGCCTATTTAAACTCGTCAGGGTCAAAAACCAATGTTCACTATTAATTTCATCAAGAAATCAAGCCAAAATTGCTTTTCAATCAAGATAAAAAGACTTTAACATGTTGATTTTGCATTTACGAGAAAGAAAGAGGTTCTTTGCATAAAATCACCACAATAAAATAATAATAAATCAAAAATTATTTTGTGGCAATGGCTTGAAATGTAAATACTAATACCATAAAAAACAGAGGATTCTACCTCTCTCTTCCTCGCGCATGGGAGAGAGGTTCGTTCGAGGAACCCTTCTGGGATTAGGTTGGTTGGAGCGAGGGCTTCGTGGCGGTGGCGGTGGTAGGTTGCGAGATGGTCAGAGCCGACTGGATGGACTCCAGCGAAGGGTGGTTTCCGGTGGTGGCTGCAGCTGCTGAGGACGGTGGCGAGTGCGGGCACTGCAGGCGCACGTGGGTGCTACAAGCCGCACGCGGAGAAGTGTTGCGCATTGCTGAAGGAGGCGCGGATGTCTGGTGGGGCATGCGGGCGCTGGAGGTCGGTGGAGGAGGTCGGAGAGGGCGTTGAAGAGGCGGGCGTGCGGAGCTGCTGGCGGGGCACACGTGCACGTGGAAGAGAAGGCATGCCTGCTGGGTGCTCGCGGGTGCTGCAGGCCGGTGTCCGGGCGCTGGAGGGGGTGAAGGAGCACGCGCTGCTGTGCAGCTGCTGCTGTTGGACACTGCAAGCTGCAGGCGAGGGGAGTTTGTGCAGGCTGTGCAGCTGTGCACGAACATGCGGGCGTGCTGGGCTGCACGCTGGGAGGGTGGCAGCTCTCAGCTGCTGCTGAAAGTGTGCAGAGGTGGAGGAGCGGGTGATGGCCTGTGCATGAGTGTGCGGGCGCAGGCGAGGGGAGTTTTGTTGAAGTGGAGGGGAAATAGAGCAACAAAAAAAAAAGAAGACGGAAGAAGATATGGGAGGCCAGACATCTGGGATCATTCCTAGACGTCTTAACTGGCACGGGGACAAGGAACTGGATGTGGTTGCTGGTGATGGCGGTGAGGGTGGTGCTATGCGCTGTTGTTGCAGCGTGGAGGGGTGTACACTGAGGTGCTTACGGTAACGCAGTTGCTCCGATTTGGCGGAGTGTCCTGTCACGATGCATGCCTACGGTGGTGGAGCAAACTACCGCAATCGAGGTCGGTGGTGGTGAAATGGAGAATCTCAAGGGCTTTTGCACAGTAGTGGGTCGGGATGGTGGCCTCCCTGCTAAGGACGCATGAACCCTTCTTTTATGCTGCAAGAGGAGTGTTGGCGTAGGCAGGCGTTGGTTGAAGAAGCGACGTAGATCGTGGGAACAGAGATCCACAACTTTTGCCTATGCATGTAGCTCGCGCGCTCTCCTGCATGCAGTCGTTGGAGAAGAAACAGATAAAGAAAATAAATAAGGGGTTATTTATGTGCAAACCCTTAAAAGAAATATGAAATAAAATAATACATGTAATGCAACCTAAATGATTAACTATTCTAATGCATGCTAGTCTAAATGAATTCTAAGTATGAATTCAATGCATGGAATATGTAAATAAATGAATACCTAGACTAATCTATTTACATCTTATTGTATGCAATTTATATGCCAATATTAATCTAATTCCTAGGCATTTAAGTAACTAATTAGCCCACAAATATGGGCTCATCACTTGTCGGTTAAGTTGTCTGGTCATCAGACCCGACGTCTGACTTGAGGCTTGATACTTTAGAATTACTGTTGGGATATTTAAATTGATTGAATGCTTGATATATATGTTTAGAGAGTAATTGGTGATTTGAATCACCATTGTTTTAGCTTCTCTACTTTTTTTTTGCCTTAAGATACATGAGAATTCATTGAATATCTATTGTGGCAGATTAGTAATTATTGAATATTATTATTTGGTTTAAGTTCTTATGCTCTACTGCATATTATTTGAGATTACTGTGTGAATTCCTATTTGCTCTCTGTGTTCGACCTCGAACTTTCATTTGAGTAATAAATTTTATTTATTTTCAAGCGATTTCGACCTATACTATGATGCGGCATTTGAAACCTCGATTTCGCTCTATAAACATTTTGGTGTCGTTGTCGGGGAGCAACGCGCAATTCACTGCTATTCTCTGCATTATTTGATTATATTTGAGCATTAACTTACCCTATTTGCTTTATTGTGATTTTGCGAGGTACTTCACGAGGAGATCTTCCACGCAAATCAACCACTCCAGGGCAGGTAACGTCTTTATTCTTCCCTAATCAACCTCCTAATCTTGGGAAGAAAAAAAAAGAAAGAAACAATCAATTAGGAATCACCTGCCTTATTTTTCATAGTAACGATCATTTAAAAGGCAAATTTCCTGATTTGCAAAAATGTTTCAAATCTTCCTTGCCCCTTGACCTCTAATCTTCTTTAGCTGCATTTGATGCTGCGAAAGTTCAATTGGGGTGATCTCGGAGGCGTTGGACTCTGATTGTCTCCCTGATTAGATCCATAGGTTGGATCTTCAATCCGAGGCTCCAAAATATATTACTTTGTCCCCTGATCATAAAAAGAGACGAATTACTATACAATTTGTATAAATTAACCTAAATGCATGATGATTCATGTTATATAATATTTATAATGTATGATGCTTCATGATACTAGGAACTTTTATAAATAGACATTTTAAGTAATTAGATGTATACACATCATTAGGGTCGTGCAAGGAGGCAATCTTTAGTTATAGAAATGATGAACACTCTCTTGCTCTCTCAAATCTTCTCTTTTTTTTGGTATTTTAGGTTTTGCAATTTTGAGAGTTTTGAAATCGTGGCAACGAAAATATTGAAAATACTAATTGAAATATGAAAATCTGACCTTCCTAAGCTCATCCTAGGCACATGTAGCTTAGGGTAATTGGGAAGGGTGTGTGAGCAACCATGAAACTAAGCATGAGATAAATGACCTTAAGTTGAAAGGCATACTTGAATATATATATATATGTATATATGTCTATATATATATATATATAAATATATATATCTAAAAGAAGAATCCACAAAAGTAAGCATTTGAGAAACTCACTTATGTGGGAGGAGTCAACATAAGTAATTCTTAAGTGTAATGGAATGCATAACTTCTACAAAATGTAAATACAAAAGTAAAGAAAAGATGGTAGTAGCAGTAGGCTCCAAAAGATGATTGAGGCGATGCTTGCTCCAAGTGCAGCTATTCCCGTACTTGAAGAAGAACTCCTCATTACTCCTAGTGATGGTGATGCTCTTACTCTCCAACAATTAAAGGTGGATGTCCATCCTCCTCCTCTTGCCTGGCTATCGTCCTTAGTATCCTTCTTGGCATGGCTCCATGGAAGAGAGAGGGGAGTGTTGGAGACTAGAGGGTGGTGGTGGAAGTCCTTCCAATTCTTATGTCCTTTCTTCCTTCCAAGGTAGATTGTAGGATGATTTAGGTAGAAATAAAATGTAGCCTAGGATGTCCAAAAATTGATGGTTATGGAGGTGTTTTATACGAATGGAGTAGGTGGTGGTTGCATGGTGTAGGGATGCACATGGTTGGTGCCAACCATGGAAGGCTGCTACCAAAGTTGGCACCACATGTAGCTTCTAGAAGGTTGGAGGTTATGGATCATTGGTGCCAAAACCTAGGGCTAGGATGGTGGTTCTTGTAGGATGAAGGGTGGAGGTGGGGTGGTGGTTGTAGGTAGAGTTGGCGCCACTTTTAGTGGTGGTTAAGGGTAATTTTTGGCTCCATTTAATGAAGGGGTGTGAAGCAAGTTTTGGAGGGAAATGAAGGGTTATGAAGGGAGGTGGTTGTGGCATATTTTGGAGCAAAAAATGGGGTGTCTAGGTGGCTCCAATTAAGGTGGAGGTATGGTGGACTTAGGTAGCTAGGTAGTAGAGTAGGAGGAAGACTTAGTAGCTAGCTAGTCGCTAAGAGGAGCAAGGTGGAGCTACCTTGAGCTAGTATGGAGCTGAGAAGAGTTGAGGTGGAGCTGAACGAGGACAAAGCATCTAGCTTAGCTAGGTAGCTGGGGGCTAGTAGCTAAGCAAAAGTAAGTTGAGCTAGTAGGAGCTAGAATGGAGCTAGTAGGAGTTGAGATGAGCTGGAGAGAACTTTTGTTTTCTTCTTTTAGGGTTTCTTCCTTTCTTTTTTAGTTTGTTAGCATTTAGATGTTCTGCAATTATCCCGTATTCCTAACAAACATGCAATGCACTAAATCAAACAAAAACAACATCAAATTATGCATGAGGCCTAATAATGCAGATAAGCCTAATGCATGCCTAATACTGTAGTGTAGGTGCAAAATACCTAGGAACTAGGTGTGAAATGCGCTTAAGAATGTTGATAAATAGGAGTTTATAAAACCCCCATGCTTAATGTTTGCTAGTCTCTAGCAAAACTTATTTTGCAAAATAGTATTTTTGAAAATTATAAAAAGTAATTTTTTTGTTTTGAGAAGAAATTTTTCACAGGACCTTGGTTGATTTTGAAAAGGAAAGGTATGAGATTTGTTTGAAAACTTCAGGATTTGCTCTTAGATCTTAAGGCTAGAAAAATAAAGATTTGCGTAGCTACCCAAGAACCCAATCGTTTCACCCCTTTGGTTTTAATGATCTCAGAATTCCATCTCGCAATTTGAATTTCCTTGACTTAAGAATTCGATCGTAAGTTTGCGTATGCTTGAAATGCCAAGTGTTAGTGTTAGTGATAGTCAGCCAATAGGTATTTCTATTTTTATTTTTATAATAATTTTTTTTTCTTTTTGTTATTTTTGTTTCCCACATGACTAACCTCGTATCTACCCTAGTACAGAATTGTGTCAGAATCATTGTCCCTATCATCGATCCTCGAAGAGGCCCTTGCTCCGATGCTATAATAGCACCATCCAAGGCACCTCCTAGGAGTCCAACACCTTGACACCTCATACATTGTGAGAGGAACTCCTAGCGAATCTAGGCTCTTGCTTCGATACTTTGGGATAGTATCGTCCAAGACAGTCGAACCGTAAAATGTGCTTATAAGCTCCATGTATAGATATGAATATTGATATGGAGCAAGCACTGAGGTGGTGCCATGTTATCATCACTTCCTAGAAGGAATGTTTTTCTACTTCTTAGTGGCAGGAACTCATCCAGTCAAAACTATTTCAGGTTTCCTCTTAAGCTAAATAACGGGGTTTGTTTTTCATACTTTTTTTTTTTTTGTAGGCCTTGTGAAATGAGTGAAAGATTTTGACACTTGGGTTTCAAAAAGTATCCAAACTTTCAGGTCAAAAACTAAGTCAAGTACTGTTCTCACTACTAACTGGTATCCAAGGGTTAGTTATTTTCAGGGGTTCAGAACAAATCAAGTTCTTAAGGGATATGCTACTCAACTAAGTCTAGTTTAGACCTAAAAAGTTTCAAACCCAAATTTTGACATTTTGCATACATCTTTCCATATATATATGGAAAGATGTATGCAAAATGTCAAAATTTAGGTTCGGAAAAAGTGTAAAATTTTCAACTTGAATTAAATTCCCCTTACTCCATGCTTAAGATATGTAATGTCCTCATGCATAAGAAAGGGTAAAGGATATCACCTAGAAAAAAGAGAATTGGGGTTTGAATCGGAGATTTTTAGAACCAGAAATCCATGCAAAATAAAGAAAAAGAGGAAAAATAGGAAATTATAGGTTACCACCCAACAAAGGTTGTCTTTTACACCTTTTCAGCTAGGTGTAGTGCACGTCAATGTTTGGGTATATTGTGGAGGTCTTGAGATTCATAGGGTTGGTTTGGAGAATTTTTGAGATAGGGTTTTAAATGCTGGTTGTTGACAGTTAAGGAATTGTTTATTTTTGGATCAAAGATATCAACGACACCATAAAGATGGGTTTTAAGAATTATATAAGGATCGATCCATTTGGATTTTAACTTTCTTGGAAAAATTCATAATCATGCAACAAAAAGCTAAACATGTTGGTTAGGTTCGAACATTTTCCAAATGATATATTTGTTGTGAAAAAGTTTGGTTCGATCTTTATTAATATGCACGTTTTCGTATGCAAATTGACGAATTTCTTCCAGTTTAGTTAATTGACATTTGCGATATTTATCGACTTCATTGATATTCAAATTTAGTTCTTTAGTAGCCCAATACGCCCTATGTTCTAGCTCATCCAGGAGATGACATGCCTTTCCATAAATCAGTCGAAACAGGGTCATGCCAATCGTAGTTTTGAAAGCAGTAGTGTTCGTGGGGCTAATGAGGAGATTTATGAAATGGTCGTTGTAGTACACTCCCCAAATTGCACAACAAACACTTAAATTTATAAACTCGAAATCTACTTGGAGTCTGAGATCGTTTGCAGGGAGAAAATATGGAATTCACGCATTAATCTTAATTTAGAATAAATGAGCACAGTAAATTGAGCACAATAAAAAGATATGCAATGAATAAATTGCTCAGATTGATATTCAAATATAAAGCAATGTATCTCAAGGAATATAGAGACAAAAAGAATAAAGAAACCTAAAAAGTGGTGATTTAAATCACCATTTAGATTCCTCTAATTAAGCACATATCTCATATTCAAATTACTCAAATTTCTCAATAGTAACTTCAATCAATAATCCACGTCATCTTAAGTTCAGAATAATGTCACGGTGCCTTTAGAGTCAAATCAGACGTCGCCCCTTACTCTTAGATGACTTAAAGTATTAGGCATAGCATTAGTAAGCACATAAGGGTGCTTTCTCTTCTTCAAGCCTTCACAAGCACAGTACCAGAGTGAACTTCCTCAGAGGCTAAGTCTCGAAGCCTCTTCCTTTAGCACACATCCCGTGGCTCTTAACCACGTAGCAAAACCCTCCTCCCCTTCTCTCACAAATTCTCTTCTTTTTCTCTCTTAGACCCGGGGCTAATTGGGTATACAGGCAGGTAAATAGGTCATGAACAATACTGGGTTTGGACCAGGCTCGCGTGTCGTGTGCATGGGCGAGGAGTGAAAGCTGTGCATGGGGGACTCGACCCCCCGTGTCTCGGGCGATAAGCAGCTATCACAAAATCAACTTATATTGCTTGGGCAACTTTTTCACTAATGAGGTGGGACTAAATCCCATCCTCTTCTTCTCGTGCACGGTTGCTACTAATGTCGCTCGAATTGAAGATGGTGCTGCTGCTATCTTGGCTAATTGGAGGCCCAGACGTCTTCAGGAGATGAGGTTGTAGAGATTGAATGTGGTGGTAGGTCGTGTGATAGCCGAAGGACGGCGGACGACACTGGAGATGATGGCAACGACAGCGAGCGAATGACGAGACCTGCAAACATGAACACGTGCTCAAAAGCCCCAGTTAGAAGGTCCAGCAGGATCGCCGTGAGGCGAGGAAGTTGATGGCGGCATTGATTTGGTGATCGGGTGCGTGTAGAGGTCTGGCAGAGTCGTGGAGGGTGTGCTGAGGAGATGGAGTTCGGTGGGGGTTTTGAGGGCGTGAACCCCTCAATTTCTTGAGGGGTTAAGGTGGGCGTGAGGTGGTGATGCTTTTGGTGGTGGTTGCGTGAAGCTTGGTGGTTTGTGGAGCGCAAAAGGCCTTACCGAAGCATGGCCAAAGCAAAAGAAGACGGAGGGGGAGGCGATGAAACGATAGTCGAAATAAGAGGGAAAATAGGTAAGGAAGATCAGGAGAGGGAGAGGAAGAGGTTGGTCCTAGCTATAGGATGGACGGGGTAGAAATTGGAGCTGGCTATGATTGGCAAACGTCGGAGAAGGTGAAATCTCTGTTGAAGGAAGACGGTAGCGATGATGCGAGAAATTGGCGTGATTTGAAATTAGGGTTTTAAACCGTTGTAACATGTCAAATCACAATCGCTTTTAAAATTTATAACCTAGATAGTAGTGGTATCTAGGGTTATCCAAGGAGGCAACTTTTTGCAAAATTGAATCTCTTGCTTGAATACGGAAATCACCTTTCTTTTTGTAATTTTTGAATATAAAACTTTTATGGTTTTGAATAATAAGGCAATCGCATAGTTGAAGAGGGAAAGTGACTAACACCTATAAGCTAAACCTAATTAAGGTGACAAGAATAGCCTCTCCCTAAGCTCACTTTAGGCACGTGGAGGCCTAAAGTAATTAGGGAGAGGGAGTGAAAAAGTGCTAGAAACATGATAAAAATAAATGAGACAAAAATTGAAAAGAAGGCAAATTGATTTGATGGAATTTATGTTTTACAAAAACATGTAGAGGAATGCTTCTACTTGAAATTGAAAATACAGAAATACTAAAAACACAAATCCTCTTGCAAAATTTGGTGAAGAAGAGAGTCTTCTTGCTTCAAGCCTAGTTGCTCCTTGGCTTAAAAAGGTCTCCTTCTTCTCCTTCCTTGAATGGCTCCTTCAAGGTGGATGCTCTCCACCTTAAATGTCTCCTGCAAGGGTAGGTGTGCACCACCCTAGTTTCTCCTCCAATGCTTGGCCATCCTCCTTGATGTAGAGAGCCTCCTCTTCTTAGCTTGGTACAAGGAGAAGAGTGGAGAGAAAGAAGGCACCAAGGAGGCAAGGGATAGCCTCCTTAATCTTCTTCCTTCCTTCCTTCTTCTTCTTGGCTGTGAGTTATAGGTGGGCTTAGGGTAGAGTTAACACTTAGGGAGGATGAGTTTTTGGTGGTAGTTAGGAGGGTTTTTATAGAGGTGGAGAAGGGTGGTTGGTGTGGGGATTATGTGTAGGGCTAGGATGGGTTTTAGGAGGTGGTTAGTGGTGGTTATGGGATCCTAAGGTGTAGGATGGGTGGCACCACCTTTAGGGATGTAATGGTGGTGGTTATCATGGTGGAGAGAAACCATAGGTTGGCGCCACCATGGAGAGGTGCCTTGGTTTTGGCACTAACTATGGGAGCTTCTAGAAGATGGGTATGTGGATGGTGGAGATGGAAGGGGAGGTTGGTTGTATGGTGGAGATGAGAGGGGAGGTTGGCGCCAACTTTAAGGGTAGTTAAGGGGGGTTTTGGCACCGACTCTTGGTGTCCTTTGGTGGTGGTTGAGGGGTGAAGAGGTGGCTTGAGTTGGCGCCAAGTTGAAGTAGCTTAGGTGGACTTAGAGTGGAATGTTATGTAGGTGGAGTTAGGGTTAGCTAAGGTGGATGATCAAGGAGTGGAGAACTTGGCTAAGCTAGCTAAGCTAGCTTAGCTAGTAGATGAGTAGGGTAAGGGGCAGAAGGAGCTAGGGTTTTGAGCAGAGGAGCTGAAGGAGAGTTGTCTGGAGCTGCATAGGAGCTGGTGGCTGCTGAAGAGAATAACAAGGAGCTACTTTAGTTGGCTTAGCTTGCTAGTTCTTTGCTAGCTGCTAAGCCAAACTAAAGTAAGCTGGCTTCTGTTAAGATATGCTAAGGTGAGCTGGGTCTGATCTTCCCAGGGAGGACCTAGTTAACTGAAGTAGCTAAGGTAGCTTATTTCAACTAAGTTGAGCTAAGTGGAGTCCTCCGGAGCTAAACTTGAGTTGGCCTGAGCTAGGGTGAAGTCATCTTCAGCTGGCTTGAGTTGAGTAGAGCTGGAGGTAGCCGGACCTGAGTTGAGGTGGACTCCAGTCAACTTAGCTGAGCTAGCTAGAGCTCCTAGTGAACTGATGGGAGCTGAGATGAGCTAGACTCAACTAAGTTGAGTTGGATTTGAGCTGACTTGAGCTAGGGTGAGCTAAGATGAGCTATCTTTTGCTACCATTTAGCTGAAATGAGTTGAATGGAGCTAGGATGAGCTAACCCTAGTTCAAGTGAGCTGGTATCCAGCTGTGATGAGCTGGATTAGGCTGAGTCCTAGCTGGTTTTAGCTTCTCCTTCACCAGTTGCCTTCCTCAGTGTTAGGGTTCTGGGGATATGATTATCTATTTAACCCTATCACTCAAACAAACACATCAAAAAGATAATAAAATGTGTAATGCATGCCTAACCTAATTTATACCTAATGCAGCCCAAAAACCCATTTGCGGAGTTAAAATTCTAAGAGCTAGATCTATTTTAAGGCATAAGAATGATGATAAACT
Source organism: Thalassia testudinum (assembly GCA_037157565.1). Taxonomy (NCBI): domain Eukaryota; kingdom Viridiplantae; phylum Streptophyta; class Magnoliopsida; order Alismatales; family Hydrocharitaceae; genus Thalassia; species Thalassia testudinum. The sequence goes on from JAZHRO010000012.1 coordinate 898,476, forward strand.
GGCATTTATCAGGTGGCGATGGGGGAAGGAACTCTTGATGTGGCTGGTGATGAGCGGAGGAAGGTGAGGAAGGAGGACCACTTGATTTTCCCGTCTAGTGGCTGGAGGAAGGAGGTTGAGAGTGCTCACCAGAGCTAGGTTGGAGAGGTCGAAGGTAGGGGAAGAAGAGGTGTTTTCAGCCCTTTTCCTTGCTAGTTTTCAATAGCATTGCAAAGCGGAAGTTTTTATAGAGCTCAGGGCAAGCTCTAGACAAGGAAATAGCTGTGATTTGCTTGGGGATTAGGTCAAAGAAACCCATGGATTTTCATGGATTCGCGCGAGCTTTTCGTGCAACTTCAGATTCCTAAAACAAGTTCAAACGAATCCTCACCGTGTGAATACCAATCTCACAAATTTTGGTGAGATTTGGTGGTGATCTGATGCCTTTTTAGTGTGGTCAAAAGCTGCCTGGAGGTTGGTTGACCTTCGATGGTGGTAAGGACCCATTTGCAAAGAAGATAAGGAAGTTAGGGATTCATTTGCAAGGATTTTGGAAAGTTAGGGGCTTATCTGAAAGACATAGAGTTTAAATGGACTGAAATGCAAATTAGGTCAACATGAACTCTGATTGGGTCCAAATTTTGGTAAGAACCTAATTTTGACCCAAGGGATCTGATGGTGAAGTCGGATTTGAGTTTGACCAAGTTTTACTAGGCAATTTGTGTAGAAACCTAAATTAGGGCAGAATTCCGTCCGAGACTCTGTTCAAGGTCATAATACATTTAAATGGTCAAACCAAGGAAACCAAACCTCAAGGAATATTTTTCTATGAGTTTTAGGAGGTTTAGATGAATTTTATCTTGACCAGAATCTCTTCAATTCAAGTGGGTCTGAAATTAATGTTTTGTGTTATGATTTGATTCTTGAAATGCGTGAAACCCCGTTTCTGTCTGTATGAACCCTCTTATTGGACTTCAATGCTTATTAGACCTTCAATTAATCCTTGGGAAACCCTGTGGTCACTCTGCATTCATGATGAGGTGTTAAAATTGTTGAATTAACCCTGTTTTAATGTTCTTCTCTCAAAACGGATATGCGTGGAATTACGGCTCTTAAGCGATTATGTAGGAGCATTTGTTAATTAATCCTAACTAAATAAAGCTAGTTATGGCTCATGATGGTGTTATCATCATTTAGGTAGGCCAATAAAGCGTCGTCTAGCTTGCTAGACCAGTCTTTCCGATTGGGCCTAACCATTTTTTGCAAAATATTTTTAATTTCTTGATTAGAAACTTTAGCTTGGCCATTGGTTTGGGGGTAGTATGTGATGCGGTAAATCGCGTGATTTGTAATTAGGATTTTTAGAGTCGTAACATGCGAAATCACATACGCTTTTAAAATTTGTAACTTAGATAGCAGAGTATCTAGGGTTGTATAAGGATGCCAATTTGTTTGCTAAATCAAATCTCTTACTTACAAAGGAACTCAACTTTCTTTTTGGTGTTTTTGAATATATGATTTTTACAGGTTTTGAAATAACGGCAATACGAATTTTGTTGAGAGCGGGAAACAACTAACACTTAATCCACTGTACTACTACTAAGGTGACAAGTAGAACCTCTCCCCAAGCTCACCCTAGGCACGTGGAGACCTAGAGTAATTAGGGAGAGGAAGTGAAACAAATGTTAGGCAAAACTTGTAAAAAGCTATGCAACAAAAATTAAGAGAAGGGAACTTGATTTAATGAAAATTGTCTACACAAAAACTATAGAGGAATGCTTCTATTCTACTTGAAAAATACAAGAAAAATAAAACACAAATCCTCTAGATAAAATGGTGAAGAAGAGGGCTTCTTGCTCCAAGCCAAGTAGCTCCTTGACTTGAAAAGACAACTCCTCCTTCCTTGAGATGGTCCTCCAAATGATGTCCTCCAAGGTGGAAGCTACCACCTTCAATGATCTCCTTCAAGGGTGGGCGTGCACCACCCTTGCTCCTCCTTGCCTGGACGTCCTCCTAGTAGGGGAGTGCTCCTCCTCCTTGGCATGGCACAAGGGAGAGGAAAAAGGGGAAGAAGGCACTAAGGGGGCAGGTAGGATGCCCCCTTAATCTTCTTCTCTTCTTCTTCTTGGCCGTGGGTATGGTGATTGTAGGGTGGAATTATACTAAATGGAGGATGATTTTTTGGTGGAATATGATAGGTATTTATAGAGGTGGAGAGGGGGGTAGTAGGTGTGGATTAGGTGGATGGCTAAGATGTGTTTAGGTGGTGGTTATGGGTAGTTAATTTGATACTAGGGTTAAGGTTAGTTGGCACCAAATGAGGGGGCACAAAAGGGGGTAGTTATGGCTTTGGTGTCCCTTAGGGTTGGCATTAAAATGGGCCTTCTAGAAGGCTATTAGGTGGCGCCATCTTAGGGTTCTAGAAGGGGGGTATGTGGATGGCTAGGATGGGTTATATGGGTAGGTGTAGGGTGGATAAGGGGGCTGAAAGTTGGTGCCAAAAGGGAGTCGGTTAGGGTTAGTTTTGGCACCAACTTTTGGTGTCTTTTGGTGGTTGGTTGAGGGGTGAAAGGTGGTGAAGGTGGTAGCGCCAAAGGGAGTCGGGTGGAGCTAGCTAAGGTGAGCTTAGGTAGGGCTTAGTTGGTGGAGCTAGTTAGGTAGGGTTTTAGGGTGGTGAATGGCCAAGGGAGCTGGAGTCTAGCTAAGTTAAGCTAAGCTAAGCTAGCTTAGCTAGTAATGGAGTAGAGGAGTAGGCAATGGGAGCTAGGGTTTGAGGAGAGGAGCTGGACAGAAGAAGTCTGGAGTTGAAATGGAGTTGGCAGCTGCTGAAGAGGATGGCATGGAGCTACTTTAGTTGGCTTAGCTTGCTAGTTCTTTTCTAGCTGCTAAGCCAAGCTTAAGTAAGCTAGCTTCTGCCACAAGGAGCTGAGGTGAGCTTGGTTTAGTGCTCTCGAAGAGGATCAAGCTAGTTGAGGTAGCTAAGGTTGCTTATGATGGGAACACAATCATGAGCCATAACTAGCTCATTTTGATCCAATTAAGTCAGTAAATGCTCCTATATAACTGCAGAGAGCCATATTTCACTACATAATCATTCTGAGGGAAAAACTATAAAATAGGGTTAAAATTGCAAATTTACCATCACATCATGAATGTAGTACAACCACGGATTTTCCCATGGGGTAATTGAGGGTCAAATAGTCTTAAAAGGCTAACAAGTGGATAGAACAATCAGAAAAGGGTTTGCACGTGTTTTGAGAATTAAATGACTTGAAATCCTAAAAACAGATCCACTTAATCTACTGAGGTTCTGGTCAAGATAAAATTTACCTAAACCCTCTAAAATTCATAGAAAAATATTTTCTAGGGTTTGGTACCTTCAATTTGACCATCAGAACCCGTCTTGACCCATAATAGAGTCTCAGACAGATATTTATCCTAATTTAGATTTTTGCATAAATTACCTAGTCAAACGTGGTCAAAACCAAAATCCAACCTCACCATTAGATTCCTTAGGTTCAAATTGGGTTTGTACCAAAATTTGTACCCAAGTTGAGTTTGTCTTGACCTAGTTTGCAATTTGGTTCTGTCTGATTACATTTATGCCCTTAACTTTCAAAATCTTTTCAAATAGACCCCTAAATTTGTCATCATTCTCACAAATAGGTCCCTGCCTCCATTAATCCTATTCCTACTTGCTCCGTCAACCTAGATTTGGAAAGAACTCAATTTCTTGACGAATCCCTTTCAAATTTGAAAGGGAAGTTCGTCAAAAAATTTCCTTCCTTTTGAGCCTAATCTTACGCCTCAGAACCTTCCCAATCTCTCATGCAAACGCATGAGAGATGTGGGTATCAAGGAAATCCTAACTCCAGCGAAGGTTTCCAAGCTTGGAAGCTTGGCTTCCAAGCTTTCCTCGTCTCTAGATCCTTATAAATGGAGCCCCAGATCTCCTCGAAGGAGGCACTCTTGAAATTGGCCAAGAATCCCCTCAATTCCTTTCTCTCTCGGCCGAAGGCTCCTCGACGTCCGGTGACTTCCTCCGCCTCTCTTCATCGTCTTTTCGCAATAGCAGCGGCGGATTCCTCTTCCCCATCTCTCTCCGCGTCTTGCCATACCAGCAGACGTCCTTTCCTCCTTCGTCCTCGCTGTCCAACCCCCGCCAGAGCCACCTTCGTCTCTGGCATCGGCTACATCTCACCCGACGTCACCTCTGCCCCTCTTTGTCTGCCAACCTCCTAGATACGTTTCCTATCTCCTATATTTTATTTTCACATCCACCCCACTTCGAATTGACCACCGTATCGCTTCGCTTTCAACCATTATCCTCACCTTCGGCCACTCCTCCGGCGAGCCAATCTCGGCACCACAGACCACCAATCAACTCGCCGACAAGCCCACAACCTTCACGTCTCCACCCTCTTCAAAACCCCTCTTCCCATTTACTACTTCACTCACCCAAATCGCTCACCAAACAACCCACCTACTTACGGCCGTTTCCATCACTCTCAGGCCGCTACACTCACTCTCATCACATGCTGTGCCCACCACTGCACTCGCCACTCCACGACGATCCTTCCTGAGCCTTCTGACGTGGTCGAAAGGCCTTCTCACTGATTTCAGGTGCTCGTCCCCTCCACCATTGGAGCAGTGATTGTACAGCAAGTTACGCCAATAAATTTGCCATCTTATGTTATTTCCTAGCATTACTCATGCATCTTATGTAGCCATACTTGCATTTGTAAATATTTACTTGCATGCATTTATAAAGAGGGGAAGAGAGTGAGAATAAATGGCCATTCAATCCACTTTAATAATTAACATCTTCATTGTGTGTTGCATTGCAATTTTGCCATTCACATTTTTTATTCCCCGACTGTAGGGCATGGTGCTATGCACGTCTCCTTGCCTCTCCTCATGCCAGCTGCATGGGGAGAGGTGTGCGCTCTTTCTATAAAAGAGCATGCACCCTCCCTTGCTGAAAAGGTCGGCCTCCACCCTCAGACACACCCATCTCTACCCTTAGACTTACCCACACAACACACACATCACACACAACCGTCGGCCACTCTCTTTCCCTCTCCCTCTCCATACACAGCACCTCTTCTCACAAGTTGAGAAGAGGTACACTGTGTGCAGGAGAGAGTTCACAGTGGTCTCAGACCCTCACTGTGAGCTCCACCACTGCCTAGCTCCTTCGTGAGCAGGTGGGCGTGGTGGATTCTTGCTTAGTTTTTTTTTTATTTGCGTATTTTCTTTTTGTTGTCTGCTTCATTTTTGTTTTTAGTTTCTTCTCCTCCACCATTAGTGCAGAGCTTCAAGCTCTGGAGCTCGCACTATGCACACATGTTGGCCACCGTCGTGCGCCACTGCACGCTTCAGACCTACCTCCATGCGCGAGTGCGTGCTTCACATGCCTCACCACGCACCTGTGCTCGCCCTCCATTGCACGCCCCCGTGCACTGCACAGCCGGTCGCGCAGCTACAGAGCCGGTTGCTTTTTGCCTTCGGCACTGTAGCCGCGACCTCACGCGGCTATAGTGCGCAACTGGCTCGTTTCTAAGTTATCCGGTGGTGCGGGCACTCTTTCTCCTCGCACGACCTGCTCCAGCCGATCGCCTGCATCCCCACGCCCTCTGCGCTCGGGTGCCTGCGTGCCCCAGACGACGGCCTCTATCCCTAGATGACTTAACCGCTCACTCCCTCACACACACAGACAGGCACTCACGCACTCTCTCTCTCTCACACTCACACACGCATACACATATATATATTCACACACTCTCTCCCTCACATATATCTATATATACACAAATATATATGCATATATATATATACATATACACACACACACACACATATATATAGTTATAGATACATATATATACATATATACTTATATATCCACATATCTACATTCTCCCATACACACATTCACCTCACATCTACTACTCACATGCCCATGCACTAACCCCTTCACCGCGCATCGTATCATGGGAATATTCGCAGTAGTTGCTAATATTTCCCGATACCCGCGCAAAGCAAGCGCTTCCACCCACACTCACACACATCCGCTCCACACTCCACGTGGCACTTAGTCTTGTGGTCACGTCTTGCTAGACGTGGACCAACTTGACACTGTGCTACACCCCATCCACATTTCCATCTTCACCCCTATCTATATAATATCTCTATAATTATATATATTCTATATCTACTATATATACATATATACATATACTAAGCTAAGTACTTCTGTTCGTTTCCTTCCTTGGAATTTATTTTGCTTTCATTTATCTTTTATTTCATGCTATTAAAAAGACAAAAAAAAAAGTATAAAAGAGAAAAGGTAATCCTTGTCTTGCAGGTATCCGATCTTGTGAGTGACAAGATCGATTTTGGAACCCTAATTTGGCTCAAGGCCAAGGACTTCATTTTTGAGGGTGTGCCTCAAGAGCAACATTATCACAAAAAAATCTTAAAAGTAGAAAAAAATCAAAAACATAATAAACGTAAGGAAGAGATACATTTTAGGAAAGACGTAGAAACTCCTTGATCTCCTAATCCATGCCTCCCTGAGATCGACCTTAGGCCTAAAAGTGATTAAGATAAAATCAAGTAGGCCAGGTAAAATTTTTTTTTGTGAAATTGGTGTAGACTCATTTTAGGTTAACTCACTAAACTAATTTCGACAATAATATCACCATATTAACAAAGCCTATTCGAGTACGCATCAAGCAGCTTCTTCAAGCAAGCTTCAAGGCTACTCTAGGGTGCCTTCGCTCCAGGCTTCAACTCCAAGTTGCACGGAAATGTCTCGCGAACACACCTAGGTCCTTGATTGAGGACTTGGGCCTCAGTAGTTGCCTTGATTTAGAAGGCATTCTAGTGCAGATGCACGCGAAGAAAAGGTGGTACCTTTAGTCCCACATCGTGGGCTACGGACTAACTGAAGGCATATAATATGCAAAAGTCATACAGGCTTAGTGCTTCAGAACACGGGGTGAGGTTCCTCTCACTCGCTCACTTGGCCTCATCCGTGACCTCTGCCCGCGGACCTAGCCTGACCTGTTAACCCACCTAAGCCTCACTCCTCGCTCATCACCGCACGTCGGTGAGCCTGGACCCAGGTACACTAGATCCGATAACCTGATTATCTGTGGCTCTAGGAGAGCGGATCCTAAAGAGAGAAAGAGAGAAGGAGAGCTTGCATGGGTGGGGGAGGGTTTTTGCTCTTGGTGAGAATCGGCTGACACTTAGCCGAAGAAAGAAGAAGGAAGTGCTGAAGAAAAGAAGAAAGCCTGAAGAGAAAGAAGAAGAAAGGAAGAGTTAGAGAAAGAAAGAAGAAGAAGAAGAGTTGTAGAAGAAGAAGATAGGCAGAATAGAGACAACAGAGAAGTGAAAGAAGAATAGAGACAAAGACGACATCTGAAAAGTTTAAGTCGTCTGATTTGTAAATCAGACGAAGGGTTTGCTTTCATTTCATACATATATACATTGAGTAGTTCATTAGCTATCATTGTAAGGAGTATTTGGTGATCTAAATCGCCATTTTACTCCATTATTTTTACAATCTGTGACAACATTATTGCAATATCTTATAAGTCAAATTGTGATCTTGATTTTTAAATTCTCATATTGCTCCTTGTGTTCGACCTCAGAATTTTTTCGAGTAATAAAATTATTTGTTTTCAAAGCGATTTCGACTATACTGTAACTCCTTATTTTAAAACCTCGATTTCGCCGCGCGAACAGCTTAGCTCAACTCAATTGAGCTAGGCTAAGTCCTCGGGAGTAAGACTTGAGCTTCCTGAGTTGAAATGAAGTCATCTTCAGCTGGCTAGAGTTGAGTGGAGCTGGATGTAGCTGGACCTGAGCTGGGGTGAACTCCAGTCAACTCAGCTGAGCTAGCTAAAGCTCCCTGTGAATTAATGGGAACTAAGATGAGCTAGATTCAGCTAAGTTGAGCTAGATCTGAGCTGACCTGAGCTAGGGTGAGCTAAGATAAGCTCTCTTGAGCTGCCATTCAGTTGAGATGAGCTGAATAGAGTTAGGATGAGCTAACCCTAGTCCAAGTGAGCTGAAATCCAGCTATGGTGCGCTAGATTTGGCTGAGTTCCAACTAGTTTGGGCTTCTCCTTCACCAGTTGCCTTCCTGAGTGCTAGGGTTCTAGGGATCTGGCAATCTACTTATCCATAATACTCACAAAAATATATCAAAAAGATAATAAAAGGTAGAATGCATGCCTATCCTAATTTATGCCTAAATGCAGCCCAAAAACCTGTTTGCAGAGTAAAATCCTAAGAGCTAGGTTTGTTTTAATGCATAAGAATGATGATAAACTGGCATTTATTAGTATGGAGTGGAAATCTTGTGATTAAACTAATATTTAGCTAATAGTTGACGGAATTGAGAGTGAGTGAAGTGTGAACCTCCATTACTAATAATGGCCTTAGAAAGTCCAAACCTAGCAAAAATGTTTTTCTTAATGAAATTCACAACAACTCGATGTTCATTGGTGCATTTGGATACTGCTTCAATCCATTTTGATACGTAGGCAACTGCTACGAGAATATACAAGTACCCACAAGAGTTGATGAACAGTCCCATGATATCAATCCCCCAAACGTCAAATATCTCAACTTTCAAAATTGAGTTTAAGGGCATCATATCCTTTTTGGTCATGTTACTGATGCTCTGACAACTCATATAGGACCAAACAAATTCTTAAGCATCTTTGTGTATGCTGGGCTAGAAAAATCTAGATTTCAATATTTTGTCCACGATTTGTTTGCCTAAAAAATGTCCGCCACAGGCCATCACATGATGGTGATTTAGATTGTTAGAAAATTCTGATTCGAGAGCACACCATCGGATAACCTGGTCAGCACAAGTTCAAAAAAGGCTAGGTTCCTCCCAAAAGTAGTGTTTAATACTGGTGAAGAACTTGTTCCTTTTAGATTTAGGCTAATCATGAGTGCAATAGAGTAGTCGAAGGTTTAAGCGCTCCAAAATTTGGTCAATAAAGGGGAGCGGGCAATGGTGCTTCTTGGTGGCTACATTTAATTTTCGATAATCAATACAAACATGCCAAGAAGAAGCAGTCCGAGTCAAGATGTTTTCACCCTTCTCATTTGTAATGATGGTTAGTTCAGCTTTCTTAGGTACCACTTGAGTAGGACTAACCCAATTGCTATTAGAGATATGGTATATAATTTCAATGTCGAGCCACTTAATGATCTCTTGTTTAACTACTTCCTACATATTAGGATTCAACCATCTTTGAGATTGGTGGGAGGGGTGAGATTCATCCTCGAGATAAATTCGAAGAGAACTTTTCTAAGTGAAGTTTGGGTGGCTCCTCCAATTTGAATTGGAAGGGTTTCTAAAATGCCCCTGGGGGGCAGAAATGTTTTCTGGGATGAAGGAAGTTGAGTTGATATAATCAAAATTCCTAGCTAATTCCGGGACAACCTCTGAGATAAAATTATTTTGCATAGGAACAACCCTGATTTGATGCAAGTTTTCTCTCTTCATGAGGTTAGGCATGGTTGGCGGTGGAGTCAATTTTTGAGAGTTAAGTCTTTAATTTTCTTTTGGTGAATCTACATCTGGTCAAGTCTTTGAGCTATCATTTGGATGCTATCTTAGGTGATCGGGATAGATTTAATTTGAGAATCTATCTCATTGAGTCAAAGTCTTGGGTTTATGCTCCTACCAAAGGTATCCATGGATGCATGGTTAAATGAGTTCTCACTCATTTCTTCAAATAAGCATCCTTATTCAAGAAATTACCACCACATGAAGTATCTACAAATCTTCGTAATTGATCCTCCAATCCATGATAGAAGATTTGCATGAGTTGTCATAGTGGCACCTGATGATGTGGGCAACTTCTCAAGAGCTCCTAAAACCTTTCGTAGTCTTCATGCAGAGATTCATCATATTTTTGTTGGAAGGCCATAATAGATCAACGTAAGGCATTAGTATGATCTACTGACGAGTGCAAATCGATGTTTGATAAAAACGCATCGTAGTATAGTCGAAACACGCACAGTCAACTTTTACAATTTATAATTCTTGAGGTGAAATTCGAGGTTGTTTGCTGGGAGCAAAGTAAATGCGTGACTTAACACTATCCAAAATTTTAAGTCTAGGAACTAGATGCAAATAATTTAGTCTTTAAATTCAGTCATTCTAGTTAAAAAATTGTTAAGAGGAAATCCAATGGCTTTTCTCTCTCTTTAAAAATATTCAATGCTTAATCAAAGATAAGAAAAAAAATTATTGTGATTAAGCACTAAGGAATAAAAGTGAATAATGTTTGAATAAAGTATTGCAATAAAAAAATCCATATAGAAACACATCCTGAACCAATTCAATCAAAAGTTACAAATCAGTCCCTGAAATATTGTATTTCTATCCCTGATCCCTTACAAATAGGTCCCTAGTAGCTTTTATTATTTGCACTTAGGTCTCTTCGACACCTTTCTTCTTCATGGCCAGTGATGTCGTTGGAGGGACGCTAGAATTAGGATCTTGCCATGGGATGATGCCATCAAATGGTAGAGGAGAAACAATGGGGTGCTGTTGACTTGACGGCGAGGTCCAATCTTCGATCGGAGGTGGTGGTGACAGTGAACGTGGTGGTCGACAATGGTAGCTCCAGCGAGGACCTACATAGGGGAATACGACCTCACGACCCAAGTTAAATTCTTAAAAACCTCCGCCAGACCTTAGCGAAGGTGGTAATTTGACGTGGGGTAGTTGGTGGTGGTTCCCCAGAGTTGAAGAGGATGGTAGATGAGGGTGGTCCTCACACCATAATAATGCACGAAAATTTGTAAAGAGAATTGGGTTTAAAAAATCGTGTCATTGTACATTGAAAAAATCCACTGTTGAACGGTCGAATTGCTACGCTAACGTGTTTGGTTTTGGAAAACCTGTCATTGTAGTTTGAAAGCGAAGAACTCGTGTTCAACAAATAAAATTTATACCAAAATTGAAATTTTGGGTCGAACACAGGACGTTTGATTTAAAAACTATGCGTTTCTTTTTATTTGTCACGAAGTAATTCAATTTAAAACTATCTAATTATTTACAATAAATAGAAGAGAGAGAGAGGGTAAGAGAGAGAGAGAGAATATTACACAGAAATTAAAATGAGATGTAGAATAAATAGAGAATTTATCATTAAGGAGATTGTTCATTACAACTAGAAATCATAAAGCAATTGCACTAGAAAGTGATAAATTTACTCTAGAAAGCATTAAAAGAATGGAGGGAGAAAATGTCCTCCTCGACGAATGCTTGGAGGACGAGCAGAACTACACTAGAAAATAGTAAATCTATAGTAGAAAGCAGTAAAAAGAATGGGGAGAGAGAAATCCTCCTCGATGGTCGCTTGGAGGACGAGCCAAACGGGACGACGCCTGGACGAAGGAGGACGAAGCAGGATGAAGGAGGACGAAGTAGGACGAAGGAGGACGAAACAGAAGAACGAGAACGGAGCAGCACACCATCATCATCACGGGATCCACTTTCGAAGGGGGATGAAAATTTGGACTTTATCTCACGAGAAGCATCCTGGGTGTGCGACAAGCTTCTCTTGAGCTTTGGAGAGGTAGAGAAGAGAAGGAAGGGATGAGAATTTCGTATGGAGGGGGTATCCTTTTATAGTTGTAAGGAGTGAGGGCAAATGGGTCATTACATCTTTAAAACAATAAATGAGGGGTCTTTAGTGACAGATAAAACCGTCACTAAAGCCCCAACGTGGGTGTAGTACCCGCGCCCATGCGCGCCTCCTCAGCTGCGCACTTTCTCAACGCCCACCCACGTTCTTTAATTCTCAGCCGTCCGATCGCGAGATCGGACGGCTTAAGATGCGTCTTTGCCTGCTGCTGCGCGCTCGCCCAGCGCGTACGATCACGCGTCCTTGCCGCACGTGCAATAGCGCGTGAACGCTATCGGTGGATTTGAGCCACCCGATGAGGATCCAACGCCCGCCATCGCTCGCTCGCCCGCGCCTTTCTCCCCTTCGCTGCGGCTCGAACCCGCGGCTGTAGGTTGCGCAAGCGCTCTCGATTGCTGCGCTACGAGGCGCGAATGGTCGAGCGGGCGCTATTAGGTGCGGTTGTCCACCGCCGTTGGATTGAGATCCAACGGTGGAGAGGGAGCGGGTGCGGGGACTTCAGAGATTGTATGCAGCCGTTTGGGCAGTTGAGATGGCACCACGTGGCGCCATCTTGGCCATCCATCTTCTGAATGTTGCAGATGGTGCCACGGATGTTGGATTGACTTGATTTTTGCATCGTTAGGCTGCGATCGTCGATCCGAATTCATCCGTGCAGTTGGATTTGTCATTTGAAGAGCATATTTACACCATCCTGGCCCTTGATCTTCTAGGGTTCCCCGGTCACTATCTGATGCTATGGATGCCTGATTAGGGAGATCTTGGAGTCGTTGAACTCCAATCGTCACCCTGATCATATCCATACAGTTGGATCTTCGATCCAAGGCCCCGATAAAATGTTTACCCTGTCCAAGCACATAAAAGGAGACAATTAACCTCCATTTTATTCAAACTACTCTAAATGCAAGATGATGCATGTTATGCAATATTTATAGCATGCAATACAATCCTTTCCTTAAGAACATGCATAAATAGACATTTTAAGTAGTGTAAATGTGTTTACATCATCCACTATCAAATACAATTTATAATTAAGATTCTGAGTCTTAGGTCAAACTCAGGGAGGCTACATTTGATAAATTCGTGTTGAGTTTATTTATTTTTTATATTTATCTCGATTTTATAATTTTTATATATTTTTTAGAAATAGAACTGGAGTGGGAAAACATGTGCGTGGTAAAAAGTGGGAGTGATCATGGATGTGGGCGAAGTGACAAAAATAATTAGAAGAATGAATATTGCAAGGCAGTCAAAAATTGATTATAAAATAAATTTTATTGCAGAAATAAAGTGTCACAAATTACACTCGAGAGAGAAAGAGGGAGAGAGAAATGATTATTACTACAAAAAGGTTCGAAATAAATCTACACTAGAAAGTAGAAATAAAATAATAGAGGAGAGAGAGAGGATCTCCCTAGTCGACTGCATGGGAGAGGAGCGGTTGGATAGCACCTGGATGACAGAGAGAGAAGATGGAGGAAGAAGAGATGAGGCAGGCAGCATCGTGGTGATCCACTTCCTAGAAAGGGGTGAGGTGACAACTAGAGGGAGCTCCATGAAGGGGGTGAGAAAAGGGACAAAAATAAATTTTATTTCTAATGGAGGTTCCCAATGGCTTGGGATGCAAGAATTAGAGCTTAGAAATAAATGATTTCCAAGCTCTAGATGGGAGAGGATTGGAGTAGGAAGGGATGAATGGCAAAGGGGGTTTGGTAGGGCTTTTATAGGTGAAGGATTCAGCCGAAAGATGTGATCTGCATGTGAGGTGCGCATGAAAATCACATGAAAGGGGCTGTTGGTGCGCGGGGCGGGTGCTTTGGCTTTCTTAGCATGGATCGGTCACTGGAGGGCACTGGCATGGTGTAGCGCTAGCGCAAGCGTTGAGCATGTGTGCAAAGTGCATGGCCAGTCAGGTATAGGTATAAAGCAGGTTGGGCGGATCTGAGTGTCGGTAGGTCTGGAAGCAAGTAGATCCGTGTAGGTGAGGAATGGTGCAGGAGCTTGAGCGGGGGTGCGTATGTGTAGGATTGTGCCATGCGTGCACGGTGGGTGGTGGGTGCGTGGAGCCTCCTTTAAGCACGAAGTGCGCGCAAATAGTCGAATTTGAAGTGTTTGTTGTCTGTTTTCGCTGAAATTTTGTAGTGATGTCTGAAGGGTCTTGGATTTCTTCAAGAAAAAGGGCTTGGGCTGATGGGTGGACAAATTGCACCCAAGCCCCTCTTCTTTGGAAAAATTGGATTTTGCCCTTCCTACGATGCTTCTTCTCTTCCAATGCCTCTGCAACCCTGCACACCATACCCAAACTACCTAATGCACATTATTTGTGTATATTAAATAAATAAAAATGCAATTAAACTAATTTATGCATGCATGGACCTAATTATGCCTGAGTTAGTATAATGCAACATATACATCCAACATGAGCTAAGTTAACCTAGTTCCTAGCATATTTTAGGCATTTTAAGTATAATAATTGTATTATTATCACACCCCGATGCCTATCTTTTGTTTGTCCCTAGAAAAATGAAATGAAATGATATCTATAAAAATAAAGTTAGGATATGGTTAATAAGACATTAGTCGTTTATCAACAAAAGGAAATTTGTAGTTAAGATTTAAACTACAAAGACTTAACAGTATCCAAGGTGTCTACCAAAACGCAGATTGCCCATGTCCTTGCTTTTTATTATATATATAATAATTTTTTTCTTTCCTTTTGTAAAAATTTTTTTGGACTCTTTGTTTAAGGTTTTAGGTAGCTTTCTGTAGCTACCCAACCCACACAAGATTTGAGAAGACCTACAAGTGCTAAGCATCTTATTGTGTGAGAGTGGTTGACTCATTAAATGGGCAACTAGGATGGACCTTAGGTATCTATAAACCCTAGGTGACTCACTCTCTTCTGGTGCTACATAGAGACTAGTATTTTGGAATCTAGATTTCTAGCTTATTGAATAAATTAACTTAGAGAAAGGCTAGAAAACTGTGCTCGCTTTAATCTTTTGTACTTTTTCTTTTCTCTCTTTCTCTCTCTCTTTTTCTTTTTCTTCCTGAGCTCACATCTTACCAGATTTGCAATTGTATTTGGTGGTCTTACATGGCATTACACTTTAATTAGGTTCTAATAACCCTATGACTAAGTCAGACCCCTCAGCTCGTATTCAGGCGGTTAGAAATATAGAAAAATTGGTTAAGGCTGTATTTGGTGGTTTGTGGGGATGGTAGGTGTTTTTGCCTCAAAACAGTTTGACTTACATAACTCAAACTTCCTAACATAACACTTCTTTTTTTTTTTCAAGCAAATATCTCTTTCGTATGCTTTTTCTTCCTTTATATATATATATTTATACTACTGGCACAATGCTGTTACCAACATGACATAACGCAAAAATGCAACACGACATACATACTTTTATTCATGAGGCATTATTTGGGATTTTTGGGGATGACCAAGAGGATCTCGGGTGGCTTATTTGGTGGAAGTGTCTACTCTTGGCACTAGGTAGGGAACTGATTGGACGACGTATTTCTGACCTTGACATCAGTACCCTCCTTCAGCCAAGGATTCCGTAGAGGATGGTCGTGACCATCCACCTCAATCTTAGTTTGATCAGAACCTGCTCTCTATGTTTTTACCTTATTTGGTGGCTCTCATACGGAATTTCTCACAAAATTAGTATGCAAGAACTGAGAGCGAAAACTATGCCTATCTCCGAGTGTCATTATTCAATTATTCAAAGTTAAAGATTCCTTACACTAGCCTTAGAGCACCAGTAGAGTCTCTACTCTGATCTCACGTATGTTTTGGTGGATCTACTAGAAGATGGTTTACTTGACTCCCTGATTGCTGTCCAAGGGTTCAAGAGAAGAAGCAATGCTTCTTCTCGACAAACTAGAGATGTCTATCGATTTTCACAGTGGATCCATTGCAAATTCTACATGCAGATGTGAGGTTATACTGGATTCTAAGCTTAGGAATCTACTAAAGAATAAATCTTTAATAAAACCTCTTGATAAAATGATCTAATCCCCCACTTGTTGGTAGAAAATTCTCAGTTTTTATGGACTACCCTCCCCATGCCTAAGTGTTTGCATGTCCTCATGCATAAATAAAAGAAATAAGGCAGGGTGTATGTGGATAGAAATCACTTGAAATTGCTTCTGAGTTGTCGTTCAGCTTATGCCATCACTGCAATGCCATACACAATATGTGAAACAATATGCGAAACAATATGCAAAAATGAAATATTCTATGTATATATGGTATGTATATATGTATACATGCTGAGTTTAATGCCTCCAGCTAGGCAATTCATTAGTCACATGTCCTTAAGAAGATGTATCGTTTCATCAGCAGGAGGAGATTCCTAGGCAAAGAATGGTTTGAGGCGCTTGCCATTAACCGTAAAACCATGCCTAGATTTCAGGTCTCTAATTTGGACCACCCCTTTAGGATACGGGTGGACCACTAGAAATGGCCCAGTCCACTTGGACTTGAGTTTTCTTGCAATGAATTTGAGTCGGGAGTCAAACAACTAGACCTACGAGTTAGGTGCGAACTCCTTCCACTGGATGTGTCTATCATGGAAAGCTTCCCGCCTAATCTCCTCTAACTCACTGAGCTGGAGCTTCCTTTCATAACCTCTGACCTCGAGGTTAAAATTACACTTCTGCACTGCCCAAAAGGTACGGTGCTCTAGCTCCACAACAAGGTGATAGGCCTTTCCATACACCATGCGGTATGGCGACATTCCGAGCGGGGCCTTGTACGAGGTCTGATATGCCCATAGTGCATCAATCAACCGATCGGACCAATCCTTTCTATCAGGTCTAACCGTCTTTTGAAGGATAAGCTTGATTTGACGATTTAATACTTCAACCTGCCCATTGGTCTGTGGGTGATATGGGGTAGCAATGCGGTGCTGCACCCTGCATTTCTTCAATAATGACCTGAAATGGGCATGGATGAAGTGACTCCCCCCATCGCTTATCAGGGTGCAGGGAACTTTGAATCTCGCAAAAATGAATTCCCAGACGAAGGATATAACAGTCTTATGATCAGCACGTCTTGCTGGGATAGCTTCTACCCACTTTGAGGCATAGTCTACTGCGAGGAGTATGTACTCAAAGCCATGCGAGTTCGGGAAGGGGCCCATAAAGTTGATGCCCCAGACGTCGAATACTTCTATGACGAGAATAGATTGGAGAGGCATCATGTCTCTCCGGGTCATGGAATCGACCGCTTGGCATCGCTTACAGCATTTGGCAAACTCATGTGTATCTTTGAAAATGGTTGGCTAGAAAAATCCTGACTGTAAAATCTTTGCAGCGGTCTTTCGGCCCGAAAAATGACCCCCACAAGCATCGCTGTGGCAGAAGGATAGCACACTAGAGATTTTCGAATCAGGGATGCATCTATGGATGATTTGATCAGCCCTAATGCGAAAGAGTAGTGAGTCATCCCAAAAATAGAATTTAGCCTCTGATATAAATTTGAGTTTTTGATCCTTGGATAATCCCATAGGTAGCTTGCCTGCGATGAGATAGTTTCCTATATCAGCGTATGAAGGAAACTCAACAGAGTTGATGGACAACAGAGACTCATCCGGAAATCGATATGATATCGACGGAGAGTACGGAATATAATTTGGGCCTAACTGAGACAAGTGATCTGCCACAACATTATGTGCTACGACTTTGTCATGGATTTCGACATCAAATTCCTGCAAAAGAAGGATCCATCTGATAAGGTGGGGTTTGGCATCCTTCTTTGCCAACAAATGCCAGAGGGTGGAATGGTCAGTGTAGATGATAACTTTGGGCCTGAGTAAGTATGACCTGAATTTCTCCAACTCGAATACCACTTCTAGCAATTCTTCCTTAGTGACTGTATAGTTACGCTGAGCCTCATTCAGTGTTTTGCTAGCGTAGTATATTACAAATGGTTGGCGCTCCCGATGCTGGCCAAGAATGGCTCCGACAGCGAGGTCAGAGGCGTCACACATCATCTTGAAGTTGAGAGACTAGTCGGGAGGTTGGAGAATAGGTCCACTTGAAACAGTGCTTTGCAAGGTCCCGAAAGTGCTGAGACACGAGGAGTCGAAATCAAAGGGAGTGTCGGTTACCAGAAGATTCGTTAATGGACGAGCAACTTTCGAGAAATCTCTAATGAATCTTCGATAAAATTTGACATGCCTTAAGAATGATTTGATTTCCTTAACCGAGCTAGGCGGAGGTAATCGCGAAATGATTTCAGACTTAGCTCGGTCGACCTCAAGTCCATCAGAGGAGATCTTGTGACCTAGTACGATGCCATCCCTCACCATAAAATGGCTTTTTTCCCATGAAAGTACTAGGTTAACCTCTATACATCTCCTCAGGATCTTTGTGAGGTTATCAAGACAAGACGAAAAATCGTCTCCAAATGCTGAGAAGTCATCCATGAACACTTCTACATAGTCCCTGATCATGTCTGAAAAGATGGCCATCATGCATCGCTGAAAAGTAGCTGGTGCGTTGCAGAGGCTGAAAAGCATTCGCTTAAAAGCGAATGTTCCAAAGGGACACATAAAAGTCATCTTGTCTTGATCTTCTGGGTTGATTGCTACTTGATTGTACCCGAAGTATCCATCCAGAAAGCAGAAGAAACTATGCTCAGCCAGCCGTTCCAGAATCTAATCAATAAAGGGTAAAGGAAAATGATCCTTTTTTGTGGCCGAGCTTAGCTTCCTGTAATCAATGTAGACCCGCCAAGAAGTCATGGTGCGGGTCAAGATGGATTCGCCCAATTCATTTTTGATCACGGTGAGTCCTGCCTTTTTGGGCACAATTTGAATGGGACTCACCCATTGGCTGTCGGAAATGGGATAGATAATGTTCGTGTCTAGCCATTTAATGATTTCCTTCTTGACAACCTCTAATATATTTGGATTTAGGCGTATCTGAGGTTGTCTCGATGGTCTCAGCCCTTCATCAGTGTAGATATGGTGAGTGCAATATGAGGGGTGAATCCCATGGAGATCAGCAATGCCCCACCCGATAGCAGCCCTATGTGCTTGCAGAATGGAGATTAACTGGTGTTCCTGATCCGGGGTCAAGTGAGCATTGATAATCACGGGATATGTCTCATTTTCTCCCAGAAACACGTACTTGAGTGAATCAGGTAAGGGCTGTAACTCTAGTAGCGGAGGCTGGGGAGAGGGTTTATGCAGGGGAGGAGAGGAAACAATAGTGAAAATTTGCTGATCTTGACTACTGGAGAATCCGCCTGCAGTGGTCATGTAATCCTGCCTTAAGATATTAGTGCTAGATAGGACAAGATAGTCAGGATCAGGGGTGTTAGGAGCAGATGAACACCCATGACAACCAGATCCATGGGATGAAATGTGCATGTCATTAGTCTCAGTCCGGTGTGGATCGCGATCTACGATCCCTGATAGTGAAGATGAATGTGTCATTGGGTCACTGTAGAGGAGCCCAATGTTCCCACAGAGAGCTGAATCTTCATCTTCACTATCCTCCTAAATCAAATTGCAATCAAAGTTCTTTGATTCCCTGAAAATGTCCAATCTAAGATTTTCGTTTCCTAAGGCAATCTCCATGCATCCTGATGCACAGTCGATGTTTGCGCGGGCGGTTGCCAAAAATAGGTGACCTGGAATAATCGATGCATCACGGAGATTAGGAGGAACCTCTATATCAAGAACAAAAAAGTCCACTGGAAAGCAGAATCATTGGACTTTTACGATCACATTTTCAACCACCCCCCTCGGTGTTTTCACTGATCGGCTAGCCAACTGTATGGTAACTGAGGTGGGCTTTAACTCCTCGAATCAAAATCAATCAAATATTGTGGTGGGAGTTAGGTTGATGAACAACCCTAAATAAAGAAGTGCCCTATCAAAAGGAGAATCCTACAAAAAGTAGGAAATTAGTGGTGTATCTGGGTCCTTTTTAGGTGGTAAGTCGGCTAAGATAACCGCACTGGCTTCTTCAGATAATATCGCCTGTCGTCCAATTCTGTGCTGTCTCTTCGGAGTACAGTACTCCTTGAAGAACCTAGCAACAGTAGGGATGTGATCTATTGCTTCGAGGAGGGGGACCTGAATGTGAACTTCCTTGAACATAGATTTTAGGTCCTCAAAATTCCACGTGTCCTTTTTCCATGCTGAATCTTGCGTTAGGGTTGCGGGAAAAGGGATAAGAATTTTAGGGTCTAGGTGCTTCTTTCCTTTATCTAATGAAGATGGCTTGTGAGAGGAAGAAGGTTGTGAGCCATCTCATGGTAGAGCATAGGAAAATCATTACCCGCTTGCCTAGGTAGCGGGTCTTGTGTAGTCTTTCCGCTCCTTAGAGTGATAGCTTTTTCATCGGCATGCTGTCCATGAAGGGGCAGAGGAGAGGGTTGGTTTGGATACACAGGGTTTGGCAACAGAGGTGGCTGACCGAGCCCATAACCAAGTGGTGCGGGAGGTGCTTGCAGAACAACATGTGCCTGTCCCTGTGGTGCTTGGAATCTAGGCGGGGCACCCTGATTTTGCACATATCTCGGGTTTGGGACAGGTTGGGAGGGCAAAGCTCCCTGTGACCTATGCTCCTGCATCATCTGGTTTTACGTGTTCTGTATGCTCTGTATTTGGTCAGCCATAGCCTTCATTATCTGGAGGTTGTCATGAGTAGATTTTCGAATTGATGCCTGCAATTCCTCCTTCAGAGACTCCAAAGGATCAACTCGCTTTGGAGGGTAGTTGGCAGCTTGCTGTAGCAGCTGATAGATAGAGCGTGTCTGTTGCTGTTGAGACGGGAATGGCTGCTACCTAGGATACGTGCTCTGTGCATTCCCGTATTGTCTGGTCTGGTAGTGTGGAGCTTGACTCGGCCTCTGTGGGTTACCAGACCAGGAGAAATTGGGATGCTGGCACCAACTAGGGTTATACATCTCAGAATACAGGTTGTTACGTCCGTAACCCTCAATAGCATTGACATCTTTATAGGCCGAAGATGTCTCAAATGTAAATTCATTAAAAGAATACACACTTGCATCGTTTATGGTGCATAACCCTAATTGTACAGTGCCAGATCCACATTGTTCACGGGTTCTTGGTATGTAGGATCCCGTGGAGATGGAGAGAAAACATCTTGAGTGAACGGACATGTACGAGCAGAGGGGGCTCGGGATGCTTGAGAGGAGTAAGATGGAGTAGTGCTGCCAGAAGATCTATATCTCACTCGCATTAAGTGTGGTTACGAGGGGACTACAAGGAAGGTTCTTCCTTTGGCTTTCACCTCCAGTTCCATTACCCCGTAGCCGCGGTTGTTTGACGCTACCCCACAGGCTTAGACACTAGGTTTTGCAAGAGAGGTTGGAAGTACCCAGTAGTTTCAAGCCAAATGCAGGTTATTTTATATATTTTCATGAATTTTTAACCTGTTTCTTCAATTTAGTAGATGGTGGGTAGTCCACAAGGTGGCTCGTCTCACCAACTAATTCTTGGGCTCGTCGGAGTCCAAGTTAGTCTATGTGGTCCTATAGGCTTATGCACTTCTAAGCTCTTTTTCAAATTGAAGATCACAATTCAAATGTATACTCTAAGGTAAGATGGAATCCAAATGATTTGAAACTTTGTAAGAAGATTCCTTTTTCAATAAAATTTTCAGAGAGTATTTTTTCAAAATTTTTACTATTTCCAACAATTAGTTATGAATTTTTAACAAACCAGGGGTCAAATCTGGGATTTAGACCCCATATTGGTTTCTCTTTTAGAAACAATATCAAATATACTCCAAAAATTTTGTAAAAAATGATATTGAAAGCTAATTTGATTATCTTTCAAACCCCACAAATCTTGAGTAAATCCAATTTGTATGTTGGACAATTGATTTCTAAAGTTCATAAAAGTTCTATTTTCAATCAATCTGACCAGTATGTACTCTATGAATTTTCAAAAATTCCATAGGAGGAATTTATTTTTGGGAAAGGTGGCGTTAGAAAGATAATTTGAAGATCTAGTTCTAATCCAAATCTCAGGATTTTTGGAGCATCAGAAACATGGCTATTGAATTTTAAAGGTGGCACTTACTTTCTGGTCGAGTTTCTAATAAGAATGTGTGCACCTGATTTTCACAGCGCCTGCTTTTCCTTGATCGCCGCTTCGTGTCGTTGTGTACCTACACACAAAGATACTATATTAGTGAAAATCAAAAGTCGCCGTGCCTCCCCGGCAACGGCGCCAATTTGTTCGTGGCGTAGATCGCGTAAAAGATGAGCAGTTGTAGTATAGCGTGAAATATGTCTTGAGCAAATGATTTACAGAACTTGTGAGTCCTGGTCGATCACAGGGAGGCAGAAAGTACTTTTTATTTCATGCGTTTGTTCTCAATATGATTACTAAATAGTATAGACACAATATTGTAGTATATATATCAATCAAAAGAGTTTGAACATGATTTGCATACATCTAACTAAACAAATTCCAACATAAACGTAAACTACTTATGTAACAGAACAAGGGCACCACAGGTGGTTCATGGTGGCCTTTTGGAGAGGTTGGGAAGAGCAGCAACGATCTATCGGGGTGGCCCAATGGACGCTTCAGACGAAAGTGCAGAGATGGAGGCAGAGAGGACGGGAAGAAGAAGAAGAGAGAAGTTGTAGAGGGAGGAAGAAGAAGAAAGTAAGAGATTTGCTTTTCAAAGGGGACCCTTAAGCCTCTTTTTATAGTTTTTGTGAAGGGCATTTAGGGTATTTGAGCCCTTAATCTCATGCAAAGGCTTCAGATTAATCAGATCCGTTGATCGGGAGATCAACGGTCTTGATTAAGCCTTCCAAATCCTTCTTCAATCCACGATTTATTCTGGTGCTGCCACATGGTAGCCTGTGCACTCTTGGATTCAAATCCGACGGCTCCCGCTCGCCCGCACGCCTGTTGCTTCGCTCACTGCCTGCCGCTTAGTGCTTAAATGCGCCTCAAATCCTAAGGATTCTCAGCCGTCCGATCTCTTGATCGGATGGCTTAAAAAGCACATGCAGCGGCCGCTGAGTCCTAAGGCGCACGTCATCGTGCGCATCTGCATCCAACGCTTCTGCACCCACCACGCGTTCATCGCTGATCCGCTCGATGAAGATTCGGCTGTGGAATTTCACTCGCAGGTGGATGACTCCCAATCGCGCTTCGAACCCGCGTCTTGCATTGTTTGTTAGGCATGCTCTTCGCTGTGCTACACACGTGGATTGTCGCACTTTCCAAATCTTGTGCAGTTGCCTCGGTCGTTGGATGGGAATCCAACGGTTGAGATCTCTCCCGTGCATGATGAGGCGACTGGAGGCGGGTGACATGGCTACATTGCGGCCGTTGGATGATGATCCAACGGCTCACGGCTCTCCTTTCCAGATTGGGGCGTGGTGAGGAGCAGCTACGATGGCGCCACATGTCACCATCGTGGCCGTCCATCTTCTTCTCCTTGTATCTGATGATGTAGGCCTCTGATTGAGTTGATTTCTGCACCGTTGGACTGCAAACGGATCCATCCATGCGGTTGTATTTGTCATCTGAGCTCTGGATATTCTTCAATTTGCCCCTTGGATCCTACTTCTTCTACGGACTCCCTAGGGTGCTACGGGAGTCTGATTGATGCGCTCTTGGAAGCGTTGGACTCCCATCGTCATTCCAAATAGATCCATAAGGTTAGATCGGTCATCTACAGCTCTGTATTACTTGCAATTATTAATACCTCTCAAATAGCACATTATTATGTATAAATCATATAAATCATCTAAGATGTAACGTACGATGTGTATGCATGCAGAATGCCCATGTTAAGCCAGGTTCTACCTTAATTTAGGTGAATTAGGGCCTATGATTGCTGCACAATCAGTGGCACACTTTGCCGAACACCAGACGATACGGGGACATGCCAATTGGCATCTTATATGTAGTACGGTAGGCCCAAAGTGCATCATCTAGTTTTTGGGTCCAGCCCTTCCTATCTAGCTGAATTATTTTCTGGAGTATTTTCTTAATCCCTCTACTAGAGACCTTGGTTTGTCCATTTGTTTGGGGGTGGTAAGGCATGGAAATCCTATGATTTACCCCATACTCAGCTAGTAAATTTTGGAATTGGGCATTGGTGAAATGCGTGCCACCATCACTAATGAATCGACTGAATATAGTCTTGCGGACAAAATCGATGACCACCTTGCAGTCATTGGTTAGGGTGGGAATTGCCTTGATTCATTTGGACACGAGTCCCGCAAACCAACGGGCAGGCAACGGGGTCGAATACTCCCTAAGCCTTAGACTTAAATATATTAGCCTTGCAACTCTCTCAACTTCTTGAGAAATAGTCTAGATCTTAACAAGTACGTGAGTGTTTAAGTCCTAAAACAAACCCAGGAGTCCTAAAGTCGATGTCCCTCACTTATCTCCTCTTTAGCACTTCAGGACTTAATTAATCATTCATTCTAGCCCAGAACTTAGGTAACTCTTCCATAATCAAATGCTAGGACCAACACAATTTTTGTAGATTTTCTCTCTGTGTCTATCTTTTCTTTTCTTTCTTTTTCCTTCTCAACATATTTGTAATTCAGCTTACAAAGATTCCATCACTTTCTTTCTCTCTCTTCTTTTTTCCCTTTTCTTTTCTCCATTTTTTTTTGTGCAAGATGGATGCTCTAATTGCATGCAGAATATGGATTATGTTATGAATAACCTCAGGTTATACCCCCTCATGCCTAAATCTGACAATGTCCTCATTGGAAAGCAAAAGCACGGAAGAATATTACCTGAGGTGGAGTTGGGATGTTTGGCAAATTGGGCTCTAGAAGGGAAGCAGAAGGAGACCCAAAGAAGATATGTAACAAACCTGGCTTGGCGAGTAAGTAACCCAAGATGATGGCAAGCTAGTGATGGATAGTGAGGTCAAATACTCTTCATAAGTAGGTGAAAATAGGGTACTTGTTGAACGACAGAAGACTACGCTATTGGAATTGGTTTTGAAAACCTATCATTGTAGTTTGAGTAGCGAAGAAATCCATTCAAAAAATAAAATTTATATCAAAAAATCTGTAAAGAAATCCTGGGTCAAACTCAGGGAGGCTACGTCGATCAAAATTTGCAATTATATTTTTTTTGTGTTTTTGTTTAAAGGGTGGAATAATCACAATAAAATCAGTATAGACAAGAAGAGAGAGAGAGAGGGAGAACATTCACTTGATATTGTAAAATATTTTTACAACTAAGAAAGCGAGAAAAGATTACACTAGAAAGCGAGAAATTATTACAACTAGAAAGCAGGAAAATTCTACTCTAGAAAGCAGGAAAAAGAATGGGAGAGAAAAGTTATCCTCCTCGACGATTACTTGGAGGATGAGCTGGACGAGACAATGCCTGGAAGACGAGGAATGGAGCGGGAAGAAGGAGGTCAAAGCAGGAGGAATGGGAACGAGGCAGCACGTTGTCGTCGCGGGATCCGCTTTCGGAACGGGGGCGAAAGCTTGGTTTTAGCTCTTGAGTAGCATCCCGGGTGTGGGACAAGCTTCCCTTGAGCTTTGGAGAGGGAGAGAGAGAAGGAAGGGATGAGAAATCCGTATGGAAGGGGTCTCCTTTTATAGTTGCAAGGAGTGGGGGCATTTTGGACATTACAACTTGAAAAACATTAATTCTGGACCTTTAATGACGGATTTATCCATCACTAAAGGCCTGAACGTGGCCGACGTGCGCGCCCCCTTGCCTCCGCACCCTTCAACGTTCGCGCACATTTGTGCGTGCTCAGTCGTCCGATCAAGAGATCGGATGGCTTAAACTGCCTATGCTCGCGTCGCGTGCCCGCGTGTAATCACGCGTAAGCATCGCGTGTTTGATCGTGCATGGGCGCTATTGCTCGATCTTGTCGTTGGATGCGCATCGTGTGGCTCCAATCGCGCGCCCACGCGTAGCGAATGCGGGCTCGAATGTGCGTCGTGTGCTCGACCGCTGCGCTGAGCATGCATTTGTGTCACGCGGAGAGTTTAGCGCACAACCGATCTCGGCTGTTGGATCTTCATCCGACAGTCGAGATCAAGCGTTGCATGCGCCTTCAGAAGAGGAGAGCGTTGGATGAGCGGTGGTGTGGCACAATCTCGGCCATTGGATGGGCATCCAACGGCTGAGATTTGTCGAGTGGGTGAAGATGAAGAGCTGTGGCCGGTGTTGGGCGGCTATGATGGTGCCACGTGACGGCCTAGATGGCGCCACATGGCGCCATCTAGGCCGTCCATCTTCTGAGTGATGTAGATGGTGCCACAGGTGTCGGATTGGATGGATTTTCACGCCGTTAGGCTGCGATCGTCGATCCGAGCCCATTCGTGCAGTCGGATTTGTCATTTGAGGTGTGGATTAACACCATATTGGCTCTTGCTCTTTAAGGTTCCTTGGTCTCTAGCTGGTGCTACGGATGTTCGATTAGAGCAATCTTGGAGTCGTTGAACTCTAATCGTTGCCCTGATCAGATCAGTACGGTTGGATCTTCGATCCGAGGCCTCGATAAAAAGTTACCCTGTCCCTGACAATAAAAAGGAGACAATTACCATACAATTTATACAACTTGATCTAAATGCATGATTATGCATGTTATGCACTATTTACAATGTATGATGCTAATGTGACACTAAGAACATACATTAATAGACATTTTAGGTTAATCAGATGTATGCACATCAGTACTCCTGAGCTATTGTTGGAGGTTTCACATAATGCCCATGAGTAGTGACCTTCGGTAGTGTGCGGCGAGAAGGCAAAGGCTCCTTAAGCATATATGTGTGGGAAACAGAGGGTGCGACGAAGGATACCCTAAGATTGATGGGCTGACATAGAAAAGCATTGATCCACACTTGCCACTCTACCACAGGTTGTATTGGTTTGGTTATCCCCCCGTAAAACAGGAATGTGAGTAGAGATTTTAGGAAGCTGTTTCTGCAGGAGTTGAAGTCTCTCAGGTGTGGGGTAGAGAAGAGGGTCAAAGAAGGCTTGACATGTTTAGTATTCTTCCTCGACAACCATTCTAGTTCCTGAATGTCATCAGAAGCAACCTTAGTTATTGATTGTCTTTCATGCTGCATATCATTAGTGTACGCATCTTGGAATGGGCCCAAATGTTCATCTTTCAAATTGAATCACTCAAGGGTGTCGCCCATTTCATTATCATGTAGAAGTGGGTTGGAAGCAATAGGGTTGTGAGTGTGCTCAACAATGACATCCCCAGGTTCTTGTTCGACGCTAAGATCCTGCCCTTGGGGTGTATAGATTCCTTCCTCAAGAGTAGTAATTGCTTCCAGTTCTTCCGAATGTTTGAGAGGATGATCTTGATAGTCAACGGTGTGTAGGAATCCAGATTTGGCTAAATCAGTCAGATCCTCAGGGGGGTAAGTCCTTGAACAAAATATATTCTCCCCAAGAGTCACTCCATACTCTGATTTCGGGCTCCTCAAAGTCATCATCATCCTCGTCTATGTTTCGTCCCTCTTGCCCTTGAGACTCAGGAACATCATCTTTCACACTAGGATCAAGTGTTTCCTTGTCTTCCTCAAAAATCAACTCTTCATGTCCCTGAGACCAATATTGATCCAAGTCTTCCAATTCAGTCTCAATTTTCTCATGGTCACTTATTTTTAGGGGACAGGTGTTGGTTCCCTAAGGAGAGAATCATAGTTATTATCACTTTCTTCCAAAATGATTTTATCTGGCATCCAAGACTCCTGGAATTTGTTAACTTCATAATCACAATCCTCAGGGAGATCTAATTGAGGTGCAAGGTCCTCAGAATTGTAAGCTATAT
The DNA here is from genome assembly GCA_037157565.1 of Thalassia testudinum. Lineage (NCBI taxonomy): Eukaryota > Viridiplantae > Streptophyta > Magnoliopsida > Alismatales > Hydrocharitaceae > Thalassia > Thalassia testudinum. The sequence continues at coordinate 925,958 of JAZHRO010000012.1, forward strand.
GTTCAACATCCCTAGGATGGGGTACAAATTCCACCTCAAAATTCAAAATGGGAGTTGGGTTGACTATTTGACTGCAACCCGTTTCATCAAATGTAACAAAGATACTATCATTCGGGTCAAGTTCATCTAATGGGACTATCTTCCCCTTTGATTGGCTCCAATAAAGCTCAAGTGGAAAATCTGAGGAGTCCTCCTCTACTGATTGCCACCATTCTATATCACAATTCAGTGACTGGCTACTCCTTTCAATTCCCATTGTATCCATGTAGCCTCCCTCCCCCTTAATGTAAGGATTTCTTAAAGACGAGTTATCAAGTATGGAGGGGTCTACATTATCCTCAAGAGGGTAGCTATACTCCAAGATTGAGTTCCTAATGTCCCCTTCCATCTTTTGGTGTGGCTCTCTCATGGGAGATGTATCTAGCATGGAGGGGTTATAATCAACTTTAAGGGAGTAAATCAAGTGACCAATTTCTTCTTTTAATTGTTGACTTGTCCTCAAAGACTCTCCTAAATATTCCATCATTTCCATTTGTTGCTTTTGCATTTCAAACTTGAATGTGGAGAGGCTATTATTCTTTTCAGGAGGAAATTCAAGCTCAGGGTTATAAGTTGTTGACCAACTGGGAGTGTAAGAATCATCACAGGTGGGTGGGTTGTTCATAGTCATGGATGGGTTAGGGATGGTGTATCCCTCTCTTAGGTTCTGCTCATGATCATAGGATTGGGGAATAATCAGACCAATGCTCCTATAGTAGGAGTGGAAAGGATCCCATTGTTCATTAGATGATGGATAACTACAAGTCATGGGATTGGGATTGGGTGTTCTTGGGTGAAAGTAAGAAGTGAAATAGCTATTGTAATCCATGACTTGAAAAACACACCCCAGTCAAATGCAAGGCAATGGGGCTCTCTTTTCTTTCTTAGAGCATATTTGAGCTAACCTCCAACCTACCCCTTAAAGTTGTCAAATGGGGTCAAGCTTGCACCCGTCCGTTCCCACTTTAGTGGTATAAGAGGGGGTTGTGACTTGAGATCCTTGACAAGCTATTTGGAGAAGAAAAGAGGTCGGTTACGTTATCTCTTGGTGGCCAAAGAAGTTGTTCAATCAATTATGGACCTTAAGTCGACCTTCGCGTGCCCTAGGACCTATACCTTTCTTCAATGATACTCTCAGGTGATCAAGTGAGAAGTTACTCCAAGGATGAACAAAGGAATGCAAGTAGGGTAAACCCTTCCATTGAGGCGATGCGTAAGCGGTGCCTCTTAACTACCCTTTTGTTCTTTTAAGGGGTGTCCCCCTCCTTGAAGTATCAAAACACTTGGCCAAAGATAGTACTACCACCACAAAGTGAAATTGGAGGTTCTACACCGATAAAGTGATCGGTGCATATAGCCTTAAGGGCTCGAGACCTAGTGCGGTGCCTAGTGTGCGTGCTCAGTGTCAGAAGTGTGAATCACACTGCAAATCAGCTTGTTTTTGAGAAGAATCGCAGACAAGTCCCTTTTGATCAGATCAAGTGTGAGTTTGATTTTAAGTTTTAATCTGATTAGCAGTCCCAATTTCAGTTAGGCAACCACTAAATTAGGTTAATTCAATTAGTTTGGTGGTCTTGAAATTTAATCCAAATGCAAATGCATGAACATGAGCTGGATGCAAAGATAGAATGATATACCTGGCTTCAGTAATCTTCGTGCAGATATGTACGCAATGCACCGAAAGAGATCTAATATGCTGCTTAATCACCCCTAAATGCATGCACCTAAGGGTAAGCAACTCCTAAACAGGTAGCTCAATATTTTTGTCTTTTCCTTTTAGAGCAAGCAAGCAGAAAATGAATCACACATGCAGAAAAATAGCCCCTAGTCACTAAAGAATGTGGGGACAGACCCCCAAAAGTAAGCCCCAATTGTTACAAGGGCGAGAAGACTGAAATGAAATAAACATGATAACGAAAAAGAATCCCCTGTGAAAGTGAGATCCAGGTCTCCTCTTCGCATCTTCTTCGCGTGTGTGGGCGTCGCTCAAGGTCGATGTCATTGCTCAGCTGTGTTTGTCGCCTCGTTAGATTCATTGCGTAGAAAAAATAACAATTGGTCAGATCAATGTGCACCTCAGAATAATCCCAAAATATAATTGTGAAAATCTATTGCATCTATTGTCTCCCTAGTAATGACGCCATTTGGTCGGGTGATTTCGCTTTAAAGTTGATGCATTAGAAAATTATGTCGTTGCAGTAATGGAAATCGTGGTGGAAAATCCTGAACAACAATATATATCAGTGAAAACTAACCACGAATAGTTAGGATGTCGTATCTACAGGGAGGAAAAAATGCAATAAATTCACCAATATTTTTAGTGCATTATTTGGACACCTTGTACCAGGCTAATACGATGCAAAATCAATTTGTCAATACGTTGTCTCATTAAATGAGAGAAAGAGAGACTTAAATGAGCATTCATGAGAAATAGAGAGGAATAGAAGGGCAGACATGCAACTTCACTCAATATATCAAATATAAAAATCAAAATGAAAGTTTTTGGAAATGGCATTCAAATGTAAATACTAATTCAACCCAAAATAGAGGATTCTCTCCATTGCTCGCATGAGAAGAGGGGATCGTAGCCTAATAAATGCCAGTTTATCATCATTCTTATGCATTAAAACAAACTTAACTCTAAGGATTTTGCTCCGCAAATGAGTTTTTGGGTTGCATTTAGGCTTTAATTAGGTTAGGCATGCATTGCATTATTTATTGTGTTTTTGTTGTGCTTTTGTGAGTGTTAAGGAAAAAAAATTTGTCAGATCCCTAGAACCCTAGCACTCAGAAAGGCAACTGGTGAAGGAGAAGTTTAAACCAGTTGAAACTCAGCTTGATCCAACACACCATAGCCGGAATCCGGTTCACTTGAACTAGGGTTAGCTCATCCTAGCTCCATTCAGCTCATCTTAGCTGAAAGGCAGCTCAAGAGAGTTCATTTTAGCTCACCTTAGCTCAAGTCAGCTCAGATCCAGCTCAACTTAGCTAGGTCTAGCTCATCTCAACTCCCATCAGTTCACTCGGATCTCTGGCTAGCTCAGTTGAGTTGACTGAAGTTCACCTCAGCTCAGGACCAGCTATATCCAGCTCCACTCAACTCTAGCCAGCAGAAGATGATTTCATCTTAGCTCAGGAAGCTCAAGTCCAGCTCCTGGGGACTCAACTTAGCTCAACTTAGTTGAGCTAAGCTACCTTAGCTACCTCAACTAGCTAGGTCCTCCTCGGGAGCATCAGACCCAGCTCACCTCAGCTCCTTTCAATAGAAGCCAGCTTGCTTTAGCTTGGCTTAGCAGCTAGCAAAGAACTAGCAAGCTAAGCTAGTTAAGGTAGCTCCTTGCAGCTCTCTTCAGTAGACACCAGCTCCAGTGCAGCTCAAGATGACTACCTCCAGCTCTTCTCCCTCAAAACCCTACCTCCAAATGCCTCCAACCCTACTCCCTGCTAGCTAAGCTTAGCTAGTCCACCTCCATGGCACCAAAACCTACTACCCTACAACCCTACTACCTAAGCTCCAGCAAAAAGATCACCTACACCTACTTTATTTTGGTGCCAACTATCCCTTCCATCACCACACTGCATCCACCATCAAAACCCATCTCCACCCTCCATTTTCTCCCTCCAAAATCAATACCTTCTAGAAGGTATTTTTGGAGGAAAAACCAAGGCTCCTCTTCATTTCCCTCCCATTTTTCCCTCCAAAAAGAACCATAACCACCCCCCTTCCCATCCTATAAATACCCTACCCTACCACCACATAATTCCCATCCTCCATTAGTGTAAATTCTACCTTATACCCACTTAAACCTACGGCCAGGGATGGAGAAGAAAGGAAGAAGATTAAGGGGGTATCCTACTCGCCCCCTTGGTGCCTTCTTCCCATTCTCTCTTCTCCTTGAGCGACACCAAGGAGGAGGACTTCCATCACTTGGAGGAGGCCAGGCATTGAAGGAGGAAGGGTGGTGCATGCCCACCCTTAGAGAGCAAGTGCACTCCCCCTTTGTGGGCTTGCCTTGGAGGACATCATCTTAGAGGAGCCTTTCAAGGAGGGAGAAGGAGTTTCTTTCTAAGTCAAGGAGCTACTAGGCTTGGCGCAAGAAGCCCCTCTTCTTCACCATTTTTATCTAGAGGATTTGTGTTTTTATTTTCTTACATTTTCAAGTAGAGTAGAAGCATTCCTCGAGGTGTTTTGTGTAGAACAAGTTTCTACCAATTCAAGTTGCCTTCATTTCAATTCTTGTCGCATTTGTTTTTTTTATCTTGATCTAGCACTTTTTCACTCCCTCTCCCTAATTACTCTAGGCCTCCATGTGCCTAGAGTGAGCTTAGGGAGAGGCTTTTCTTGTCACCTTAGTAATAGTTTAGTGAATTAGGTGTAGATCATTTTTTTCGCCAACAATTTTGCAAGTGCCCGTTGTTTCAAAACCATAAAAACTACATATTTGAAAATACCAAAAAGAAAAGTTGATTTCCATTTTCAAGCAAGAGATTCGATTTTGCAACATATTGCCTCTTTGGACGACCCTAGATACTCCCCTATCTGAGTTTTATAAATTTAAGAGTTGATTGGTTTTATGCATTACAATGACGTATTTTACAAACCGCGTAAATTCACTATCACTTTTTGGCGCCGTTGCCGGGGAGGCATGGCTTGCAAATTATTTTTCTCTTGCTTGAAGTTGGTCTCATCCCCTTGCCTCTCTTCTTTCTTGTGTGCAGGAACTACAGGAAGAAAGTAGGAATTTGGAAGCGAGAGCTCAAAGTTTCTTTTCTTCCCACGATTCTAGGTTGGTTTCTTCTTTCTTGTCACACTTAGCCTAAAAGACTACCAAAATATACTAAACATGGCTTTCAGAATCTTAAACATCAAATTTTGGTAGAGTGGTACCTTTAAAACCCATTGTTTGATTGATTGCCCCATTAAACACCACTCTACCTTAAGTGCGAGTGTTCTATTTTTTGGATCCAGACTTCTATCCGATTTTGAAAAATCAATTCCGAACACCACAGGTCTCGTAAAATCTTGAAAGTTCACATAGAGATTCTAAATCAAGTTGGGAACATTTGTTCCAAATTTCAAACTAATTGGCATTGTATTTAATTTTTAAAAATTTATGGACTATAGAGGGGTCACACCCTCTCATCTTCCTATTTTGATACTATCCGTAAATTTTTAGAATTTTTATACTCATTTAATTTTTGTGAAATTTAGCTTTCTACAATCCTTGTGAAATTCTACAAATCACCAAAAATCACCAAAATTTTCTGTGGTCGGTGGTGGTACTGAAAAGTCCAAAATACCCATAAGTATCATTTCTAGACTTTGACACCAGCACAAAGAAAAATTCAAAAAAAATATCAAACAAATTCCTAAAATCTTAAAAAATATTTTTTAAAATCCTTGTTTGATTTTCTTCAAAGTAGTGTGTTGTTTGATTTGGTTGGACCACTACTTAATATAGAAAGCATAAAAAAGATTTATTGGTATTAATTTTCTATCTTAGGGCTAATTGGATAGGGTTTCTTTCCTTCTTTTTAGTCCCACAACATAAACGAAACACATCCTCACCCATACAACTTGATTTCCTTTTGTTTGTGGATCTCAAAACTTGTTTGAAGTCTTAAGAAAGGAAACCCTAAAACATACTAATTTAAAGCCAATCCTAAAAGACGGAAATACATAAAATTGTGTGACAACTTACTTTTCATTGGAATCAACTTTCCAATTCCTGTACACACACTAAAAATTGAAATAACAAGACATTACCCAAAATCAACGCCCTCCACATTCCATGTGCACTATAGTATCCTATACCTAACTAAAATCTGTAGCAACTTAACCCCTAAGGTTTCATCAACTTAGGCTTGCTATATAGGTCTTAAGTTTTCTCTAGTTAATACCAATTCTATCATCTATATCTGGTGTCAGGCTAAAGGGCCGTGTCAAATGACTAGGTGTGGGTTTGCACAAGCCCTTGGGGATTTTCTTGGAAAATGCTTGGGCCTAAACCTCCCCTTAAGCAACTTGGCTAGATTTGTTGATGGAACGGGTATTCACTATTGATTACTTATTTCCTAGGTAGACCAAGTCTTAGGTTAATTTTTAGGGAGTCACAATTAAGTTAGGTCTAGAATTTGTTATTTGAATTGCATGCTTTCTCTCATCTCTCTCTCTTCTCCTCCCCTCCAATTCTTCCAAAAAAAAGTGCATGTAGGGGTGACGGTCCCGGAACCCACATCTTGAGGGACCATCTGATTTTGCCCCGCACCAGAAAATCTTTGTTTTCTTCTTCTTCCTCTTCTAACAATATGGAAAACCCAGGAAATCGACAAAAAAATTCTACTTTCGCTTGTAACCCGTCAGCCAACCCACAAGCTGACTTCCCCATCCCTAACCTCCCTCATCTGGAGCAACCAGAAAATTTTGCAGGGCCAGGTGACCCTCAAATCCAAACTCAAAATATAAACCCCTTTGCCTTTATGGTCGACCATTTGGTTCGACTACAACAAAACCAAGAGAATTTGGCTAGGACTGTGACAAACCTAGCCATCCAAGGGCAAAACCCGCCACCCCGCCAGCAGCCTGTCGTTCCTCTTAAGGATTTTTATGATCCTTCTAACTATGAGGAAAGACCTAGGGTGGTCATATCATAATGGGATTTTGAGATCAAACTAGCTATTCTGAACTTGATCAAGCATTTTCATGGTCTTCCTAGAGAGGACCCTTTTTGTCATCTCGAGGAATTAACTATCCTCGTTTAAACCACTCGTTCCCACAATGTGTAGGAAGACATGTGGTTAATGAGACTTTTTCCTCTCTCTTTAAAAGATAAAGCTTCACATTGGTTTAGAATGATTGGGCACCCTATCACCACCTGGTTCCAATTAAAGAGTGCTTTTCTAAAAAAATTTTTTCTGATTGGTCGAACTAACGCTTTAAGAAGATCCATAACGACTTTTCAACAAAAAATTGGTGAACCCCTCCATGAAGCTTGTTAAAGATTCCAAGAACTTTTAAGAAGTTGTCCCCACTATGAAATTCCACAATGGCAGTTAGTGCAGATCTATCATAGATTAGAAGATCAATTAAAGCGATTTGTGGATGCCTCATGTGGGGGCAATTTCCTTAATAAAGATGCTGAAAGTGCCTGCCTCCTTTTTGAAGAAATGAGTGAAAACTCATTTAATATGACTTCAATGGACACTTTCGGTAGAGCTCAAAACCCCAGACATGGAGTCAATGAAATTGACTCCAAATCCACCTCTGTTCCAGTCACTCAGGATGATCTATATATGTTAGCTCAACGACTGGACCAGATGCAAATTCAGCAGAAAAAGATGGAAGAAAAGCTCACTCACAAACATGCTCCACACCTTAATTCTCCACACTTTAATCCTCCACACACTAACACTCCACAACTTCTCCAAAGAGAAAATCTACACAACATTGATGCCACACCTACTGGTCAACAGCTTTCTGCTGATTTTATAGAAGATTTGACTGGGAATTTTGATTATCTTAATCAGAATACTCTTGATCCCACCAAGAAAATATTTATGCTCTCCTGGATCAATTTAGAAATCCCTTAAACACTTACAATCAAAACTGGAGGACCAACCCGAATCACTCCTTGAAAGCCCCGAACCCAATTCTGTTTCCCAAACAAAATCACTTTGGGAATTATGGGTAACCTGCATATCAACCTAGACCATCCCAGGAAGATTTCAATACCCAGGTCATGAAAACTCTGCAAGGTATGCAGAACCAAATGACAGAAGTAACCTGCATGATTACCAACTTGCAACACCAAGTTAAGGTTACTCCTGATCATCGACCTGCTGGGAATTTACCTTCCCAATCCATGCCCAGCTCGAATAATCAACGGAATCAGTTCCATGGTGGATATCCCAGTCAACCCATTCACCCAGCACCTTAGCATCCCCCGGGTTTCAATAACAGTCAGGCTTCCCATCCTCATCCTAGAAACAACCAGACTGCAAATGCAGTTACTTTGAGGAACGGGAAAACCACTCAAGACCCCCTACCTGTTAAAGAAACTCATTTTAGTGAAAAACAGATCAACTCTTCCCCCTCTTCCTCTAACCCTGTTCAGGAACCTAATAATGCAAAATAGGAAAACCTTGCACCATTTCCAAAAGCCCTCCATTCTTCACAAAATAAGAAAAAAGAAGAAATCCAAGCCCACTGATAAGGAATTGATGGATTTATTTGGGCAAGTTGAAATTAACATCCCTCTCCTAGATGTCATAAAATACATTCCTGCCTATGCAAAATTTCTAAAGGATTTGTGTACCCCAAAAAGGTAGCCCAGAAATTTAGGAAATGTGATTCTTCCCGAGACAGTCAGCTCAGTTGTGCAGAGTCGACTACCTCTTAAGAGAAAAGATCCAGGCGCTACCCTGATTCAAGTAATCATTAATGACAATTCTTTTAATCGTGCCTTATTGGATCTCGGTGCCTTAATTAATCTTATCCCCACAATTGTTTTTGAGGAATTTAAGATCGGTGAATTAAAGCCTATTGAGGTTACTCTTCAATTAGCAGGCCGATCTACAATTAAACCAAGGGGACTTGTTGAGGATGTCCTTGTCCAGGTCAAAAATTATCTATTTGTAGTAGACTTTTTAGTCCTAGACATAGAGGTACTGGATGATTTAAAGTTTGCCCCTATAATTCTTGGAAGACCATTTTTAGCCACCGCCCACGTAAATAATGATTGTGATTTTGGTAAAATGAAGATCATGTGTGGCGGTGAATCTATAACCCTAGATATTTTCCAAGCTTCTAGGAGGTTCCAAGAACCTGATTTCTTTGATGACTCGAATTCAGAAATGGAAAATATGGTGGAGGAAACTTTGCAGATTTCACATTTGGGTTCCTGTTTTTCCATTAACACGGTTCCTGAACAATCAACTTCATGCCACCCTCCCACCCTAACCACACATTCAGCTAACACTCCGGCTGACCCTTTCACTCTCACTTCACCATTAACAGAAAGAGCAGAAATTCTTTTAGAGCCGAGCCCACAACTGGAGTTAAAACCCTTGCCTGACTCCCTTAAATTTGTTTTCTTGGGTCCAAATTAGACCCTGCCCTTGATTATAAATTTTCGACTTACTGGGGCACAAGAACACAAACTTCTCCAGGTTTTGAGTAAAAATAGGAAAGCTATTGGTTGGACCCTTTCTAATCTTAAGGGTATTCACCCGTTCTACTGTACACATCGTATATATCTAGAGGACGATTCTCACCCCTCTCGCCAACTACAAAGGCACTTAACCCTAATATGCAGGAGGTGGTAAAAAATGAGATTATTAGTGGCTTGATGCAAATATCATCTACTCCATTTCTGACAGCTCCTAGGTTAGTCCCACACAAGTAGTGCCCAAAAAGGCTGGAGTAACAGTTGTCACCAATGAAAATGAGGATAATATAGCCACTCGAACCGCCTCTTCTTGGCGCATGTGTATTGATTATAGAAAATTAAACACTGCCACCAAGAAGGACCATTTTCCGCTCCCCTTTATTAATCAAATCTTGGAGCGGTTAGCCGGACGGGATTTTTACTATTTTCTGGACGGTTATTCTGACTATAATCAGGTAGTGGTTCATTTTGAGGACCAGGATAAAACAACTTTCACTTGCCCCTTCGGAACTTTTGCTTTCCAAAAAATGCCCTTCTGTCTTTGCAATGCACCTGCGACTTTTCAAAGGTGTATGCTTGTAATATTTTCAGACTTGGTAGGTGAATGTTTAGAAGTCTTTATGGATAACTTCTCTATTTTTGGAGATTCTTTTGACCATTGTCTCAAGAACCTTGAAAGAACTCTCTAAAAGTGCATAGAAGTCAATCTGGTCCTCAGATGGGAAAAAAGTCATTTCATGGTCCAGGAAGGTATTGTCCTGGGCCATGTTATATCAAAATGAGGAATTGCGGTAAATAAAGCAAAAACAAATGCTATATCTAAGCTCCCACCACCCACTACTATAAAATAGATCAGATCTTTTTTGGGTCTTGTGCGTTTCTACCACAGATTCGTACAAAATTTTTCCCAAATCTCCAAGCCTTTAAGTCAATTACTTACTAAAGACCAGCCATCCGATTTCAATGATAAATGCCTGGAGAGTTTTTTGAGGTTGAAGAAGGATGTTACTGAGGCACCAATTTTGCAGGGACCTGATTGGAATAGTCCCTTTGAATTAATGATGGATGCCTCAGATTTTGCTGTGGGGGTCATTTTAGGGCAAAGAATTGACAAGAAGCTCGTTGTGATCTATTATGCTAGCAAAACTCTTGATGATGCACAACAGAATTACATGATTGCTGAAAAAGAACTTCTTGCCATTGTATTTGCCCTAGAAAAATTTAGATCTTATCTTTTGGGGTCACATATCACTGTATATACCGACCACTCAGCACTTAAATATTTGCTGACAAAAAAGGATGCGAAACCCCGCGTTATCCATTGGATCCTGCTACTCCAGGAATTTAACCTGGAAATCAAGGATAAGGTAGGATCACAAAATGTAGTGGCCAACCATCTCTCTCATCTTATGACGAATGACATAATGGCCCCCCCTGATCAATTCCCTGATAAAAGCATTTTAGCTGCCACCACCCTCCCTTGGTTTGCACCCATTGCAAACTATTTAGCAATAGAACGAATCCTCATTGATTGGCCAAAAACCAAAAAGGATATGTTCTTTGCTGATATTAAATACTATTTTTGTGAGGAGCTTGACCTTTTCCGCATTTGTGCTAATTAGGTCATTAGACGATGTGTCCCTGATTCAGAAATCCATGATATTCTGACACATTGTCATTGTCATTCAATGGCCAGTGGCGGACATTTTTCGGGCAAGAAAACTGTAGCTAAAATCCTTAATGCGGGATTCTTTTGGCCCAGCTTGCACAAAGATGCTCATAATTTTGTTCGATCCTGTGTGCATTGCTAGAGCATTGACAACATGACTCGGAAGGATATGATGCCCCTTAATCCAATTTTAGAGGTTGAAATTTTCGATGTATGGGGCATCGACTTCATGGGACCATTCATCAACTCTGGTGGGTATTTGTATATACTAGTCGCAGTCGACTATGTTTCTAAATGGATTGAAGCAATACCCACCCGCACCAATGATCACCGTGTAGTTGTCGAATTCATTAAGAAAAATATTTTCTCAAGATTGAACATTCCAAAGGCTATTATTAGTGATAGAGGCTTACACTTCACTCACTCACACTTCTGTCACCTTCTTTCTAAATATGGGGTTAATCACAAACTTTCCACACCTTATCACCCCCAAACAAATGGTCAAGTAGAAGTTTCTAATTGGGAAATCAAAAATATTTTACAAAAGACGGTTAGGCCCGATCGTAAGGATTGGTCCACCAAATTGGACGATGCTTTATGGGCCTACCGTATCGCTTTCAAAACCCTGCTTAGCATGTCTCCCTTCTGTCTGATTTTTGGGAAGGCATGCCATCTCTTGGTAGAACTTGAACATAGGGCTTTTTGGATAATAAAGCAATTAAATATGGACTTATCTGACGTCGGTATCCACAAAAAATTACAATTGACTGAACTGGAAGAATTGCGTAATTTTTCGTATGAAAACACGTGATTTCTAAAGCCGAACAAAGAAATTTCATGATAAACACATTGTTCGTAAACATTTTGACATTAATCAATGTGTTTGGCTTTTTGATGCACGATTACGTATTTTTCCTTGAAAGTTAAAATCCAAATGGACCGGCCTCTTTATTGTCCTAAAACATATCCGTATGGCACTGTTGATCTTTTTGATCCTAAAACTAATATGACTTTTCAAGTCAACGGCCAACGTTTGAAGCCCTATTTTGATCATGCCTCGAATCTTCCATCTGAATCTTTCAATTTAACCAAACCAACCACAGCTGATCACTGATGCACATTACGCTCGGTTGAATGGCGTAAAAGATAGCACTGGATGGGAGGTAACCCATCATTTTTTTCTGCTTTCTTTTTTCTTTCTTTTTCTAAGTTTTGACCATCCTAAACCCGACTACCTTTCACTAAGGTGATTCCTTCTCCCTCCTAATGCATGAGCGCATTGCATATCTTAAGCATGGGGGGTGTTTTTAAAATTTTGACGATTGATTTAGTATTTTCAAAACCTAAAAATATGCATTTTTTTTCTTTTTTCATTTTCTTATTTTCTGCATACATACCCAAAAAAATAAAAATATTGAAAACTTATTGTGGAAAATTTTGAATCGGGACTAAGGTTGAAAACTCACTTTTGGTACAATGGGATTTAATCTGTAACAAACTAGGGATGAGGATATGGATCTGATCATTAGTATTTTAGGATCTATCTTTAGACTAGATTAGATATCCTTCTCCAAAATCCCTCCTGAACTCATGATAGTTCAGGTGACTTGATCCTTTTTTGTAATATGGAAAGTATCTAGCTTAGTTTCTGATTCAAAAACTTACATTTCATGCGAAACGTCCTGTGTCAAATTTCACACACAAGCCAACACCTAAAAACAACTAAAAATTAGAAGAACCCCCTTGTTTGGACTTAGTAAAAGTCTAAAGAAGATCATTGGTTTGAGTTCCCACTACCGAGGAGGAAAATGCCTCCTTTGAGGATGTGATGTCAACATGTTACCGTCTCGGCGCTGCTCCATATCTATATTTCATATCTTTAGATGGAGTATTAAAGCGCATTTTTGCAGCACAAGTGTCTTGGACGGTGCTCTACCTATAGTGTCGGAGCAAGATCTTGAGTTTACTTGGAGCGCCCCTTTACACCGCATTGTGTTTTGGGGTTGTGAGCTCTTGGGTGGTGTCATGGACAGTGCTATCTTGAAGTACTGGCGCCAGAGCCCTCTTGAGGATTGGTAACAGGAATGATGATCCCGACACATTTGTTATAAGACTAAACTAAAAATATGCATGGGGGAGAAAAAAAAAGTTTTAAACCAAAAACACGCCCTTATAAATGTTGGCTTTTCACAAGCACAGACACAAGGTTTTAAAAGTTATTGCAAATTACGAATCAGATTCAAGAGCTAGAAAAATCCTAAAAACAAAAATGTCAAGTAATCTTACTTAACAAGGGGTTAATCTGTGAATTTTTTGGAGGATATATTGATCATGTTTTTGTCTAATTTTTGGATCTAAAAACAAATCCCGATGTTTATCCTTAAATCCCATACCTCATGTGTTTTGATCAACCTATGTCCCATAATCTCTTCCTCAAAAGTTGAAAAAATTAGTTTTCCTCAAAATTCCATTTTGTAAAAAATTAAAGTTTTGCTAAGAGACTAGCAAAAGGTAAGCATTGGGGTGTGATAAACGTCAGTTTATCATCATTCTTATGCATTAAAACAAACTTAGCTCTTAGGATTTTGCTCTACAAATAGATTTTTGGGTTGCATTTAGACATTAATTAGGTTAGTCATGCATTGCATTATTTATTGTATTTTTGTTGTGCTTTTGTGAGTGTTAGGGAAAAAAAAATTGTCAGATCCCTAGAACCCTAGCACTCAGAAAGGCAACTGGTGAAGGAGAAGCTTAAACCAGTTGAAACACAGCTTGATCCAACTCACCATAGCCGGAATCCAGCTCACTTGAACTAGGGTTAGCTCATCCTAGCTCCATTCAGCTCATCTTAGCTGAAAGGCAGCTCAAGAGAGTTCATTTTAGCTCACCTTAGCCCAAGTCAGCTCAGATCCAGCTCAACTTAGCTAGGTCTAGCTCATCTCAACTCCCATCAGTTCACTCGGATCTCTGGCTAGCTCAGTTGAGTTGACTGAAGTTCACCTCAGCTCAGGACCAGCTATATCCAGCTCCACTCAACTCTAGCCAGCAGAAGATGATTTCATCTTAGCTCAGGAAGCTCAAGTCCAGCTCCTGGGGACTCAACTTAGCTCAACTTAGTTGAGCTAAGCTACCTTAGCTACCTCAACTAGCTAGGTCCTCCTCAAGATTATCAGACCCAGCTCACCTCAGCTCCTTTCAATAGAAGCCATCTTGCTTTAGCTTGGCTTAGCAGCTAGCAAAGAACTAGCAAGCTAAGCCAGCTCCTTGCAGCTCTCTTCAGTAGCCACCAGCTCCAGTGTAGCTCAAGATGACTACCTCCAGCTCTTCTCCCTCAAAACCCTACCTCCAAATGCCTCCAACCCTACTCTCTACTAGCTAAGTTTAGCTAGTCCACCTCCATGGCAGCAAAACCTACTACCCTACAACCCTACTACCTAAGCTCCAGCAAAAAGACCACCTACTCCTTTATTTTGGTGCCAACTATCCCTTCCATCACCACCCTACATCCACCATCAAAACCCATCTCCACCCTCCATTTTCTCCCTCCAAAATCAATACCTTCTAGAAGGTATTTTTGGAGGGAAAACCAAGGCACCTCTTCATTTCCCTCCCATTTTTCCCTCCAAAAATATCCAAGCACCCCTTCATTTCCCTCTAAAAAAAATCATAACCACCCTCCTTCCCATCCTATAAATACCCTACCCTACCACCACATAATTCCCATCCTCCATTAGTGTAAATTCTACCTTATACCCACCTAAACCTACGGCCAAGGATGGAGAAGAAAGGAAGAAGATTAAGGGGGTATCCTACCCGCCCCCTTGGTGCCTTCTTCCCATTCTCTCTTCTCCCTTGAGCGACGCCATGGAGGAGGACTTCCATCACTTGGAGGAGGCCAGGCATTGGAGGAGGAAGGGTGGTGCACGCCCATGCTTGGAAAGTATGTGCACTCCCCCTTTGTGGGCTTGCCTTGGAGGACATCATCTTGGAGGAGCCTTTCAAGTAGGGAGAAGGAGTTTCTTTTTAAGTCAAGGAGCTACTAGGCTTGGAGCAAGATGCCCCTCTTCTTCACCATTTTTATCTAGAGGATTTGTGTTTTTATTTTCTTACATTTTCAAGTAGAGTAGAAGCATTCCTCCATGTGTTTTGTGTAGAACAAGTTTCTATCAATTCAAGTTGCCTTCATTTCAATTCTTGTCGCATTTGTTTTTTTTATCTTGATTTAGCACTTTTTCACTCCCTCTCCCTAATTACTCTTGGCCTCCACGTGCCTAGAGTGAGCCTAGGGAGAGGCTTTTCTTGTCACCTTAGTAATAGTTTAGTGAATTAGGTGTAGATCATTTTTTTTGCTAACATTTTGCGAGTACCCGTTGTTTCAAGACCATAAAATCTACAAATTTGAAAATACCAAAAAGAAAAGTTGATTTCCATTTTCAAGCTAGAGATTCGATTTTGCAACGTATTGCCTCCTTGGATGACCCTAGATACTCCCCTACTAGGTTTTATAAATTTAAGAGTTGATTGGTTTTACGCATTACAATGACATATTTTACAAACCGCGTAAATTCACTATCACAGCCGGCCATGAGAACTTCGGTGGAGATTGAGTTTTAAATGCTGTGTTGTAGTATAGGTTGAAATCGCTTTGAAAACAAATACAGTTTTATTACTCGAATGAAATCCGAGGTCTAACACAGGGAGCAATATGGCAATTTTAAAAACTCAAGATCACAATTTGAATCAAAAGTTATACTTGGTAGAATTCCAAGTATATATGAATGAAACTGAATGTTAGATAATGCAAAAAGAATGGGATAAAATGGTGATTTGAATCACCAATTCCCCGAACAATTATTAAGCAATTCAGTTCAACAGAATATAAGTGCAGTGCACTTCAAATGAATTCGGACGTCTGCTCAGCCGGTCAGACGACTTATCTTGCTCTCTGCTACAGTGCTAAGAGGGCACCTTTCTTCTCAGTTGTTCTCTTCTTCTCTTCTCTTCTTTTGCATCCCCTTCTTCTTTCTTCCTTAAGCCTCAGGGAGAGGCTTCTCTTTCTTCCTTTCTCTTCTCTTCTTCCCTTCGCTTCAGGGAAGACACAGTTCAGTATGCCAGCAGAGGCAAAGGCCTCCTCAGATCTCTCAAGAGTCAAGAGGAGTGCGTGAGAGCAAACCCCCCTTCTCTTCTCTTCTTCCTTTCTTAGACAAATGAACCAAACCAGACCAGACCTGGGTAGCCGAGTAATCAGATCAAGCCCAGACTCGCGAGGCGTGAGCACGGACGAGGGTGTGCATGGGCACGTATGAGGGGACCTCACCCCGTGCTTCTGAGGTGAACAGTGTATAGCACAAATTCAATTTAAGCGCTTGTGGTGCTTCGTTAGCTACCGAGGTGGGACTAAAGTCCCCCCTTCTTCGTGCATCCGCAGCTGCAGTGATGAAAGCTCGAATTGGCGCACTGCGGAGGCTGATGGTCCCAGTTGAGGACCTGGGAGAGGTCTTGAGATCACTTTTCGCGAACTAGGGTAGAGACCTAGAGCGGACGTGTTCGAAGGACTGAAGGTGGGGTCGGTGCGGCCGAGGCGGTGGCAGAGCTTCGGTGGGTGACCTATAAGCACGAAAACGGCCTTACAGCCACATCAAATATGCTCAGGAGGATCGCCTAAGGACCGTGAACGTGACGATGGCCTTGGTGGGGTGCAAGAGCGAGTGAAGAGGTCAGATGACCTCGAGATGGCAGTGCGGTGAGGGTGGAGTTCGGGGGGATCATAGGGTGACGAATAGGGCAAACTGGTAGAGGGCTTTTGTTGAGTGGATCATGGAGGAACTAATGAGGGTGGTAGCGGCGTGTTTCGAGTAGTGTGGTGGTGAGTAGGCGTCGTCGGAGCGTCGTCGGAGGTGGAGAACATGAAGTGCGTTGAGGGAGAAACAGTGGTCGTGGGTGTGTGTAGAGAGTGGGAAAGCGAAATAGAAAGAGAGATAGAGCAAGAGAGGGACTTAGTGAGGTGGTAGGGAGGTGGAGAGCTCTAGTGTTGATAGACTGGGGCCAGAGAAGGAGGAAGAAGCGGTGAGGCGGCGACGATGATGCAGATGGAGGAACGCCCTCCCTTTGGCTGGGGAAGGTTGTGACGAAGAGAGGAAGAGCTTAGGCCATCCAATTTGATGGTTGGATGGCCAAAGGAGGGAGGTCTAGAGAGGTCATCAGAGTAGGGATTTTTAGTGGCCGGAGGAGGGGAATCAGGGTGATTTGGCTCCCAAAAACTTGCTGAAAAGAACGACCGTGCATTGTGGGATCTTATATAGGCCATAGGAAGCCTTTCCAAGCTTGGAAAGAAGCTTCCAAGCTCGGAAGATTGTTGCAAAATAGGATACTTGAACCTTTCAAAGGTTCGCATGGCCTTTTGGGAAAGACTTAGAGCCTAAGGAATGGCTCAAATGGAAGGCAACTTCCCAAGAAATCCTCGTATCAATTTTGGGAGTGATTGATTGAGAATCAAGTGAGAAATCCTCACTTGAAACTCGACGGTGAAGGTTTAACCTTCCAAAAATGGCGTGGGGACCTGCTTGTGAAGTAGACGAAGAAGTTGGGGGGCTATTTGAAAGAAAATTCAAAAGTTAATGGTTTGAATGCGATATAAAGAGTCTGACTGGACCAAACTGCAAACTTGGTCAAGATGATCTCAGATTAGGCCTAAATTTTGGTACAAACCTAATTTGGACCTAAGGAATCCAATTGTGACGTTGGATTTTGGTTTTGACCAAGTTTGACTGCATAAATTATGCAAAAACCCAAATTAGGGCTAATTCTAGTCTGAGACTATTTTGGGTCAAGACGGGTTCTGATGGTGAAATTAAAGATACCAAACCTTAGAGAATATTTTTCTATGAATTTTAGGGGATTTAGGTGAATTTTATCCTAACCAGAACCTCAGTTAATTAAGTAGGTCTATTTTTAGTGTTTCAAAAGTCATTTAATTCTCAAAACATGCGAAAACCCTTTTCTGTCTGTTCTAACCCACTTGTTAGATTCTTAAGATCATTTAACCCTTGATTACCCCCTGAGAAAACCTATGGTTGTTCTGCATTCAAGATATGATGGTAAAATTGTAATTTTAACCTTAATTTCTTATCATTCTCTCAGAATGATTCTGCAATGAATTATAATCCTCTGGCGGTGATGTAGGAGTATTTAATGACTTAATCAGATTAAATTGAGCTAGTTATGACCCATGATGGTGTTCCCATCATACCCCCATGCCCAGCTTTTGCTAGTCCCTTAGCAAAACCAAATGAAATGAACCAATTATTTAGGTTAGATTTAACCATTAGGATGCCCTGCCAAGCCGCATCTTTAGGAATCAGATCTTAATACCAATAGTAGGCCTAGAGGTACTCAAGTGCCTACCCAGATCCAGACCTGACTAACTTTCACCTCTGTCTGCCACAGAGGTTTCTAAGGCTGGCAGGAACTATCCTAAGGTTTGTTGGACCCAGCGGTTAAAGCACCTATGCTTGAAACATGGTTAGTCCAGTTCAATTTGCCAGTGTATTTTGTAAGATAGAGATTAGAAGGAGATTTTCATTTGTGGAGAGCTTTCTCTCTCTTTTCTTTTCATTATATTTTTCCTTAGATCCATCCTAGGATTGGCTCTAAACACGATCTGTATTGAATTTCTTGTCCCCATTATCAATCCTCGTAGGGTCCCTGGCATTTGATGCTTCAAGATAGCACCACTCATGGCAACCCCCAGAACCCTGGCTTTTGAGATTTCGGGATAATCTCGCCCATGGTGTTCTGTAGCTAGATCAGACCTTGGCAATCGAGATTTCGGGATAATCTTGGCCATTGCATCTGAACCAGCACAAGGTGCTTACTTTCCCCCGGTAGGATATTTAGATATCCTAGGAAACAAGCACTGAGGAGATAATATGTTATTACGCATTTTCGAGGAGAATTTTCTCATCTCTCTGCACCGGGAACTCATCCAAATTAACTTGTATCTTCGAGCCGTTCCTAATTCAGATCTTAAGACCATTTTCAGAATAGATTAATGCCTTTTGACATGATTTTAACTTTAAAGCTCACTGAACCAGACTGTGTGTGATTTAGGGTACTTAAGTTACCGAGTTCCATAAACCAAAGGTCAATTAACGAGGTCGAATACTCCCTAAGCCTTAGACCTAATACACAAGCATTGCATTTTCCTCAACCTCTTGAGGAATAATCTGGATCTTGACAAGTACATGAATGTTTAAATTGTAAAACGATCCCAAAGGCCTAAGGTCGGTATTCGCCACTAATCCCTTAAGTTTTAGCTTTTCAGGACTTAATTCATCATTCGATCCAACCTAGAATGTTCGTAGGTTCTAAATTGTTTCTAAGGGACTTAATTTTGTTTCTTTATTTTGTACTCCTTTTTGATATTTTTATCACCTCCCCTTTTTCTCCTAAAAAATGATATGCAGTTAATCTTTCAAAATTTCCTCCCTTCTCCAATGTTTTTTTTAAATGAAACCCTTTCTTTCTTGTGAAGTGATTTTCACATTGTTTTTCACTTTAATACCACCCCCCCATGACTATGATTTGCAATGTCCCCATTGTAAATTAGGTGAGTTCGAGTTCAGCTTAGATCATACATTAGAACAGGTTTTGGGTGGGTGGACGGGTGGAGATGACTGTTGCGGACGATTTCAAGCTCTGGTATGGGTACCAGAGGTGGAGTCAGCTGTTCTAATGGATGAACCCTAAAGTGCAATATGAGTTTAGCATAAGATGTGTCAAGAAGGGTTTCAAGTTTTTCAAAATGACGGGTTGCCTCCCATTAAGTGCTCAGTTTAACACCATTGGTTGGGTGCAATGAGCTCCTCAGCCAAGTTTGAGTCAGTGAGTTCGACGAATGGTTTGAGTCTTTGACCATTCACGACAAAAGGTGCAGAATCAGGGTTGAGTTCACTAATTTCGATGGCTCCATTTTCAAAGATTTGTCTCACCAAGAATGATCCAAGCCATTTGAATATGAGTTTTCCTGAGAACAGTTTTGGTTTAGCATCAAATAGTAGAACTTTTTGACCAGGGTGGAAAGATTTTCGTACAATATGCCTGTCATGGAAGGCCTTAACCCGCTCTTTATAGATACATGAGTTCTCATACGCATCATTGCATAGTTCCTCAATCTTGCTCAATTGCAACCGACAGTGTATTCCAGCCTTCATGAAATCCAGATTGCACTTTCGTATTGCCCAATAAGCCTTGTTCTCCATCTCGATGGGAAGGTGACATGCCTTTCCGTACACTAATCTGAAGGGAGAGATGCCTAATTGGATTTTGTGGGCTGTCCTATAGCCCCACAATGCTCCTGGAAGGCAAGTAGACCAATCTTTTCTATCAGGTCGAACAGTGACCTGAAGGATCTTCTTGATCTCTCGGTTTGACAATTCCTTCAGTCCATTGGTTTGGGGGTGGTAAGGAGTCAAGATATGACGTGACACCCCGTACTTTTTCATCAGGGATTGGAACTGCACATTGTTAAAATGAGACCCGCCATCGCTGATGATGGCTTTAGGAACCCCAAATCTGGTAAAGATGTTCTCCTGGATAAATCGGAGGATAACTTTATGATCACTAGTTCTTGTAGGGATGGCTTCGATCCATTTAGAAACATAATCAATAGTGAGTAGAATATATTCGAAACCATTAGATCTGGGAAAGGGTCCCATAAAATCAATTCCCCATATGTCAAAGATTTCGCACACGATAATCGGGTTCAAGGGCATCATATCCCGCTGGCCTATGTTGCCGGGGGTCTGACAACGAGCGCATGCCCTACAATACGTCTGTGCGTCTTTGAACAAAGTGGGCCAAAAGAACGCACACTGGAGAATTTTCACTGTGGTTTTATGCCCAGAGAAATGGCCACCGCAGACTTGGTCGTGACATAATGATATCATGTCATTGACCTCATTGTCAGGAATGTATCTCCGGATCACCTAATCATTGCCAATGTGAAAAAGGTATGGTTCCTCCCAAATTTAGTACTTGGTCCCGGCAATCAATTTGTCCTGCTTAGAAGTCGCCCAATCTAGCGGAACTTTCCCCGTAACCAAGTAGTTTACAATGTCAGCAAACCATTAGAGATTGTGAATGGCTAACAGGTGCTAGTTCGAAAAATGCTCGGTGATTGGACTAGATGGGTCGATGACAGAAGAAGGAAGACGGGACAAATGGTTAGCTACCACGTTCTGTTTTCCTCTTTATCACGAATCTCAAGATCGAATTCTTGCAACAGCAAGATCCAGCAGATTAGTCGAGGTTTCACATCCTTCTTCGCTAGGAGGTGCCTCACAGTAGTGTGATCTGAGTATATGATAATACGGGAACCCAAAAGATACGATCTGAATTTCTCCAGGGCAAATACTACGGCTAGCAGCTCTTTCTGAGTAACTGTGTTGTTACGCTGAGTCTCGTCAAGTGTCTTGGTAGCGTAGTAGATGATCACAGGTTTCCCATCTATTTTCTGCCCAAGTACCGCACTTATAGTGTAATCAGATGCATCGCACATGATCTCAAAGGGTTGAGACCAATCAGGAGACTGCAGGATGGGTGCTTAGGTAACTCGATCACGTAGGATCTCAAATGCCTGAGTATACTCCTTGGTGATTTCAAAGGGGACATCCTTGGAGAGTAGAGTAGTTACGGGGCGCGCGATTATAGAAAAATCTGGAATAAATTGACGGTAAAAACCAACATGCCCCAAAAAGGATCAGATGATCTTGACTAAGCTAGGCATAGGGAGTTTGGAAATCAGATTTACCTTTGATCAATCAACCTGGATGCCTTTTTCAGAGATAAGATGTCTTAGGACAATTCCCTTAGGAACCATGAAGTGGCTCTTTTCCTAGGAGAGAACTAGATTCATGTTAATGCATCGCTTGAGGATTTGGACCAAGTGCAGGAGGCAATCGTCAAATGATTCGCCAAATACCGAGAAGTCATCCATGAAGACTTCTAGGTATTCACCTACCATATCTAAGAATATGGCAAGCATGCACCGCTAAAAAGTGGCAGGTGCATTGTAGAGACCGAAATGCATCCTTCTAAACGCATATGTCCCGAAGGGGTAGGTGAAGGTGGTCTTCTCTTGGTCCTTAGGATGGATTGCGACCTGGTTATAACCAGAGTACCCATCCAAAAAGTAGAAGAATCGATTTTTTGCTAGTTTCTCGAGGATCTGATCAATAAATGGTAGTGGGAAATGATCCTTTTTTGTGGAGGTATTGGGTCTTCTGTGATAAATGCAGACTCTCAACGAATTCACTACACAGGTAGGTATGATTTCTCCGGTTTCAGTTGTGATCACGGTGAGTTCTGCCTTCTTAAGCACAACCTGGATTAGACTCATCCACTGACTGTCGGAGATCGGGTAGATGATCCCTACATCTAACCATTTGATGATCTCCTTTTTCATGACCTCTTGCAGATTAGGATTCAGACGTCTCTACATTTCTCGTGAAGGTCGTGTGCCCTCTTCAGTATAGATGTGATGTGTACAATACGAGGGGTTGATACTAGTTAGATCATCGAGAGTCCATCTGATGGCTCTTCGATGCTGCTGGAGAACAGAAATCAGATGGGATTCCTGGTCAGGTGTGAGTCGAGAGTTGATAATCACAGGGAATGTTTGATTGGAGTCCAAAAAGACGTATTTGAGATGATCAGGGAGGGGCTTCAATTCCATAACAGGGCTTTCAGCAGTAGTAGGTGGTTCTGAGTGGGTGTAGGGAGCAAAGGAAGGAGCTATGGGTGTGTCTAGGTTATGTTCAGGCTCTTCTAATTGCGGGTTTTGATCTTCTTGTGGTTGATCAGAAATAGTCGAGTTTTCCTTGATACTTAGGTCATCAACCACAGTATCGATATCACAGATTTGTTCTATAACCCCACAATTAATCCCTTGTTGGGCCTTAAAGATGTCGATCTTCAGCATTTTGCTCCCAAATTTTAACTCAATTTGGCCCTCCTCACAATTAATATTGGCTCTAGCAGTAGCCAGGAAAGGTCTTCCTAATATGATTGGTATATTATTCAGGTTCTTAGGAGCATCCTTGTCCAAGACAATAAAGTCCACCGGGAAATAGAAATCCCGTACCTTAACAATGACACCCTCAAGAACTCCTTTAGGTGACTTAATAGACCGATCTGTTAACTGCAATGTCACCTCTGTCAGTTTGAGCTCAGATTTTTCAAGATGGTCGAGTAGGGATGTAGGTATAAGGTTTATGGAGGCTCCTAGATCCAATAATGCTCTGTCAAATTGGATATCACCAATGGTATAGGAAATTAGGGGAGTACCTGGGTCTCTTGCCTTAGGTGGAAGCTTACTTAGAAGGATAGAGCTGGCTTGCTCTGATAATATGATCGGGCTTCTACCTTTGGTTCGCAGCTTACGCTTGGGTGTACATACATTCTTCAGAAATCGTGCATAAGCCGGTACATGGTGAATTGTATTCATCAAGGGGATGTTTATTTGGACCTACTCAAAGAGCTTGACCAGGTCCTTCTCAGGAGCCACGGGTTTGGTTTTCTTCTATCCCTTGGTCAAGGCCTCAGGAAATGGAACCTCTGTAGGTTCCTCTGGAATAGATCTAGGTTCTTGATCTGGGACAGGGGTATCCTGGATGACTATCCTAGGGTTTGGGTTTGTATTTCCAGGCTGAAAGTGGCTTGGGTAAGGTGGGTCTTGTGTTGCTTTGCCACTACGGGGTAGTAACTGAATTCAACCCTGCCTGGTTCTAGGTTGGTGTAGGCAAAATAGGTGGCTGCTGCTGATAACCCATGTATGATGTTGAAGCTTCCATCACGTCGGGTGATGGAGTAGAAGGGGCCTGATAAACATAGTGAGACTGGCCCTGAGTTGGGTTCATAACGCACCTCTGGTTCGGCACGTTATTTGGATTGGGTAGAGGTTGCGAAGGGAGTGTACCAGGTTGGCGAGAATTTGCCATCTGGGCGAGTTGATTTCGAACCTCTGTGATCTCATCTTTATGCTGTTTCTGCATTGCCGCATTCATTTTCTGAATGTCAGCCAGAGTTTGAAGAATAAGAGTCATATGATCTTCTTGAGTTGGCTCGGTTTGATAGGTGGGGTTGGGCCGAGGCTGAGGCAGCTGATTTGGACGAGAAGCTTGTGGACGGGGCTAATATGGTGGTCTCTGATTCTGATTATTTCCTGCCCACGTGAAATTAGGATGATTTCGCCATCCAGGGTTATAGGTATTAGAGAAAGGATCATTCTGGATGGCGTTGAGGTCCTCGCAGGTCTGAGGAACCTCAGAAAAGTCAGAATATGAGGGTTCAGAGTTCCCTTAACAAGAATAAGTGGATCCAGAGTTTCCTCCGAATCCAGAATCAGACGGGGGTGGATACGAGTCCATCCCCTGAGAAGATCGATGATAGATGTTATGCACAGCCTCCCTGCTAGAGGATGGTTGCGCGAACGGGTTTTGCGTAGAGGTGGCTCGATGCAGATGTCGAGTTAGCTCATCCACCTTCTTCTTAATAATAGAGACCTTGTCCAATCAACTGGCCATCAATTCCAAGTTGACAGAAGAGGACAGGCCTTGCATCTCATGTGATCGCCTTGGATTCGTGAATGCGCGGGCGTTCGTCCGGTCGAACATGCCCATGGATTCATTATTGATGGAGTTCTTGCACATATTTTCGAGAATCTCCCACATGGTGTCTTCATGTTGACCCATGATATTTCCTCAGCTGGTTGCATTGACGAATAATTGAATGTCTTCATGGAGTCCCTGGTAAAATGATTGGACTTCTCATTTAGAAACTCCGTGATGGGGGAAATTTTGCATGAGATCCAGAAAATGATCCCATTCTTCATGAAGTGGTTCTCCTGCCTGTTGTGTGAAATGCGTGATCTGGTGCCGTAAAGCATTCATCCGACCAACTGGGAAGAACTTTTTCAGAAAGTCGGATTGTAGTTCAACCCATGTGTTGATTGGACGTGTTTGAGTTTGATACCAATGAGCGGCTTTGTCCATGAGAGAGAAGGAGAATATCTTCATGAGCAAAATGTCCCGATTTTGCACATCAGACCCGAAGGTCTTCGCCAGATGCTTGAGCTGCTTGATGTGCTGGAAAGGATCATCGGAATTAAGCCCATGAAATTTAGGAATAACATGAATCATGTTGGGCTTGAGTTCAGTGTGAGGACCTCCAGTCGGGAATTGGACACGAGGTTCGATCGCCACCGCAGCGGGATTGTAATGATCTCTCATCATAGGACGCTGCGATGGGTTTACAAAGGCCTGGAATAGATCATTGAGGCACTGAAGCTGATTTTCAAGATTGTTTTCTTCTGCTGGTTATTCCATGATGATGGATGAAGGAGAATTAGGCTCAAATGAATAAGAGGAGATGTCTATGTGGTGGGGTTACTGCACAAACATGGAGGTCGAGGCCTGGCCTTGACGGGAGTGGATAGCAAATGGAGGCCTTAAGGGTGGTCTTAAGGACCTCCTCCCAAACATGCATTGATGGAATGGACAAGGGTAGTAGGTGATGGTCCCAATCAAGACACCTAAAAAATTTTGGATGACTATAGAGGTTCGGGGCAGATGATACCCCTGAGTCAGAAAGTCGTCCACCTGAGAATTACCTGGCAGCCAGAGAGGGAGAGTCTCGTGAAGATGCCTACACGGTAGAGCGCCCCCACGGGATACAGGGTTTCCCCCACCCGACCTCTCTTGTCACTGATGATCTAGGTAGACTAGAATGGGGACTTGACCTCTTAAGTCTACCAATTTTTAATTAAGAGCAAGGGTGTTTATGATTTTACTTGAACTTTAAAATATGTTGAGTGCAAAGTGACATAATTTGAAGATTGGTTAACACAACAAGGTGGGTCAACTTCACCTATTTGTCCTTTGAGAAATTTAGGTCCCTCTTTTAAGATCAAGTGAGATTAAGAGCCTGATTTTAGGGTTTGCTTGAATAGATCAATTCAATTAAGGCTTAGGCACACACTGTTTGGGAAAGTTGATTCTTGTTTTAAGCAAGTGTGCTTCTAAATCCTTAAACTGGAAACCCTAGTTAGCTCTGATTGGTCAATCAAATTTTCCAAATGTAGTACCTAGGGCTCAAACAAGAAGGTGATTGCCCTAGATACCTTAAACCTTAAGTAGGTGCACAAATCAGGCTTTGGATGTTTTCTAAATAGAATGTATCAAATCAGGCAACTTGATGATTAGGCTAAGAATGAAATGCAAGTTGAACCTAATTGATTTGTTTCTTCTTTTAGCTTTCTAAGAATCAGGGGCTTAGGAGAGAGAGTAGCTAGATCTTACCTACCCTTGGTGTGTTTTGATGTGCAGCTAAACTTCCTGGAATGAATCCCTGAAAGAAACCACAACAAAAGAGATAGAACAAGTTAGTACCAAATCAGGAATTGCAATCAAGAGATTTAAATTGCACGTTGCTCCCCGGCAATGGTGCCAAAATGTTATCAAGTCAAGATCGAGTTTTAAATGCTGTGTTGTAGTATAGGTCAAAATCGCTTTGAAAACAAATGCAGTTTTATTACTTGAATGAAATCTGAGGTCGAACACAGAGAGTAATATGACAATTTTAAAAACTCAAGATCACAATTTGAATCAAAAGGTATAATTGATAGAATTCCAAGTAGATATGAATGAAACCAAATGTCAGATAGTGTAAAAAGAATGGGGTAAAATGGTGATTTGAATCACCAATTACCCTTAACAATTATTAAGCAATTCAGTTCAACAGAATATAAGTGCATGCACTTCAAATGAATTCGGACGTCTGCTCAGTCGATCAGACGACTTATCTTGCTCTCTGCTACAGTGCTAAGGGGGCACCTTTCTTCTCAGTTGTGCTCTTCTTCTCTTCTCTTCTTCTGCGTCACCTTCTTCTTTCTTCCTTAAGCCTCAAGGAGACGCTTCTCTTTCTTCCTTTCTCTTCTCTTCTTCCCTTTGCTTTAGGGAAGACACAGCTTTGTATGCCAGCAGAGGCAAAGGCCCCCTCAGATCTCTCAAGAGTCAAGAGGAGTGCATGAGAGCAAAACCCCCCCTCTCTTCTCTTCTTCCTTTCTCAGACAAACGAACCAAACCAGACCAGACCCGGGTAGTTGGGTAATCGGATCAAGCCTAGACCCACGGGGCGTGAGTGCGGGCGAGGGCATGCGTGGGCACGTGCGAGGGGACCTCACCCTGTGCTTCTGAGGTGAATAGCGTATAGCACAAATTCAATTTAAGTGCCTGCGATGCTTCGTCAGCTACCTAGGTGGGACTAAAGTCCCACCCTTCTCTGCATGTTCGTAGCTGTAGTGATGAAGGCTTGAATTGGCACACTGCGGAGGCTGATGGTCCCAGTCGAGGAC
The DNA here is from genome assembly GCA_037157565.1 of Thalassia testudinum. Classification (NCBI taxonomy): domain Eukaryota; kingdom Viridiplantae; phylum Streptophyta; class Magnoliopsida; order Alismatales; family Hydrocharitaceae; genus Thalassia; species Thalassia testudinum. The sequence continues at coordinate 953,244 of JAZHRO010000012.1, forward strand.
CTGGGAGAGGTCCTGAGATCACTCCGTGTGAACTGGGGCAGAGACCTAGAGTAGACCTGGTCGAAGGACTGAAGGCGGGGTTGGTGTAGCCGAGGCGGTGGCGGAGCTTCGGTGGGTGACCTGTAAGCACGAAAACGGCCTCACGGCCACATCAAATATGCTTAGGAGGATTGCCTGGGGACGGCGAATGTGATGGTGGCCTTGGTGGGGCGCGGGAATGAGTGAAGAGGTCAGAGACCCCGAGATGGCAGTGTGGTGAGGGTGGAGTTCGGGGGGGTCGTAGGGTAGCGAATAGGGCGAATTGGTAGAGGGCTTTTGTTGAGTGGATCACGGTGGAACTAATGAGGGTGGTAGTGACGTGTTTAGAGCAGTGTTACGAACAGGGCATCAGGCGTCGTTTAAGACATCTAGGAAGTGGCCCAGACGTCTAGCCAGACGTCTGGAAGCCGTCCCAGACGTCTGGTATTAAATTTTTTCGGCGTACGGGTTCGCGTCTGCGCGAATGCGTGTGCAGACTGAACCCGCTGCCCTCCGTCTTCTCTTTCCTCTCCCTCCCTGCAGACGTCGCCTTTCCTCCTCTCTCCCTGTGGCTGCCTTACAAATATGCTTCCCCTCTCCCTCACCCTCACTCCACCACCTTCTTCTCCTTCTCCCTGCCAGCGAGAGAGCGAGCGAGCGAGAGCGGCAGCAGTGGCTGCTACGAGTGTGCGGGGAGGAGGGGTTGTTGCGAGAGGAAGAAGGAGCTTGACTGCGAGGGGGCGAGCTTGCCGGGGGAGCTAGAGCCGGCCGGTAGGAGAGCAGCGAGCGTGGGGTGCCGCGGAGGAGCTGCTGCAGCTCAGGCAGCAGGCGGACGCAGCGCAAGACGGCCGCGCGTTGTGGGCGGAGAGCGAAAAGGGTCCTGATTCTGGGAAAATTTCCTAGAATCAGACGTCTAGACTTACGTCCAGACGATGCAGAAGACGTCTGGAGGAAGGTCCAGACGTCTGACAGGTACAATATTTGTCATCTTCTCCTTCCGCGTGTACGGCCATGCAGCCGTTCCGCCGAGTTCCTCTGCACCTTTTCGTGATGCGAGCGGGTGTGTGTGTGCAGGATTTGTTCGGGAGGGCGGCAGGGCTCGCCATCGCACACAGATCAGACGTTTGGGCACAGAACCAGACGACGGAGAGGGCTTCTAGACGTACGGGGTGACAATCGGACGTCTGGAAACTAAGTCCCGACGGTCCAGCGGGCTTCTGGACGTTTGAAGGACTGCGCAGACCAAGGTATGACCTGAGCTACCTTTTAAGACGTCTGGAAGAAGTTCCAGACGTCTGATTTTGGACAGACAGGTTGTTTTTGACCCGTTTAGGGTCCGTTCGGAGTCCGTTTTCCGTGGTTCAAGTTTCGTTCTTCCTAGATTTAATTCCTCTACCTATTTACAGTAATTTTATACTACTCTGAGTAGCTCCTTCTCTTTGATCCTTGTATTAGGACCCCATTCCGTTGCGGCTCTGGGGGTTGCGGAGGCGCGCGGGATTGCCGATCACGCCCCTAATACTCCCGATCTTGCGGGTAGAGTGGCCCTTTTCAACTTTTTATTAAAAATTATGCAATTGTGAAATAATTAATAGAGTCTAGGGCATTGCATGAACCTTAGGGCTGAAAAATTAGATTGAATGATAGATCCTAGGGTATTGCATGAATCCTAGGACTGGAAAACTAGATTGAATGATAGATCCTCGGGTATGACATGAATCCTAGGACTGGAAAACTAGTTGAATATATAAACATTGCAGTCTTGGAAAACTAGAAAGGAAATGATAACTGCCTGTAAATTGGTTAACAGATGCCCGTTTATGAATGAATAATTACGGTTGAGAACATGGGTTATATGGATATAGAGCTGGAACGGTGAAACCTAAATTGGCTGAGTTAAAAGAGCATGAACCCCCTGGGGAATTAGGAGTAGAACTCCTGGAAAGTGAATGGAATAGAATTGGGGAAGTGAGCTAGCCCTTGAGTACGGAGTACCAAGGAGAGCAGCTGTCCCCCTGTTTACTGCAGAGCGGAGCTAGTCGCCCCAGGGACCCGGGGTTAGGTCTGGCCACTTTGTACCGACTTTTGGCCCTCGTGTACACAGTACCGAGGAGAGCTATTAGTGTAGGGAGAGCACTAGCTACCCCACGGTCCTCGGGGTTTTGCTAGCCCTCCTACACCGACTTGTTTGGCCCACTGGGCAAACCAGGGTAGTTAGGCGAGGGTGCGCGGACTGTAGAGGGCCAAGACCCCTGTTTGGTTACTGTGGAGGGGTTGGACCCTTGTCTCTGGGAGGGCTCTGCCCTATACTGGTTCCGTGCTGTGCTTTGGGCGCACCCGTTAACGGAAATGGCTGACCGCGTGCCAGTGCGGGGTAGCTACCCGTGCATTTATCGCGCGTGCCGTAGTCACCGTTACGTCTGTCAGCGACCTTGGGGTGGTTGACTGACGGTAGGACCACCACGGGGGACTCTCCCGGTCAGGAGAGCACCACGTGTTACTTCTACTTTTCGGAAAAGTCTGCAATGAAGATCGTTCCCACGAGGAACATTCAAGATCAAGAGAAGGATCTGAGAAATAAATCAATAGTGAATAAATGGAAAAATATAAAGAAAGAAATTAAAAATATAACAGCTACTATCCACCTTACTGTTTCTTAGCTTTTAGTTGCCACTCTACTCAACGTTTCGCTGACGTGTCACCCTTGTTACCTTTTCAGGACCAGGTGTTGAGCAGCCAGAGTCGGTGGCTGCAGAGGGCGTTGGGCCTAGTAGAGCCCAGTAGTGTTACTTGTAGTACCCACTGTACTTTTCTTTCTGTTGTAGTGAGTAGTTTCTGTTACCCCTGTACTCTTTTCGTTGTAAGCTTCATGTTTATGTACCTGTTTAATTCTCTACTGTTGTGGTGGTGTATATTGTAGTATTTCTTTTCTTTATTGCTGTATTTTTTTACTGCTAGTTATATACATGGTGAATGTGATTTATTTTACTGCTCTTTTGGTTACTTTCTCATTGGACGACTGGGTCTTGGGATCAGTCGAGTCGGTCCGATTCTCGTGTCTCGTAGGGATTCGGGAATTGGGTCGTTACAAGATGGTATCAGAGCAAGGTCGTCCCGAGAAGTGAACCAACTGACTGGAAAATAACCAATTCACGTGTCTGTAACTAGGTAGCCACCACAATGTTTCTTTTGACATGTGCTCTTAGACTTCTTCGTTAGATATCGTTCCATATTGACGTGTTCCTTTCTGTTTCGCGTCTCTTTGTAGGAGATGCCTCGACGCGGGACTAGCGAGGCGGGCCGCGGGCACGGCCGAGGACGAGGTCGGCGTGTTGCGGTCGACGTCTCAGTGGACCAGCCACTGCTCCCGGGCATTTAGGCCCAGGACCTCGCCCAGCTGATAGGGACATAGTGCGAGAGGAGCTCCACCCACCGCCTCGAGCACCTCTCCATGGGGTTGCGGAGGGGGTCCCTAGGGTTGTGGAGGGGGAGTCCTCTGTGGGAGCACGTGACGGACGTGGTGCTGGATGTGGGGGATGGGATGGGCTGCCACCGCTCCCACCTTCCTCCGACACTTCTGTGTACGAGGCTTCTTTACCTGGAGGTGCACCAGCATCTCCACTGCAGCGTCACTTCGAGCTTTTCGAACAGTTCCGAAAGCTGAAGCCCCCCTCCTTCAAAGGAGATGAGGACTCGACTGAGCCGGAGGACTGGCTCGAGTAGATCGAGAAGGTTTTTGACACCCTTCGCCCCTTGGTGGAGTGCCACGTGGCCTTTGCCACGTACCAGCTGGAGAGTGCGGCACACAGGTGGTGGAGGGTGGTCAAGGGACAGGAGAGGGACGAGTCGACCTGGGACCAGTTCGTCACCCTCTTTTGCGAACCGTACTTTCCCCAGATGTGGCAGGACCAGAGGAGGCAGGAGTTCCACACTCTCCGCCGGGGGACGATGACTGTGAGCGCGTACCGCACGCATTTTCTGGAGCTGTCCCGCTTTGCAGCGACAGCAATAGCCACTGAGGAGGAGCACCTTTGGAGGTTCACCGAGGGGCTCCGGCCTGCGATTCGGGGGTATGTCAAACCTCTGAAGCTGCCTACGTTCTCGAGGGTGGTGGAGGCAGCTATGAGCTACGAAGAGACCAACCCGTCCGCGCGAGGTACTAATAGCGAGCGGAAGAGGCCCTATCAGCCAGACTTTTCACAGGGCTGGTGAGAGAGGAGACATGTGGTGCCTGTAGGAGAGCCGTCACGTTTTGCAGGGCCATTAGTGGCCTTTGGGGGCCCTCGACGGGGGCCAGTTGCTAGCACCGAACCCCCACCCAACCGACAACAGGGACCCACTGCGGGCGAGAGTTGGGTTCCCCTCTGTTACCAATGTGGCCAGTCGGGCCACATCAGGAGGGACTGCCCGTCTAGGGCAGGTCAGGAGATGCTTCCCGCGTCGAGCACTGGAGGGCAAGCAGGAGGCCGCGGTTTCCAGGCGCAAGGAGGAGGACAGCAGTCACGAGGAGGGTATCGGCCAGCAGCTTCCCGTCCGACGTAGAGTGTGGCTGCTTCGTCCGCACCTAGGGCTGAGGGGTGTATCAACGCCATGACACACAGGGATGCCAGAGCTTTGGGATCAGTGGTGGCAGGTATGGTTTCAGTTTCTGGTAGACTCATTTACACGCTTTTCGATTCCGACGCAATGCACTCGTTTGTCGCCTCCAGTTTTGCAGTTAGTTTGGGCCAGGATTATATGCTGTTAGAGGATCCGTTTGTGATCAGAGGTCCAAGTGGTCAGCTGTTTGTAGCTGAGGAGGTATACACGGGTTGCGAGGTTAGTATTGGGGGACATAGCCTTCCCGCTGACCTGATTATGATACAGATGGAGGACTTTGGCGTAATTCTGGGGATGGACTGGCTGTCCGCTTACCACGCCTTGGTGGACTGTTTTGAGAGGAAGATCGTCTTCTCCATACCGGAGTTGCCTTCTTTCGAGCTCCACGGTTAGCCAGTGGATGGAGGTTTTAGGTACATTTCTGCACTTCAGGCGGCGAGACTTTTGAGCCAGGGGTGTGAAGGCTTCTAAGCTTGTGTGGTGGCAGAGCCCAGCCTTGTGGTAGACTTCCAGAGTATCCCGGTGGTCAGAGAGTACCCCGACGTGTTCCCAGACGAGTTGCCAGGACTATCGCCCGAGCGTGAGATCGAGTTTGAGATCTCACTAGTACTAGGGACCAGCCCCATCTCCACCGCACCATACAGGATGGCACCACTTGAGCTGTGAGAGCTCAAGTCTCAGTTGCAGGATCTTTTGGAGAAGGGCTTTGTGAGGCCCAGCGCGTCTCCCTGGGGAGCCCCGGTACTGTTTGTAAGGAAGAAAGATGGTACCCTACGCCTTTGTGTGGACTGCCGACAGCTGAATAAGGTCACCATCAAGAACAAGTATCCGCTGCCGAGGATCGATGACTTGTTTGACCAGCTGCAAGGTGCCACGGTATTCTCCAAGATCGACTTGAGGTCTGGATACTACCAGTTGATGATCAAGGAGGCAGACGTCTCCAAGACAGCTTTCCGCACCCGGTACGAACATTACGAATTTTTGGTCATGCCGTTTGGGCTGACCAATGCCCTCGCTGCCTTCGTGGACTTGATGAACCGGGTGTTTAGACCGTACTTGGACCAGTTTGTGGTGGTATTCATTGATAATGTGCTCATCTATTCTCGAGATCAAACGCAGCACGGACAACACTTGCGGATGGTTCTGGACACACTGAGACGACGTAGGCTGTACGTCAAATACAGCAAGTGTGAGTTCTGGTTGAGGGAGGTGACCTTCTTAGGTCATGTGATCTCTGGAGATGGCTTGACAGTGGACCCAGCCAAGGTTGAGGCAATGCTCAGGTGGGAGAGACCGCGTACGGTTACTGAGATTCGCAGTTTCTTGGGACTGACAGGCTACTACAGGTGGTTTATCAGGGGCTTTTCACAGATTGCACGTCCTATGACACAGTTGACCCGGAAGGATGTGCCCTTCACTTGGACAGCACCTGTGAGGCGTGTTTTCAGGAGCTGAAGGAGAGGCTGACTTCGGCTCCCGTGCTCACCATCCCTGACAGTAGTGGCGGGTTCGTTGTGTACATGGACGCCTCCTTGCAGGGGTTAGGGGGTGTGCTCATGCAGAGGGGTCACGTTGTCACTTACGCTTCGCGGCAACTGAAGCCCCATGAGCATAGCTACCCTACCCACGACTTGGAGCTGACAGCTGTTGTCTTCGCGCTGAAGACCTGGAGGCACTACTTGTACGGTGAGACCTTCGAGATTTTCACAGATCACAAGAGCCTCAGATACCTATTTGATCAGAAGGAGCTCAACATGAGACAGAGACGTTGGTTGGAGCTCCTGAAGGACTATGACTGCAACATTTCCTACCACCCGGGAAAGGCCAACGTAGTGGCTGACGCCTTCAGCCAGAAGGCGCCCGCACACTTGGTTCGTTTACAGGTGCAGAGTTGGAGCCTTTTGGAAGAGATGGGCAGTTGGCGACCCCTAGAGTGACGGGGGCACTGTGGGGCAGTGACTGTGACACGACAGACGAGTCCAGAGCTGATAGATCGCATCATTACAGGACAGATGGCTAACCCGTACTTGCAGTCCTTGCACGACAAAGTACTGTCAGGAGACCCGGGGGACTTCTCTTTCACAGACCAGGTGTTTCGCTTGAGGGGACGTTTGTGCGTTCCCCGAGATGAGGAGCTGTTGAGAGAGCTCCTGACTGAGGCACATGGTTCTAGATTCACCATACATCCTGGAAACACGAAGATGTACCATGACTTGAGACGCGAGTTTTGGTGGAGGGGGATGAAGCGAGATGTGGGTGAATTCGTGTAGCAGTGTTTAGTGTGCCAGCAGGTGAAAGCCGAGCATCAGAGGCCTGCAGGGCCGCTACAGCCACTTTCAGTGCCAGAGTGGAAGTGGGAGAGTATCACCATGGACTTGGTGGTGGGCTTACCTGTTACCCATGGAGGACACGACGTAGTCTGGGTAGTCGTTGATAGATTGACGAAGACGATGCGTTTCTTGCCGATCTAAGTCACCTTGGGACCAGCACAGTTGGCAGAGAGGTATATCCGCGACGTGGTACGTCTACACGGAGTTCCACGGGAGATCATATCTGACCGGGATACTCGCTTTACGTCCCAGTTTTGGGTTGAGTTTCAGCAGGCCCTGGGGACGCGGTTGAGGTTTAGTATAGCTTACCACCCCCAGACGGACGGACAGTCTGAGCGCACGATACAGACACTTGAGGACCTTTTGCATGCCTGTGTATTGGACTGGAGGGGCTCTTGGGAGGAGCACTTGCCCCTGGCGGAGTTTGCATATAATAATAGTTATCAATCGAGCATCGGCATGGCACCCTACGAGGTTCTGTACGGACGGAGATGTACGGCTCCCTTGAGTTGGGTTGAGGTGGGGACCAAGTGGGAGGTTGGCCCTAGGCTGATCTGGTAGAGTTAGGAGGTAGTCGAGCAGATTCACAGGCGACTCCGCACTGTCAGGAGTAGGCAGAAGAGCTACGCAGATCGGAAACGCAGAGAGGTGCAGTTTGAGGTTGGGGACCACGTCTTCCTTCGTGTTTCGCCCATGAAGGGCCTGCAGCGGTTTGGGGTGAGAGGGAAGCTTGCGCCGAGGTTCGTGGGGCCCTTTGAGGTCCTGGAGTGGGTTGGACCCATTGCTTACAGGCTTGCCCTCCCTCCTCAGCTTTCTGGTGTGCATGACGTGTTCCACGTGTCCAACCTCAGGAAGTACGTCGCCGATCCCAGTCACATCCTGAGTCACGAGAGCGTCGAGGTGGGCGACGACCTGACCTACCCCGAGCGGCCAGTGCAGATTCTTGATAGAGTCGTCCGCAGTCTGAGACGAAGGCAAGTACCCCTGGTGAAGGTCATGTGGAGGAGCCAGTGGTATGAGGAGGCTACCTGGGAGCCCGAGGCGGTGATGCGGGAGCGGTACCCGGAGCTTTTCGCGGGTACGTCTTTTCGGACTGGCTTCGGTCCTCTTTGAGTTTGTTATGCATATATTGTTCCTACCCGCCACCTAGTTAGCGCAGGTTTCGGGGACGAAACTTCCTTTGAGTTTGTTATATTGTTACGAACATGGCATCAGGCGTCGTTTGAGACGTCTGGGAAGTGGCCCAGACGTCTGGCCAGACGTCTGGAGGCCTTCCCAGACGTCTGGTATTAAATTTTTTCAGCGTACGGGTTCACGTCTACGCGCATGCACGCGCAGATTGATCGCGCAGACATGATCGCGAGGGGGCGAGCTTGCCGGGGGAGCTAGAGCCGGCCGGCGGGAGAGCAGCGAGCGTGGGGTGTCGCGGAGGAGTTGCTGCAGCTCAGGCAGCAGGTGGACGTAGCGCGACACAGCCGCGCGTTGCGGGAGGAGAGCGAAAAGGATCCTGATTCTGGGAAAATTTCCCAGAATCAGATGTCTGGACTTATGTCCAGACGAAGCAGAAGACGTCTGGAGGAAGGTCCAGACGTCCGACAGGTACAATATTTGTTTTCTCCTTCCGCGTGTACGGCCATGCAGCCGTTCCGCCGAGCTCTTCTGTACCATTTCGTGATGCGAGTGGGTGTGTGTGTGTGCAGGATTTGTTCGGGAGGGCGGCAGGGCTCGCCATCGCACACAGATCAGACGTCTGGGCACAGAACCAGGCGACGGAGAGGGCTTCTAGACGTACGGGGTGACAATCGGACGTCTGGAAACTATGTCCCGACGGTCCAGCGGGCTTCTGGACGTCTGAAGGACTGCGCAGACCAAGGTATGACCTGAGCTACCTTTTAAGACGTCTGGAAGAAGTTCCAGACGTCTGATTTTGGACAGACAGGTTGTTTTTGACCCGTTTAGGGTCCGTTCGGAGTCCGTTTTCCGTGGTTCAAGTTTCGTTCTTCCTAGATTTAATTCCTCTACCTATTTACAGTAATTTTATACTATTCTGAGTAGCTCCTTGTCTTTGATCTTTGTATTAGGACCCCGTTCCGTTGCGGCTCTGGGGGTTGCGGAGGCGCGCGGGATTGCCGATCACGCCCCTAATACTCCCGATCTTGCGGGTAGAGTGGCCCTTTCCAACTTTTAATCAAAAATTATGCAATTGTGAAATAATTAATAGAGTCTAGGGCATTGCATGAACCCTAGGGCTGAAAAATTAGATTGAATGATAGATCCTAGGGTATTGCATGAATCCTAGGACTGGAAAACTAGATTGAATGATAGATCCTCGGGTATGACATGAATCCTAGGACTGGAAAACTAGTTGAATATATAAACATTGCAGTCTTGGAAAACTAGAAAGGAAACGATAACTGCCTGTAAATTGGTTAACAGATGCCCGTTTATGAATGAATAATTACGGTTGAGAACATGGGTTATATGGATATAGAGCTGGAACGGTGAAACCTAAATTGGCTGAGTTAAAAGAGCATGAACCCCCCGGGGAATTAGGAGTAGAACTCCTGGAAAGTGAATGGAATAGAATTGGGGAAGTGAGCTGGCCCTTGAGTACGGAGTACCAAGGAGAGCGACTGTCCCCCTGTTTAGTGCAGGGCGGAGCTAGCCACCCCAGGGACCCAGGATTTGGTCTGGCCACTTTGTACCGACTTTTGGCCCTCGTGTACACAGTACGGAGTAGAGCTACTAGTGTAGGGAGAGCACTATCTACCCCACAGGCCCCGGGGTTCTGCTAGCCCTCCTACACCGACTTTTTAGGCCTACTGGGCAAACCAGGGTAGTCAGGCGAGGGTGCGCGGACTGTAGAGGGGCAAGACCCCTATTTGGTTATTGTGGAGGGGCTGGACCCCTGTCATTGAGACGGCTCTGCCCTATACTAGTTCCGTGCTGTGCTTTGGGCACACCCGTTAACGGAAATGACTGACCGCGTGCCAGTGCGGGGTAGCTACCCGTGCGTTTATCGCACGTGCCGTAGTCACCGTTACGTCTGTCAGCGACCTTTGGTTGGTTGACTGAGGGAAGGACCACCACGGGGGACTCTCCCGGCCAGGAGAGCACCACGTGTTTTGCTTTTCGAAAAGGACTGCAATGAAGATCGTTCCCACGAGGAACATTCAAGATCAAGAGAAGGATCTGAGAAATAAATCAATAGTGAATAAATAGAAAAATATAAAGAAAGAAATTAAAAATATAACAGCTACTGTCTACCTTACTGTTTCTTAGCTTTTAGTTGCCACTCTACTCAGCGTTTCGCTGACGTGTCACCCTTGTTACCTTTTCAGGACCAGGTGTTGAGCATCCAGAGTCGGTGGCTGCAGAGGGTGCTGGGCCTAGTAGAGCCCAGTAGTGTTACTTGCAGTACCCACTGTACTTTTCTTTCCGTTGTAGTGAGTAGTTTCTGTTACCCCTGTACTCTTTTCGTTGTAAGCTTCACGTTTATGTACCTGTTTAATTCTCTACTGTTGTGGTGGTGTATACTGTAGCATTTCTTTTCTTTACTGTTGTATTTTGTTACTGCTAGTTATATACATGCTGAATGTGGTTTATTTTACTACTCTTTTGATTACTTTCTCGTTGGACGACTGGGTCTTGGGATCAGTCGAGTCGGTCCGATTCTCGTGTCTCGTAGGGATTTGGGAATCAGGCTGTTACAAGCAGTGTGGCGGTGAGTAGGCGTCGCCAGAGTGTTGCCGAAGGCAGAGAAGATGAAGTGCGTTGAGGGAGAAACGGTGGTCGTGCGTGTGTGTAGAGAGTAGGAAAGCGAAATAGAAAGAGAGATAGATTAAGAGAGGGACTTAGCGAGGTGGTAGGGAGGCGAAGAGCTCCGGTGTTGATCGACAGGTTTCGGAGGAGGAAGAAGCGGTGAGGGGGTGACGATGATGCAGACGGAGGAACGCCCTCCCTTTGGTTGGGGAGTGTCACAACGAAGAGAGGAAGAGCTTCGGTCGTCCAATTTGATGGTTGGATGGCCAGAGGAGGGAGGTCTAGAGAGGTCTCCGGAGCAGGGATTTTTGGTGGCCGGAGGAGGGGAATCAGGGTCATTTGGCTCCCAAAAACTTGCTGAAAAGAATGACCATGCATTGTGGGATCTTATATAGGCCACAGGAAGCCTTTCCAAGATTGGAAAGAAGCTTCCAAGCTCGGAAGGTTGTTGCAAAATAGGATACCGGAGCCTTTGAAAGGTTCGCATGGCCTTTTGAGAAAGACTTAGAGCCCAAGGAATGGCTCAAATGGAAGGCAACTTCCCAAGGAATCCTTGTATCAATTTTGGGAGTGATTGATTGAGAATCAAGTGAGAAATCCTCACTTGAAACTTGACAGTGAAGGTTTAACCTTCCAAAAATGGTGTGGGGACCTGCTTGTGAAGTAGACGAAGAAGTTGGGGGGCTATTTGAAAGAAAATTCAAAAGTTAATGGTCTGAATGCGATAGAAAGAGTCTGATTGGAGAAAACTGCAGACTTGGTCAAGATGATTTCAAATTGGGCCTAAATTTTGGTACAAACCTAATTTGGACCAAAGGAATCCAATTGTGAAGTTGGATTTTGATTTTGACCAAGTTTGATTGCATAAATTATGCAAAAACGTAAATTAGGGCTAATATCAGTCTGAGACTATTTTGGGTCAAGACGGGTTCTGATGGTCAAATTGAAGATACCAAACCCTAGAGAATATTTTTCTATGAATTTTAGAGGGTTTAGGTGAATTTTATCCTAACCAGAACCTCAGTTAATTAAGTGGGTCTATTTTTAGGGTTTCAAAAGTCATTTAATTCTCAAAACATGCGAAAACCCTTTTCTGTCTGTTCTAACCCACTTGTTAGATTCTTAAGATCATTTAACCCTTGATTACCCCCTGAGAAAACCTATGGTTGTGCTGCATTCAAGATATGATGGTAAAATTACAATTTTAACCTTGATTTCTTGTCATTCTCTCAGAATGATTCTGCAATGAATTACAATCCTTTGGCGGTGATGTAGGAGCATTTAATGACTTAATCAGATTAAATTGAGCTAGTTATGGCTTATGATGGTGTTCCCATCAGTTGACCATGACGAGGAGGTGCGGATGATGGTAGCGGCTTGACGAGTGGCGACCGGTGGCAGTTGCCGGAGAGGAGGATGCCGCCGGAGGTGGGGGTGGATCCATGCTTGCGTAGGGCTGCAGATGGCCCGTTTGAGGGTATGGTTGGTCTTGTGGAGTCGAGGTGAACTTGGTGGAGGCAACGATGCATCGAATGGTGGCTGGCATTGGTGGCAATGTGGAGGTGGTTGAACGTCGGTGATGGGTTCTTCTCCATTGACAGAGGTCGAAGAAGAAGAAGAAGAAGAAGAAGAAGAGATGGAGGAGGGCGAGGCTGGCTGCTGTGGTTGTCGGTGCGAGCGTGCATGTGTACGCAAGGAGGGCACGTTGAGGCAGCACGCGAGCGCGTGAGTGGGGTTGCTGTTGCGTAGATGGCACTGCGTGCGAAGGTATGCACACAAGGGTCGTGCGCGGGTGAGGACTGTGGCGTGATCGGGTTTTTGCGCGATTTGTAATTAGGGTTTTTAAGATCATTACAACGTGCAAAATTTGAGTCGCTTTTAAATTTATAATCCTAGATAGGGAAGTATCTAGGGCCGTTTAAGGAGGCCAAATGTTTGCAAAATATATGTCTCTTACTTGGAAATGGAAATCAACTTTCTTTTTGATATTTTTTCGATATATATTTTTTAGGATTTTTGAATAAATAAGGCAATGCGAAATGTTGGCGGGAAAAAAGGCTAATTCTAACTTAGCAACTAGGTGACAAGAATGACCTCTTCTTAAGCTCACCCTAGGCAAGTGAGGGCTTAGGATAATTGGGAAGAGGGTGTGAAAGTGCTAGAACAAAATAAAAGCGAGAAAAAGATGCACCAAATTAAAAAAGCAATTTTATAGGAAATGGCTTTTTATTTTTCAATTATAGAGGGAAGCTTCTATGACAAAAAATGAAGCTAAAAAGTGAATGAAACAAAAATCCTGGATGATGATGGTGAAGATGGTGAAGCTCTTGCTCCAACTATGGCTGCTTCCACAGTTAAAATGGGCTCCTCCTTCTCCTTCTTCTTGAACCAAGATGTGGTCTCCTCCTGGCAAGCCTGAAGGGGGGCGTGCCTTGGCTCCTCCAAGGTGGAAGCTACCACCTTTAGGTCTTCTCCAAGGGTGGGCGTGCACCACCCTTCCTCTTCCAATTGCCTGGCCGTCCTCCTAGTGGAATGCTCCTCCTCTTTGGCATGGCACAAGAAGAGAGTCGGGGAAGAAGGCACCAAGGGGGCGGGTAGGATGCCCCCTTAATCTTCTTCTCTCCTTCATCTTGGCCATAAGTTAGGGTGGATATAGGGTGGAATTAAAACTAATGGAGGATGAGTTTTTAGTGGTGGTTAGGAGGGTTTTTATAGAGGTGGAGAAGGGGGTAGTTGGCGTGGGTTAGATGTAGGGCTAGGATGGGTTCTAGGAGTTGGTTAGGTGATCCTATGGTGGAGGGTGTTTGGCATCACCTTAGGGGATGTGGTGGTGGTTATGGTGGTGGAGAGGCACCATAGGTTGGCACCACCATGGAGAGGCGCCATGGTTTTGGCACCAACTATGGGAGGCTTCTAGAAGGTGGGTAGGTGTAGGGTGGTGATGGCTTGAAGGGGTAGGTTAAGGTGGATATGGGAGGTGAAGTTGGCGCCAAAAAGGGGGGTAGTTAGGGTGGTTTTGGTGCCAACTTCTTTGTGCCCTTTGGTGGTGGTTGAGGGGTGAAAGGTGGTGCTGGTGGTAGTGCCAACTTGGAGTGGAGGTGGAGCTAGCTTAGGTGGTCTTAGGTGGGCTTAGTTGGTGGAGCTAGTTAGGTAGGGTTTTAGGGTGGTGGATGGCCAAGGGAACTGGAGCTTAGCTAAGCTAAGCTAGCTAAGCTAGCTTAGCTAGTAGTAGGGTAGAGGAGTAGGCAAATGGAGCTAGGGTTTGAGGGGAGGAGCTGGACAGAAGAAGTCTGGAGCTGAATTGGAGCTATTAGCTGCTAAAGAGGGTGGCATGAAGCTACTTTAGCTGGCTTAGCTTGCTAGTTCTTTACTAGCTGCTAAGTCAAGCTAAAGTAAGCTGGCTTTTGCTGAAAGGAGTTGAGGTGAGCTAGGTCTGATGCTCCCAGGGAGGGCCTAGCTAGTTGAGGTAGCTAAGGTAGCTTAGCTCAACTAAGTTGAGCTAAGCTAAGTTCCCGGGAGCTAGACTTGAGCTTCCTGAGTTAAGATGAAGTCATCTTCAGCTAGCTGGAGTTGAGTGGAGCTGGATGTAGCTAGTCTTGAGCTATGGTGAACTCCAGTCAACTTAGTTGAGCTAGCTAGAGCTCATAATGAATTGATGGGAGCTGAGATGAGCTAGACTTAGTTAAGTTGAGTTGGATCTGAGCTTACTTGAGCTAAGGTGAGCTAAAATGAGCTCTCCTGAGCTGCCATTCAGTTAAGATGAGCTGAATGGGGCTAGGATGAGCTAACCCTAGTTTAAGTGAGCTGGATTACAGCTATGGTGAGTTGGATCAAGCTGAGTTCCAGCTGGTTTGAGCTTCTCCTTCACCAGTTGCCTTCCTGAGTGCTAGGGCTCTAGGGATCTGACAACCTATTTATCCCTAACACTCACAAAAACACATCAAAATACAATAAAAAATGCAATGCATGCCTAACCTAATTAATGCCTAAATGCAACCCAAAAACCTGTTTGCAGAGCAAAATCCTAAGAGCTAGGTTTGTTTTAATGCATAAGAATGATGATAAATTGGCATTTATCATGGTACGCATGGCCGTAGGCACGCGAGGGGCTGATGCGGCTGGTGCATGTAAGGGCGCGTAGGTGACTTTGAAGAAGAAGAGGCCAGTGACCTTGCTGCTGTTGGGTTGTTGTTGAGGCTGCTGGTGGAGGTTGAAGATGAAGATGGTGGAGCACAGTGATAGACGTTGAGGCAGAGCACGGTTGTGAAGCTCACAGTAGAGACGAGACACAGTGGCGAGTTGTGAATGCAGTAGCAGATGCGGTGGTGGTGTGGAGGTTGTGGTGAACGCTGTCGATGACGAGGTGTCGTGGTTGTGGATGTCGGTGCTGTCACCACTGACCGTGGTGATGGATTTGTCGTGGGTGAGATGCGGTGGTGATCGTGGCCATCGGTGGCAGAGCGTGGTGGCGGAAGGTGGACTTCACGGTGGATGGGCGGAGCGCGGTTCGCGATTGGTGGTGGCACACGGTGGAGAGGTTGCCTCTTTGTTGGTTGCCTGTGGGGAGATGTGGAGAGGGGGGCTTCCTCCCCATGGAGGAGAGATCGTTCCCCCCTGTCCTTTTGCCTTCTTGTTATATAGAGAGAAAAGAGAAAGAGAATCAGAGAAGGAGAATCGTTAAAGGAGAGATTTGAGGGAGAGAGAGATTCATGAGGGAGAGAGAGAGAGAATAAGGAAGGTGTGCTTGTTGAACGTGCGAATCGCTACGCTAACGTGTTTGGTTTTAGAAAACCTGTCGTTGTAGCTTGAAAGTGAAGAATTCGTGTTCAACAAATAAAATTTACACCGAAATGAAAATTCCGGGTCGAATACAGGGAGGCAGACGTTTGATTTAAAATCTACGCGTTTCTTTTTATTTGTCATGAAGTAATTCAATTTAAAACTATCTAATTATTTACAATAAATAGAAGATAGAGAGAGAGGGCAAGAGAGAGAGAATATTACACATAGAAATCAAAATGAGATGTAAAATAAACAAAGAATTTATCACTAAGGAGTTTGTTCATTACAACTAGAAAGCATTAAAAGAATGGAGGGAGAAATGTCCTCTTCGACGAATGCTTGGAGGACGAATAGAACTACACTAGAAAGTAGTAAAAAGAATAGGGAGAGAGAAATCCTCCTCGACAGTCGCTTGGAGGACGAGCCGGACAGGATGACGCCTGGACGAAGGAGGACGAAGCAGAAGAATGGGAACGGAGTAGCATGCCGTCATCGTCGCGGGATCCACTTCCGAAGGGCTACGAAAATTTGGACTTCATCTCGTGAGAAGCATCCCGGGTGTGGGACAAGCTTCTCTTGAGCTTTGGAGAGGTAGAGAAGAGAAGGAAGGGATGAGAATTTTGTATGGAGGGGGTCTCCTTTTATAGTTGCAAGGTGTGGGGGCAAAATGGTCATTACATCTTTAAAATAATAAATGAGGGGTCTTTAGTGACGGATAAATCCGTCACTAAAGCCCCCAACGTGGGCGTAGCACCCGTGCCTGATAGCGAAAATACGCGGTTTGTTAAAATACGTCGTTGTAACGCGTAAATCCGCTTTCGCTCTTAAATTTATATTCCTAGATAGGGGAGTATCTAGGGTCGTCCAAGGAGGCCAAATGTTTGCAATAGTGATTCTCTTGCTTGGAATACAATCTCAACTTTCTTTTTGGTATTTTTCAATATATCATTTTTTTGTTTTAAATTAAGACAACATGCAGAATGGTGACGGGAAGGTGATTTACACTTCAATTTAAAATACTACTTCTAAGTGGCAAGTAGAGCCTCTCCCTAAGCTCACTCTAGGCAAGTGGAAACCTAGAATAATTAGGGAGAGGAAGTGAAGAATGCTGAAAATAAGCAAATAGAAATGCAAACAAGATATACGAAGAAGGCAACTAGATAGTTGATAAAGTGTTTAACAAAAATGCCTAGTAGAGGAATGCTTCTACTACTAGATAATTGAAGTAAAAGGAAACACAAATCCTCTAAATAGATGGTGAAGAAGAGGGCTTCTTGCTCCAAGGTTGGTGGCTCCCAAGCTTGAAAAGAATCCTTCAACTCCTTCCTTGCAGAACTCCGCCAAAGTGATGACCTCCAAGGCAAGCCCTAAGGGGGCGTGCCCTAAGTTTCTCTCCAAGGGTGGACGTCCACCCTAAGCTTTTCTCCTTTGCCTGGCCGTCCTCCTTGAAGTGGGAGAGTCCTCCTCCTTGGCGTGGCTCAAGTTGAAGAGAGTGGGGAGAAGAAGGCACCAAAAGGGCTGGTGATGTGCCCCTTTAATCTCCTTCTCTACTCCTTCTTCTTGGCCGTAGGTATAGGTGGTTTTGGTAGAAAATATACTAAGGGAGGATGCCCCAAAATGGTGGTAGGTGGTGGCCTTTTATAGAATAGGAGGGGGGCTATGGTGACCTTTGAAATGGATGGCTAGGATGGAAGGAGGGAGGTGGTTAAGGATCCAATGGCCAAGGGTGTTTGGCGCCACCTTAAGGGACACCTAAGGGGTAGTTATGTGTGTTGACACCCCTTGATATTGGCGCCAAAATGGCTTCTAGAAGAGGGTCTAAGTTGGCGCCAAGAAGGATTCTAGAAGGGGGGTTAGGTGGATGGCTAGGATGGCTTATGTGGGTAGGTGTAGGGTGGATAAAGGGGCTGAAAGTGGCGCCAATATAGAGGTGGTTAGGGGTGGTTTTTGGCGCCAACTTGAAGTGTCTTTTGGTGGAGATAATGGGGTGAAGGGATGGCTAGGAGGTGGTGCCAACTTGAGTAGGGTAGCTAGCTTAGGTAGGCTTGAGTTGGTGGAGCTAGCTAGGGTTGATTTTGGAGGTAATGAATGGCCAAGGAGCTGGTTGTTAGCTAAGCTAAGCTAAGCTAAGATAAGCTAAGCTAGCTTAGCTAAAGGTGGAGTAGAGGAGAAGGTGTTGGAGCTAGGGTTTGGAGGAAGGAGCTGAGGAGAAGAAGTCTGGAGCTGGAGCTGGAGCTGGCTGCTGCTGAAGAGGCTGGCATGGGGCTACTCTAGCTGGCTTAGCTTGCTAGTTCTTTGCTAGCTACTAAGCCAAGCTAAAGTGAGCTAGCTTCTACCAAAAAATGAGCTGAGGTGAGCTAGGTCTGGTGCTTCCGGGGAGAATCAAGCTGGTTGAGGCAGCTAAGGTAGCTTAGCTCAACTGAGTTGAGCTAAGCTGAATCCCCGGAAGCTGGACTTGAGCTTCCTGAGCTGAGATGAATTCTTCTTCAGCTGGCTGGAGTTGAGTGGAGCTGAATGTAGCTGGATCTGAGCTGGGGTGAACTCCTGTCAACTCAGCTGAGCTAGCTAGAGCTCCCTGTGAACTAGTGGGAGCTGAGATGAGCTAGACTCAGCTAAGTTGAGCTGGATCTGAGCTGACTTGAGCTAGGGTGAGCTAAGGTAAACTCTCTTGAGCTGCCATCCAGCTGAGATTAGCTGAATGGAGCTGGGATGAGCTAACCCTAGTTCAAGTAAGCTAGGTTCCAGCTATGGTGAGCTGGATCAAGCTGGGTTCCAACTAGTCTGGGCTTCTCCTTCACCAATTGCCTTCTTGAGTGCTAGGGTTTTAGGAATCTGTGAATCTGTACATCCCTAACACTCACAAAAACACATTAAAACAATAATAAAAAATGCAATGCATGCCTATCCTAATTTATGCCTAAATGCAGCCCAAAAACCCGTTTGCGGAGTAAAATCCTAAGAGCTAGGTTAGTTTTAAAGCATAAAAATGATGATAAACTGGCGTTTATCACACCCCCATGCTTATCTTTTGCTAGTCTCTTAGCAAAACATTAATTTTTTTGGAAAACGGAATTTTTGGGAAATCTAATTTTTTTTTTATTTTTGAGGAGAAAAAGAGATTAAGGGACCTTGGTAGATTAAAACACAGGAGATACGGGATTTGTTGAAGATAAACATCAGGATTTGTTTTTGGATCCAACCATTAGATAGAACGGGATCAATATATCCTCAGAAAATTCGCAAATTAACCCCTTGTTAATTCAGATGACTTGAAATGTTTGTTTTTAGGATTTTTCTGGCTCGTGAATCTGATTCGCAACTTGCAAATTCCTTTAAAACCTTGTGTCTGTGCTTGTGAAAAGCCAACTTTTATAAGGACGTGTTATTATTATTATTATATATATATATATATATTTTTTTTTTTTTTTCTCCCCCATGCTTATTTTTAGCTTAGTCTTACAACAGATGTGTCGGTATCATCATTCCCGTTACCATTCCTCGAGGGGGCTCTGGCGCCAGTACTTCGGGATAGCACTGTCCATGACACCACCCAGGAGCTCACAACCCCATAACACGATGCGGTGAAAAGGGGCGCTCCAAGCAAACTCAAGCTCTTGCTCCGACGCTATAGGTAGAGCACCGTCCAAGACACTTGAGCTGCTGAAATGCGCTTTAATGCTCCGTCTAAAGATATGAAATATAGATATAGAGCAGCGCCAAGGCGGTAACATGTTGACATCGCGTCCTCAAAGAAGGTTTTTTCCTTCTTCTCGACGGTGGGAACTCAAACCAATGATCTGCTTCAGACTTTTACTAAATCCAAACAAGGGAGTTTTTTCAAATTTTTAGTTGTTGGCTTGTGTGTAAAAATTGACACAAGAAGTTTCTCAAGAATCGCAGGTTTTTGAATCAAAAACTAAGTCAAATACTTTCCATATTACAAAATAGGATCAAGTCACCTGAACTATCATGAGTTCAGGTGGAATTTTAGAGAAGGATATCTGATCTAGTCTAAAATAGACCCTGGAATTCTAATGATCAGATCCATATCCTTATCCTTAGTTTGTTAAGGATTAAATCCCCTTGTACCAGAAGTGAATTTTTCGACCTTAGTCCTGATTTCAAAATTTTTCCTCAAAAAGTTTTCAACAATTTTTTTTTTTTTTTTTGGTATGCAAGCAGGAAATAAATTAAAGAAAATTGCATGTTTTTAGGTTTTAAACATCCTAAATCGATCGTAAAAATTTAAAAAACACCCCCCCATTCTCAAGATATGCCATGTCCTCATGCATTAGGAGGGAAAAGGAATCACCTTAGTGAAGAACGGTCAGGTTTAGGATGAATAAAACCTGGAAAAAGAAGAAAAAAGGAAAGCAAGAAAATGATGGGTTACCTCCCATCCAGTGCTATCTTTTACGCCATTCAGCCGGGCGTGAAGGTATGCACAGAAGACGGAAAATCATGTAAATAATTGGACACTTGAATGCCCGCAAAAAAGGTGTCTTCGTCTAGATCCCTAGAAAATTGATTAGAAATAATATTGGGATCAAAGTGAGATGGAAATTGATAAGTGTGGCCCGAGTCTGGCCATGGTTTTAATTCAGGTTGTGTGCCAAACTCGGGCGGGGTTGGTGGCAGGTCCGTAAGAAAGGGGTCGGGGAAGGAATGGTGAGTTAGTGTGGAAAAATTAGGTGCGTTAATAGTGGGTGGGTCAGGGGGGGTATCAGGAACAAATTTGGAGTCAAGACAAGTTTCCGGATCACAGATCTCGCCGACCACTGAGTTTGAATCAGAATCCTCAAAAAAACTGTGGTCGGTAAGGGTATCTATTAACATTGTCTCCTCCACCATATTAGAAATTTCAGTATCTGAGTCCTCAAAGAAGTTATCATCATGGAATCTCCTGGAGGATTTAAAAATATCTAAGGTGATAGTTTGGCCTGCACAGTTGATATCCATTTTGCCTGTGTGGCAATTGATATTTGCCTTTGCAGTAGCCAAAAAGGGGCGTCCAAGGATTATCGGGGAGTCCAGTAATGATTCGGGTGCCTCAATGTCAAGAACCAGAAAGTCTGCAGGGAAGACACAATTCTGGACCTTGACTAATACATCCTCAACAATCCCACGAGGTTTGATTGTAGATCGGTCGGCTAATTGCAGGGTAACCTCGACGGGTTTTAATTCACCGATCTGAAATTCTTCGAATAAACTTGTGGGAATAATATTTACAGAGGCACCAAGATCAAGGAGGGCGCGATTAAATGTAGTGTCATCAATAATTACAGAAATTAAAGGCGCCCCCGGATCTTTCATCTTAGGAGGCAGCTTACTCTGTATGACAGAGCTTACTGTCTCTGAAAGATGCACCTGTCCTAGATTTTTAGCCTGCCTTTTAGGAGTACAAATATCCTTCAAAAATTTAGCATAGGCAGGTATATATTTGATGGCATCTAGGAGAGGGATGTTGATATGAACTTGCCCAAATAGCTCCATGAGTTCTTCTGTAGTGGGCTCAGATTTCTTTCTTTTGTTGGTGGTAGGGTAGAGAGCTTGTGGGAAAGGGATAGGAATCTTGTCTTGAGATTGTTGTTGTTCTTTTTCTTCCTGATGGGGAGGTGGGGAGTCAACTTGCACATGTATCTTACCAGGTTCGTGCGAAGGCTCGGGGTCAGTGGTGGTTTTCCCATTCCTCAAGGTAACTGCATGTGCAGTCGGATTATTATTTGGAGGAGGTGGGGGGGCCTGTGATTGCAGGAACCTGGGCGGCTGCTGAGGTGGATTAGGAGGAGGCTGATTTGGATAATGTGGATTTCTGCCCATATAATGGTTTCCTTGGTGATTAGGGTTGGGTATGGGTTGGGACGGAAGATGTCCTACAGGTCTTTGCGTGGGAGTAACCCCAATCTGATTGTTCAGATTTGTGATGTTGCGGGTTACTTCCGTCATTTTTGTTTGCATATCCTGCAGGGTTCGCAACATCTGGGCATTGATATCTTGTTGGGATGGCCCAGGATGGAAATTTGGATTCGACCCATACCCATTAAAATGATATGGTTGGGAGGAAACTTGATTATTCCAGGAGTAGTTCGGGTAATTTTTCCAATTGGAAGAATTTTTAAAGGGCTCCTGGATGGCAGAAATATTTTGAGTGGGGTTAAGATCTGGATAGTTGTAGTTCCCCAGTGAATCATGGGCAACCTCAGAATAATCAACAGGGGTAGTGTTGAGATTGTGCAAATTTTCTCTTTGTGGAAAGTTAGGTTGGGTTAGATGTGGGTGTGGAGCTTGAGTTGAAGTGGCTAGTCTTTCCTCAATTTTCTTTTGATTAATATGCATCTGGTCGAGTTTTTGAGCAATCAATTGAAGATCATCTTGGGTGACAGGGATAGATTGAGTGCCTATTTCATGAACACCGAACTGCGGGTTTTGGGTTCTGCAAAATGTGTTCATGGAAGCTTGATTAAATGAGTTTTCACTCATTTCTTCGAACAGGTCATAGGCACTTTCTGCATCTTTATTTAAAAAGTTGCCGCCACACGAGGCGTCGACAAACTGTCGGATTTGATCTTCTAATCCATGATAGAAGATTTGTACGAGCTGCCATAAAGGAATCTCGTGGTGCGGGCAACTTCTTAAAAGGTCTTGAAATCTTTCCCAAGAATCATGGAAAGTTTCACCAGATTTTTGGTGAAAGGTCGTAATAGATCTTCGTAAGGAATTGGTACGACCTATGGGAAAGAATTTCTTGAGGAAGGCACTCTTGAGTTGAGGCCATGTTGTAATGGGTCGGCCAATGGTCCTGAACCAATAAGCGGCCTTATCTTTAAGAGATAATGGAAAAAGCCGCATCAGCCATATGTCTTCTTGCACATTTCGGGAACGGGTTGTCTGTGCAAGAAGAGTTAGTTCTTCAAGGTGGCTGAAAGGGTCTTCCCTAGGAAGGCCATGAAAGTGTTTAATCAGGTTCAGGACGGCTGGCTTGATCTCAAAGTCCCCCTCAGGTATGACCACCCCTGGTCGTTCCTCATAATAAGACGGATCATAGAAATCTTTTAGAGGAACAACAGGCTGCTGACAGGGTGGTGGGTTTGGCCTTGGATTGGCTAGGTTTTGGATGTTCCTAGTCAATGTTTGTTGATTGGAATTTAATTTATTAATTTGATCGGCCATCAATTTTAAAAGATCAGGTAGGGGGTCTTGATGTTGTGTGTGGGGCAACTCAAGATTGGGGAGCTCCAAGTGTGGAAAGTTACTGGTGGTTGGGTTTTGGGTGGAAGGGTTAGAATTAGGGTTAGAGGTGGGGTTAGAGGTAGACGTGGAAGGGTCAGTGGACCTATTTTGTTGTGTTTCCATTTTTTCAGGAGAAGACAGAAAAAGTGGTCTTTTTACGTGGGGGGCGAAATCAAATGGTCCTTCCAAGTGCGGATTTTGAGATCGTCGCCCGTGCATAAAATGGAAGAACGGGGAGGGGAGGAGAAGAGAAAGAGATGAGAGAAAGTGTGCAATTCAAACAAACAAAAACTAGACCTAACTTGATTGTGACTCCCTAATAATAATAACCTAAGACTTGGTCTATATAGGAAATAAGTAGTCAATAGTGAATACCCGTTCTATCAACAAATCTAGCCAGGTTGCTTAAGGGGAGGTTTGGGCCCAAACGTTTCCCAGGGAGAACCCCAGGTGCTTGTACAAACCCGCGCCTGGTCGTTTGACACGGCCCCTCAGCCTGAACACCAGATACAGATGACAGAATTGGTACTAACTAAAGAAAACTTAAAACCTAAATAGCAAGCCTAAGTTGATAAAGCCTTAGGGGTCAAGTTGCTACAAATTTTAATTAGGTCTAGGATTCTATAGTGCACACGGAATGTGGAGGGCGTTTATTGGGTTGTTGCCCTGTTATTTGATTTTTTTGTGTGTGTGCAGGAATTGGAGAGTGGCTCCAATGAAAATCAAGTTGTCACACAAATTTTTTATATTTTTGTCTTTTAGGATGTGATTTAATTAAATGAATTTTTAGGGTTTTTCTCTTTAAGTTTTCAAACAAGTTTGAAAGTTCACAATCAAAGGAAAGACAAGTTGTATGTGTGATTGTATATTTCCTTTTAATTGAGTCTCTAAAGAGAAAGAAGAAACCCTAAACCAATTATCCCTGAGACAGAAATTTAACTACCAATGAATTATTTTTAGCTTTCAGAATTAAGTAGTGGTCCAAACAAGTCAAACAACACCACTACTTTGAAGAAAATCAAACAAGGATTCCAGAAAAGATTTTTTTAAGATTTTAGGAATTTGTTTGATAATAGTTTTGAATTTTTAATTGTACTGGTGTCAAAGTCCAAAAATAATACCCGTGGGTATTATAGACTTTTTAGTATTACCACCGACCTCAGAAAATTTTTATGATTTTATATGATATGTAAAATTTCACAGGGATTCCAACAAGACAAATTTCACAAAAATTGGATGAGTATACAAATTCTGAAAATTCGCGGACAGTAGCAAAACAGGAAGATTAGAGGGTGTGACCCCTCTGTAATCCACGAATTTTTAAAAATTAAATACAAATCCAATTGATCTGAAATTTGGAACAGATGTTCCAAACTTAATTGGGAATCACTCTATGAAATTTTATGATTTTAGGAGGCCTGTGGTGT
This sequence comes from Thalassia testudinum, assembly GCA_037157565.1. Taxonomy (NCBI): domain Eukaryota; kingdom Viridiplantae; phylum Streptophyta; class Magnoliopsida; order Alismatales; family Hydrocharitaceae; genus Thalassia; species Thalassia testudinum. The sequence continues at coordinate 977,392 of JAZHRO010000012.1, forward strand.
TAGTAATAGATTTTTCAAGTCTGGACAGAAATCTAGACCCGAAAAACAGAACACCAATACTTGCAATGGAATGGTGCTAAAGAAGCATACAAGCAAACGATGATTTTAAAATGCACCACTCCACTTAATTTAAGTGTTTAGGGTCCTGAAAGCCAAGTTTAATATATTTTTGGTAGTTTTAATTAATTATGTGACTAGAAAGAGGAACCAACCTGAATTTTCGCGGGAAGAAAAGGATCTTTAAGCTCTCGCTTCCAGATTCCCGCTTTCCCGCTGTAGTTCCTGCACACACAAAAGAAAGAAAGAGAAGGGGATGAGATCCACTTCAAGCAAGAGAAAATGAGTTAATGCAAAGCCGTGCCTCCCCGGCAACGGCGCCAAAAAGTGATAGCGAAAATACGCGGTTTGTTAAAATACGTCGTTGTAACGCGTAAATCCGCTTTCGCTCTTAAATTTATATTCCTAGATAGGGGAGTATCTAGGGTCGTCCAAGGAGGCCAAATGTTTGCAATAGTGATTCTCTTGCTTGGAATACAATCTCAACTTTCTTTTTGGTATTTTTCAATATATCATTTTTTTGTTTTAAATTAAGACAACATGCAGAATGGTGACGGGAAGGTGATTTACACTTCAATTTAAAATACTACTTCTAAGTGGCAAGTAGAGCCTCTCCCTAAGCTCACTCTAGGCAAGTGGAAACCTAGAATAATTAGGGAGAGGAAGTGAAGAATGCTGAAAATAAGCAAATAGAAATGCAAACAAGATATACGAAGAAGGCAACTAGATAGTTGATAAAGTGTTTAACAAAAATGCCTAGTAGAGGAATGCTTCTACTACTAGATAATTGAAGTAAAAGGAAACACAAATCCTCTAAATAGATGGTGAAGAAGAGGGCTTCTTGCTCCAAGGTTGGTGGCTCCCAAGCTTGAAAAGAATCCTTCAACTCCTTCCTTGCAGAACTCCGCCAAAGTGATGACCTCCAAGGCAAGCCCTAAGGGGGCGTGCCCTAAGTTTCTCTCCAAGGGTGGACGTCCACCCTAAGCTTTTCTCCTTTGCCTGGCCGTCCTCCTTGAAGTGGGAGAGTCCTCCTCCTTGGCGTGGCTCAAGTTGAAGAGAGTGGGGAGAAGAAGGCACCAAAAGGGCTGGTGATGTGCCCCTTTAATCTCCTTCTCTACTCCTTCTTCTTGGCCGTAGGTATAGGTGGTTTTGGTAGAAAATATACTAAGGGAGGATGCCCCAAAATGGTGGTAGGTGGTGGCCTTTTATAGAATAGGAGGGGGGCTATGGTGACCTTTGAAATGGATGGCTAGGATGGAAGGAGGGAGGTGGTTAAGGATCCAATGGCCAAGGGTGTTTGGCGCCACCTTAAGGGACACCTAAGGGGTAGTTATGTGTGTTGACACCCCTTGATATTGGCGCCAAAATGGCTTCTAGAAGAGGGTCTAAGTTGGCGCCAAGAAGGATTCTAGAAGGGGGGTTAGGTGGATGGCTAGGATGGCTTATGTGGGTAGGTGTAGGGTGGATAAAGGGGCTGAAAGTGGCGCCAATATAGAGGTGGTTAGGGGTGGTTTTTGGCGCCAACTTGAAGTGTCTTTTGGTGGAGATAATGGGGTGAAGGGATGGCTAGGAGGTGGTGCCAACTTGAGTAGGGTAGCTAGCTTAGGTAGGCTTGAGTTGGTGGAGCTAGCTAGGGTTGATTTTGGAGGTAATGAATGGCCAAGGAGCTGGTTGTTAGCTAAGCTAAGCTAAGCTAAGATAAGCTAAGCTAGCTTAGCTAAAGGTGGAGTAGAGGAGAAGGTGTTGGAGCTAGGGTTTGGAGGAAGGAGCTGAGGAGAAGAAGTCTGGAGCTGGAGCTGGAGCTGGCTGCTGCTGAAGAGGCTGGCATGGGGCTACTCTAGCTGGCTTAGCTTGCTAGTTCTTTGCTAGCTACTAAGCCAAGCTAAAGTGAGCTAGCTTCTACCAAAAAATGAGCTGAGGTGAGCTAGGTCTGGTGCTTCCGGGGAGAATCAAGCTGGTTGAGGCAGCTAAGGTAGCTTAGCTCAACTGAGTTGAGCTAAGCTGAATCCCCGGAAGCTGGACTTGAGCTTCCTGAGCTGAGATGAATTCTTCTTCAGCTGGCTGGAGTTGAGTGGAGCTGAATGTAGCTGGATCTGAGCTGGGGTGAACTCCTGTCAACTCAGCTGAGCTAGCTAGAGCTCCCTGTGAACTAGTGGGAGCTGAGATGAGCTAGACTCAGCTAAGTTGAGCTGGATCTGAGCTGACTTGAGCTAGGGTGAGCTAAGGTAAACTCTCTTGAGCTGCCATCCAGCTGAGATTAGCTGAATGGAGCTGGGATGAGCTAACCCTAGTTCAAGTAAGCTAGGTTCCAGCTATGGTGAGCTGGATCAAGCTGGGTTCCAACTAGTCTGGGCTTCTCCTTCACCAATTGCCTTCTTGAGTGCTAGGGTTTTAGGAATCTGTGAATCTGTACATCCCTAACACTCACAAAAACACATTAAAACAATAATAAAAAATGCAATGCATGCCTATCCTAATTTATGCCTAAATGCAGCCCAAAAACCCGTTTGCGGAGTAAAATCCTAAGAGCTAGGTTAGTTTTAAAGCATAAAAATGATGATAAACTGGCGTTTATCAGTGCCCACGTGCGCCTCCTCAGCTGTGCCCTTTCTCAACGCCCACGCACGTTCATCAGATCTCAGCCGTCCGATCACGAGATCGGACTGGTTAAGATGCGTGATTGCCCACTGCTGCGTGCCCGCCCAGCGCGTACGATCGCGCGTCCTTGCTGCGCGTTCAATCGTGCGTGATCTCAATTGAGTGCAGACGGCCGTCCGATCAAGATCCAATGCCCGCCCGCGCTCGCTCGCCCGCGCATTCCTCCCCTTCGCTGCGGTTCGAACCCGCGCCCGCAACTTGCGTAAGCGCGTTCGACCGCTGTGCTACGAGGTGCGGATGGTTGAGCGGGTGCTTTTAGGCGCGGTCGTCCACAGCTGTTGGATTGAGATCCAACGGCGGAGAGGGAGCGGCTGCGGGGTCTTCAGAGAATGTAAGCGGCCGTTTGGGCGACTGAGATGGCGCCACGTGGTGCCATCTTGGCTGTCCATCTTCTGGAAGTTGTAGATGGTGCCACAGATGTCAGATTGACTCGATTTTTGTATCGTTGGGCTACGATCGTCGATCCGAATTCATCAGTGCGGTCGGATTTGTCAATTGAAGTGTGGATTTACACCATCCTAGCCCTTGATCTTCTAGGGTTTTCCGATCACTATCTGATGCTACGGATGCCTGATTAGGGCGATCTTGAAGTCGTTGAACTCCAATCGTCACCCTGATCACATCCATACAGTTGGATCTTTGATTCGAGGCCCCGATAAAATGTTTGCCCTGTCCAAGCACATAAAAGGAGACAATTAACCTCCATTTTATTCAAATTACACTAAATGCAAGATGATGCATGTTATGCAATATTTATATCATGAAATGCAATCCTATGCATAAGAACATGCATAAATAGACATCTTAAGTAGTGTAAATGTGTTTACATCATACCTCCATGCCTATCTTTCGCTAGTCCCTAGCAAAAAATATATGCTATTTATAAAAGAATTAGGTTGGATTATTTGGACCTGAGTTATTTTCAATCATTAAGAAATTGTCTACTTAGGAACTGAACTTTCAAAGACACAACAGCGCCCGAGTATCAGCCAAAATGCAGATCGCCTCAAGCCCTCGCCTTATTAAAAGAAAAATTTCTTTTTTCTTTTTACTCTTTTCTAATTTTTTTGGATTTTCAAATTTTAGGGTTTAAGAGTGGCTTTCTATGGCCATTCAACTCACCCAAGATTTGATGAGAACCCTAAGTTTTAAGCATCTTAATGTGATTGTGATAGACTTGTTGACCGGCAATTGAAATGTACTTCGGATTTCTACGCCTCTAGGTGACCTCAAAAAGAATTCTACCTAAAGGTGTATCTTTACAACTGGTAGCTTTCTCCCTACTTTTATTTTTTACGGGGTTAACACAAGGGTGAATCCAGTGTATATCTCCCCGATTTATTCTACTTCTCCGCTTCTTCCTAAGTGTTTTGGGAATTTTTAGTGCATTTACTGAGCTGGGTTCTGGACAACCGGTCGATGAGCTGTTACCACCGACAACTTGCCAGCCATACTCGTGCGGCGAAGTGTGGCTTATTTCTTTTTTTTTTCTTTTCTTGCTTTCTCCTTTTCTTTTTGATTTTTTTTTTTTTTTTTTGAGTAGGTGGCTTCCCTGGTTTAAGATTTACCTAAAGGCAGCAAAAAGAGAAAGATCCAGTGACTGGGCTCTGGACAACCTACCTATGAGCTGTTACCCACGATAACTTGCCAGCCATATCATCCTAGAAGGTTCATTAGCTACCCAATTTTCATTAAAATCGCCGAACAACAAGTCAGTGCAAAGAAAGTGTGTAGATGCTTAGGACTCAAAATTCCCTCAAATCAGAGGGCGGGTTAATAAGTCGTGTACTTATCACCCAAACTTATTTACTCCAATTAAAATAAAATTCAGGTTAGCGAGAACTCGAAAAACAGATCTACATTTTAGTGGATACACGGGCTGATTAAGTCCAAAGACCTGAAGGGTCTTTGCGTTCAAATCATAATGTAGTGTTTCCTAAGATTGAAAATTTTCTTAAACCCAAATTCTCTTTCCTAATTCCAATTTTTTTTTTTATAAAAGATAATAAAACAAATCTACGGAGCTGACGAATGAATTCAGAGATGAATATCCACCCCCCATGCCTATCTAATGCAATGTCCTCATTGTATTAAAAAGACATAAAATAGAGTGGAAAAGCGTAGAAAGCACCTGAATTGTGTGAATATCAGGTCCGCTCTGAGATGAAAACTAAAAAGAACTGTATATGTGCTGAGTTTAGTGCCTTCAGCTAGGCACACTATACAAAGAAAAGAAATGGAAAATTCACAAGTGCAGGTCAGAATCAGAATAAACAGAAGAATCCTTTAACCTATCAAGAGAGGTCCACAGATGTGGACCAGATTGTGGTGCAGACCCATCCCCCATAATCGAGAATATCTTAGGTTCTGGATAAAAATTACCCAAAACCTAAAATCAGAATGCAAGTGGGGTCGGGCCTGCGATTTATGAAGATGCAACCCAAGACGAAAAAGTCAGGTTACAGAGAATTGAAGCTCAAAAGGATAATCATTGAATGTGTGCTTGAGTTTGACATCCTCGAAACAAATGTCGTAAGGGTTCTGATTTGATGGTTTCAGCTTAAAAGGAACCCTTCGACTCAATCTTCCATTTCCTCCAAAATTAACTTCCCAAATCAGAACTTCCCAGCTCCTATCCTCCTCATTCTGAATGTTAAATTCCGAGACCTCTTGCATGTTAATCAGCCCATCTGAAATCTCCAAGTCTAAATGATGTGGCTGAATCAGAATTGACTTGGGTCTAATTATCTCAGAAACAGAATTATCGATAAGCTCAACGGGGTGTAACTGATAATCAGGGCATTGAATTGATTCCTCCAGAAAATGCGATTCTGGATCCGTAATGTGTGCCCTAATAAGATCAGTTTCCTCAGTTATTGGTCTATCAAATGATCTATCAGATTCCTCAGGCCCAATCGTCTCACAGAAATCGTGTTCGGAAAACTCGCGTGAGACTTCGCAACTTGAATCTTCACCATCAAAGAAATCAGGATCTGTATCAATGTATGTCCCAAAATTAGTTGTCACTTTCTGTTCCCAGGAGACATACGTTTCCTCGTAACCCGACTCAGGGATCTTAGGTGAAGAAATCAGATCTTCCTTAATTGGTTGCTTTAATTCAATCTGGTCAGCCTCGTAACACTTGTCCCCCCAACAGGTGCCTGAGTGGGTTCTGTCATTGGCTTTCCTAAAGAAGGTTCATCCTGGGAATCATCCCAAGATTGAATCAATGCAACCACGAATCTCATCCTCAATTTCGCTAATTTCTCAAGTAGAAACTCACCTGGGTTCTTATCCTTAACATTCTGGAGCCAATCCAACAAAGACTTATTTAAATCATCAATCATTTCAATCAGGGGCTCCAATCTCTCAATGCAAGGCGTTGGCTGAACTTCTAAAGATTGAATGATATTCCTCAAGTTAGCCAGAACCTTATCTTGAACCTGATTAACCTGAACCAAATGAGTTGGTTCAGGATTGGGCAGGTTTGGTATCAATGCATAGGAATTAATGAATTGAGATTTGTTATACCCTTTCTGATAATAGGTCATTTCAGATTGTTCAAAAGATGGTAATGACCTAAAGGCAGTGTAATTAGAGGATGGGTAAAGGTCGGTGTATCCTTCTTGATTGTAGATCATATTAGGTTGTTCATGAAAGGAAGACGATCTATAATCGATGTGGCTCTGAGAAGGATAGAAATCACAATCAAAGTGTTTAGGGTTAGACCCTAAACACGGAGGTCCAGAACTATATCCCCAATCTGAATTATCCCAATTAACTGATAGTCGATTACAGTACGAGTCGGGATAATTGTCATGTTGAAAATAATTCACAACAGGAGGGAAAGAGCGGGAATGCGTGAAATATGTGAAAGGATTCATGAGACACAGGAGGAAGAAAGGTGCCCTGCAATATAAACAATCAAACTTGTCCTTAAATGGGTTAGCCTAAAGACCTACAGACTCCCAAAACCCGTCTTGAGATAAAGGAACGATTTGATCTACTTCCGTCTGTTCAATCCAACCAGTTAGAAGGAGGGACTGGGGAGAAGGTTCTTCCTTCGGCTTGCGCCTCCGGTTCCTAGTGTACCCCCCAGTTGCGATCGTTTGACTCTGCTCCCCTAGCTAGACATCAGATTGAACAGTAGAAACAGACTAATCGAAAATAATCTCGTTCTGGGTTCTGAAGAGCGAGTCCAATCCTTAAGGCCAACGCCTACTCTATTTTATTTAGGGCTAGGTTTGAATGTACTTTGGAATGTGATGGGCCCTTTAAATGGGTTATGCGCTTAATGATTGATTGATTTGTGTGTACGTGCACAACCAATGGTTTTCAAGCAAGATTATTTTTGATGTGGTGAATTTTAAGGTTCAAATCTTGCTTAGTAGCTTTTAGGATTCAACTTTAGGTGTTTTCAAACAGGTTTCGTTGGCACACCAGGTTTTGCAAGCACAGGTGAAGATGTTTTCCTTTAAAACTTAAAAAGAATGTGGAGTGCCTGGTAAATCCCTAAGAGTTGAACCTAATTGGCAGCTACTTGATGGGTTAATTTTATTTGAAGTGGTGCAGCCCAATTAACTCAAACAATTGGCCTGATGCACCACTTAATTAAACACACAAATGATTACCTAATTTGATTTCTACTCAATTATGTATTTGAATGTGTGTACCGGCTCCTAAGATCGGTTTACCGGTTGAGTTAGAAAATCAGATGAGGTTGTGTACCTCTGTGAGATTTTTTTTTTAATTTTTCTTTTTTTAATGTGGGGGTTGGGGTGAGTATGGGTGTCAAACAACAAACAGTCTAACCTTAGAGTTTATAAAAATACCTAGGTTGATTGATGTTTGAATTATTATGTTGTGGAATGAAATCTAATGGGTGGGAGGTGGGGGTTAACTTACAGAACTTCCGCAGCACTTTTCTCCGATCTACCACTTTTGCCTGTCTCGAAAGAGTACCTGCAATTACAATAAGAAAAGAGAAAAGTGATGTAAATGATTTGTATGTTACAAAACGCGAAGAGAAATCAAAGATCGTTGCCTCCCTTGCAACGGCGCCAAAATGTTAAACGTGCGAATCGCTACGCTAACGTGTTTGGTTTTGGAAAACCTGTCGTTGTAGCTTGAAAGTGAAGAATTTGTGTTCAACAAATAAAATTTATACCAAAATGAAAATTCCGGGTCGAACACAGGGAGGCGGATGTTTGATTTAAAAACTATGCATTTCTTTTTATTTGTTACGAAGTAATTCAATTTAAAACTATCTAATTATTTACAATAAATAGAAGAGAGAGAGGGTAAGAGAGAGAGAATATTACACATAGAAATCAAAATGAGATGTAAAATAAACAAAGAATTTATCATTAAGGAGATTGTTCATTACAACTAGAAAGCATTAAAAGAATGGAGGGAGAAATGTTCTCCTCGACGACTGCTTGGAGGACGAACAGAACTACACTAGAAAGCAGTAAATCTATACTAGAAAGCAGTAAAAAGAATAGGGAGAGAGAAATCCTCCTCGACGGTCGCTTGGAGGACGAGCCGGACGGGATGACGCTTGGATGAAGGAGGATGAAGCAGGACGAAGGAGGATGAAGCAGAAGAATGGGAACGGAGCAGCACGCTGTCGTCGTCGCGGGATCCACTTCCGAAGGGGGACGAAAATTTGGACTTTATCTCGCGAGAAGCATCCCGGGTGTGGGACAAGCTTCTCTTGAGCTTTGGAGAGGTAGAGAAGAGAAGGGAGGGATGAGAATTTCATATGGAGGGGGTCTCCTTTTACAGTTGCAAGGAGTGGGGGCAAAATGGTTATTGCATCTTTAAAGTAATAAATGAGGGGTCTTTAGTGACGGATAAATCCGTCACTAAAGCCCCCAACGTGGGCGTAGCACCCGCACCCACGCGTGCCTCCTCAGCTGCAACCTTTCTCAACGCCCACGCACGTTCATCAGATCTCAGCCGTCCGATCGCGAGATCGGACGACTTAAGATGCGTGATCGCCCACTGCTGTGTGCCCGCCCAGCGCGTACGATCGTGCGTCCTTGCTGCGCGTTCAATCGCGCGTGATCTCAATTGAGCGCAGACGGCCGTCCAATCAAGATCCAATGCTCGCCCGCGCTCGCTCGCCCGTGCCTTCCTCCCCTTCGCTGCGGTTCGAACCCGCGCCCGCAGCTTGCGTAAGCGCGCTCGACTGCTGCGCTACGAGGCGCGGATGGTCGAGCGGGTGCTTTTAGGCGCGGCCGTCCACAGTCGTTGGATTGAGATCCAACGGCGGAGAGGGAGCGGGTGCGGGGTCTTCAGAGAATGTAAGCGGCCGTTTGGGCAACCGAGATGGCGCCACGTGGTGCCATCTTGGCCGTCCATCTTCTGGAAGTTGTAGATGGTGCCACGGATGTCGGATTGACTCGATTTTTACGTCGTTGGTCTGCGATCGTCGATTTGAATTCATCCGCGCGGTCGGATTTGTCATTTGAAGTATGGATTTACACCATCCTAGCCCTTGATCTTCTAGGGTTCCCCGGTCACTATCTGATGCTACGGATGCCTGATTAGGGCGATCTTGGAGTCGTTGAACTCCAATCGTCGCCTTGATCACATCCATACAGTTGGATCTTTGATCCGAGGCCCCGATAAAATGTTTGCCCTATCCAAGCACATAAAAGGAGATAATTAACCTCCATTTTATTCAAACTACTCTAAATGCAAGATGATGCATGTTATGTAATATTTATATCATGAAATGCAATCCTATGTTTAAGAACATGCATAAATAGACATGTTAAGTAGTATAAATGTGTTTACATCAGTGCTTGATTAATTGAGAGGCATATATGGATGCCTCTAAATTTGATCCCCTTTCTCTTTCTGCTAAAGCAAAATCCCACATTATTATGATATCTTAAATTAAGATTTAATGAGATGCCTTTTAAAATGAATAACTAATCCTTCCACATAAAGATTAATGTAATTAATGCATGAAATGATAAATCTAAAGCTCACATCATTTTTTCACTACCAAGCATGCTTTAGATTAAATTCTCATCGACATAATTATGACTTAGGCACTAAATTAGTCCACTAAAGTGGACCTATCAATAACCTTCACAAACCTTTTGGCATAGAAGATTGTCGGTAGCACCAAATATTATGTTATCAACAAAGATTTGGATTAGAATAAGTTGATTATCTTTCCTTTTAGTGAATAAGTTTAGATCAACTAGTTCAATTTTGAAATCATTTTCTATTAGATAATTTTTTAGTCTTTCGTATTAAGCTCGAGGAGCTTGTTTTAATCCATATAAAGCTTTGCTTAGCTTGAAAACATGATAAGGGTTTTTTTAGCATTCAAAACCAAGTGGTTGTTTTAGATAGATTTCTTCTTTTATAAATCCAGTGAGAAAGGTGCTTTTGATTTCCATCTGGAATAACGTGAATTGCATATGGGTAGCAAAGGCTAGTAGCATTCTAATGGATTCTAATCTAGCCACAGGTGCATAAGTCTCATCAAAATCAATTCTTTCTTCGTGATTATAACCTTGGGCTACAAGTCTAGCTCTATTTCTTACCACCTTACCTGATTCATCAGGCTTATTACTAAAAATCAATTTTGTTCCAATCACCGATTGAGATTCTGATTTAGGGACTAATACCTAAACATTATTTCTTTCAAATTGGTTCAATTTTTCTTGCATTGCAACAATCCAACAATCATCAGTGAAGGCTTCTTTCACAGTTTTAGGTTTTATTTTGGATACAAAAACACAAAGTGCAAGGTTATTTAGAGATGATCTGGTTTAAACTCCTTTTGTGACTTCACTAATCACAAGATCTTTGGTATGGTCTTTAGTGTAGGTTAGATCTTTAGGTAGGTCACTAGAGATGGTTTCCTCAGGGATGTTGGAGGGATCATCTAAAGTTTGATCATCATCTTTGGTTGGTGCTTTTTCTAATTGATCTAATTTATCAAAGGAAACATGCAAAGTTTCTTCAACCACCGTGTTTTTCTTATTGTAAACTCTGTAAGCTTTACTTCTAAAGGAGTATCCTAAAAAAATTTCTTCATTACCTTTTACATCAAACTTATCCAAATTTTTTTTTGTATTCAATATGAAGCATTTGCAACCAAACACCTTAAAGTAGGAAATCTTAGGTGTCCTATCATAGTAAAGTTCAAAGGGTGTTTTCTTCAGGATTGGTTTGATGGATGCTCTATTCTGGATGTAGCAAGCAGTGTTTACTGCCCCAGCCCAGAAATATCGAGATAGCTTTGACTTGCACAACATAGTGTGGGCACACTCTAACAGAGTTCTATTCTTTGTTTCGACAACTCCATTTTGAGGAGCTTCTCTTCAAAAGGCAAATTCATGTTTTATTCCATAAGTAGGGCAGAAATCCTGGAAGCTTTGATTCTCAAATTCTCCTCCATGATCACTCCTAATCTTAAAGATGGAAAGGCTCATCTCAGTTTGAATTCTTTTTGCTAATTTTGTAAATTCCTCAAAGGTGGAATCTTTAGACCTTAAGAACAATACCCAAGTAAATTGGGAAAAGTCATTAATAAATGCCGCTTTATCATCATTTTTATGCATTAAAATAAACCTAGCTCTTAGGAATTTAACTCCGCAAACGGGTTTTTGGGCTGCATTAGGCATAACTTATGTTAGGCATGCATCACACATTTTGTTATCTTTTTAATGTGTTTTGGTGAGTGTTAGGGATATACAGATAGTCAGATCTCCAGAATCCTAGCACTCAAGAAGGTAACTGGTGAAGAAGAAGCTCAAACTAGCTGGGAGTCAGCCTGATCCAGCTCACCATAGCTGGATATCAACTCACTTGGACTAGGATTAGCTCATTCTAGCTCCATTCAGCTCATCTCAGTTGAATGGCAGCTCAAGATAGCTCATCTTAGCACACTTTAGCTCAAGTCAGCTCAGATCCAGCTCAGCTTAGTTGAGTCTAGCTCATCTTAGCTCCCATCAGTTCACTGGGAGCTCTAGCTAGCTCAGCTAAGTTATCTGGAGTCCACCTCAACTCAAGCTAGTTGAAGATGACTTCACCTAGCTTAGGCCAGCTCAATTCTAGCTCCTGGGGACTCTACTTAGCTCAACTTAGTTGAGCTAAGCTACCTTAGCTACTCCAGCTAGCTAGGCCCTCCCCGGGAAGATCAGGCCTAGCTCACCTCAACATACCTTAGCAGAAGTCAGCTTACTTTAGCTTGGCTTAGCATCTAGCAAAGAACTAGCAAGCTAAGCTTGCTAAAGTAGCTCCTTACCATCTTCTTCAGCAACCACTAGCTCCTATACAGCTCCAAGCTTCTCTCTTTCTGCTCCTCTCCTCAAAACCCTAACTCCAGATACCTCCAACCCTACTCCCTACTAGTTAAGCTAGCTCAGCTAGCTTAGCTTAGCTAGTCACCTCCTTGGCACCAACAACCTAACCCTAATTCCCACCTAACTAGCTCCACCAAGTAAGCCCACCTAAGCTTCCACCTAAGCTACCCTACTCCACCTCAACTTGGCGCCAACATAGACACCCCTTAGTCCCTCAACTACACCCAAAAATCACCTTGTTTTGGAGCCAAAATAGCCTTCTAGAAGCCCTCTCTTTTGGTACCAAAACACCCCCATATCATGGCCCTACACCTACCCCTACAACCTATCCTAGCCATCCACCTACCCCCCTTCTAGAACCATCCATAGGTGGAACCAAACCAAGGCATCTCTCCATGGTTGGCACCACCTTTAGGTACCCCTCCATGGCCATAACCACCACCTACACACCCCCTACTTGGCGCCAACTACCCTCCACCATAGGATCACCTAACCACCTCCTAAAACCCATCCTAGCCCTACACATAACCCATGCCAACTACCCCCTTCTCTACCTCTATATATACCCACCATGTCACCACCAAAAATTGATCCACCCTTAGTTTATTTTTCACCCTATACCCACCTATAACCCACGACCAAGAAGAATAAGGAAGGAAAAGATTAAGTAGGCTATCCCTTGCCTCCTTGGTGCCTTCTTCCTCTCCATTCTTCTCCTTGTGGCACACCAAGAGGAGGAGCAAGCTACATCAAGGAGGATGGCTAGGCATTGGAGGAGAGACTAGGGTGGTGCATGCCCACCCTTGGAGGAGAACTAAGGTGGAAACATCCACCTTGGAGGAGTTGGTCAAGAAAGGAGAAGGAATTCTTCTTTTCAAGCCAAGGAGCAACTAGGCTTGGTGGAAGAAGACTCTCTTCTTCACCATTACCAACATAGAATTTGTGTTTTTATTGATTTTGTATTTTCCATTTCAAGTAGAAGCGTTCCTCTACATGTTTTTGTAAAACACAAATTCCATCAAATCAATTTGCCTTCTTTTCAATTTTTGTCGCAATTGTTTTTGCCTTGTTTCTAGCACTTTTTCATTCCCTTTCCCTAATTACTCTAGGCCTCCACGTGCCTAGAGTGAGCTTAGGGAGAGTCTATTCTTGTCACCTTAGTGTTAGGTTAGTGAATTAGGTGTTAGTCTTTTTCCTCCCAATAAATCACATTGCCCCTTTATTTCAAAGACCCTAAAAATTATATATTTAAAAACACAAAAAGAAAGGTGATTTTAAGTTTTCAAGTAAGAGATGTATTTTGTAAACATTTGGCCTTCATGGATGGCCCTAGATACTCCACTATCTAGGATTACAAATTTTAAAAGTGACTCGATTTTTGTGCGTTACAACGATCTTAAAAACCTTAATTACAAATCGCGTAAAAACCCGATCAGCCATCAATAATGACAAGACAATATTTGCACCCATTTAGGCTTTAAGACTTGGTTAGACCAAAGAGGTCTAAGTGAATCAACTCAAGTGACTTTGAGGTGCTGACCATGTTTTTAGATTTAAAGGAGGTTTTATGAAGTTTTCCTAATTCATAGGAATTGCAAAGATTCTTCTTTTTAAAGGAAATCTTAGGCAAGCCTCGTATTAAGTCATGTATCACAAGCTTATTTATATTTCACATGTGAACGTGGCCAAGTCGATGATGCCATAGTATTGACTCATCATTTGATGCAACTAAACAGTTAAGATCATTGCAGTTGTCAAAGTCAATAGTGTAAATGTCTTTTGATCTGGTTCCAATCAAAAGAATTTCCTTTGATTTCTTATCCTCAATTTTAAAACCTTTTGAGGTAAAGGTGACTTTATAACCTTTATCACAAATCTGACTTACACTAAGTAGTTTATGTGTTAAGCCTTTTACAAGATGAACATTCTCAAAGGAGGTTTTAGAGTTACCAATTTGGCCAGTACCAATAATATGGCCCTTGTGGTTGTTGCCAAATGTGACTAAACCACCTTTCTTGCGGTTGAGGTTGAGGAATAGGTCTTCTTCTCCTGTCATGTGCTTTGAGCAACTGTTGCTAGTAACCCATCTTTCTTTGCCTTAGACCTATCATTGGTTTATGTTTGTGAGGTCTGGAGTTTCTTCTTATGGCTACAAGATGTCCATCTTTTTTTTGATAGATCCAATCTGAGTGCCTTATTAATCCTTCATTTGGGTTTCCTACAAAATAGGATAGCAAATTTCTTCTTGGTATCCATTTTCTTTTGGGTTCGAACTTGTTAGTAGGTGCATGTTTAAGTGTGAACCTATTCTTGACCTTAGGAGTAGAAGAATTTTGTGTGTTGGTTTGTGAAGTAGATGCTTCATGATTGTTGTTTAGAATGTAACCTAACCCAAATCTAGTTGTGGTCTGGGTGTGTGTTCCTAGTAATTTTTCTATGTTAGCTTTACCTTTAGTAAATTTTGCTAAGTCATTTACTAGAGAAATAGACTTTTGTTCTAGTTTTTCTATTTCTACTTGAAGTGAATCTACTTGTGTTTTAAGTGTGGTGATTTCTTGTGAGAGTTGCTGATTTTGTGAGGCAATTTTGTGTTTCAGCTCTATTTCTCCATCTAGATCTTTGGTTAACATTTTATTGGTTATTTTAAGTTCTTTTGCTAAGTCATACAACTCATAAAAGCTTTTAAGAGTTCATCGAGGGTAGAGGAGGATACCTCGTCTTCGATCGCCATGATTACACAAAGTGCTTCTTCACTTGATGTGTTTTCTCCTTCGTCTGAGCTAGTGTTGCTGTCATCTCAGGTGACTTGAAGGGCTTTCTTTTTTACTTTATGCCTGGGAACTTTCCGAATCTTTTTCTTCTCACTTTCTTTCTTGAGTTGAGGGCATTCTTTTCTCATATGCACTTTCTTCTTACAGTTGTAGCAGATGACTTAACTCTCTTGTGGTTCTTCCTTTTTCTTCTTCTAGCTCTTCTTGTTCCCTAAGAACCTTTTGAATTTTCTGGAGAGTAGAGCTGTATCTTCTTCATCTTCATCTTCTGATTCTTTAGAATCGGTGTTGGATTTTAGTGCAATGTCTTTCTTCTTCTAGCCTTCACCTTCATGTTCCTTCATGTGTTTGAGTTGAACCTCATATGCCATTAGGCTTCCTATGAGATCATCCAGTTGAAGCACAAAAAGATCCTTTGATTCTTGGATTGCTGTTGTCTTTGTCTCCCAGTCGCTGGTGAGAGATCGAAGAATTTTATGAACTAGGGCTTCATTTGTGATTACTTGATTCAGGTTTCTTAAGGAGTTGATGATGTTTGTGAATCTAGTATACATCTCCTTGATGGTCTCTCCCTTTTTCATGAGAAAAGGCTCATACTTTTGTGTAAGGAGATTCACTTGTGTCTCCTTCACTTTTGAAGTTCCCTCATGAGTGACTTCAAGAATATTCTAGATCTTGTAGGCAATTTTACAGGTAGAGACACGATTAAATTCTTCTTTTGATAGCCCATAGAAGATAGCATTCATAGCTTTAGTGTTATGTGTAGTTGTCTTCTTTTGATTTGATGTGATGGTGACTCTTTCTTTCTTTTTAGGTCAAGTGTATTTGGAGGTTGTCACATTGCAAATATCATAATCCATAGATTCCAAAAATATCTACATTCTGGTCTTTCAATATCCATAGTTGGTGCCATCGAATAGTGGAGGTTTGACAACACATTGTCCCTCAGCATGTCCCTCAGAGGATTTTGACATCTTGACTGAAGTAAATGAGGCTCTGATACTAGATGTGAGTGTATGTGGAGCCTGAAGGATCTAAGTATACACCAGAGGAGGTGAATAGTGTAATATCTAACTCTATTGATAAATTAAAAAATCATTCACCACAGATCAAAAGTTAAATATGCACAAACCAAAATACATAACACCTAGATTTAGAGTGGAAACCATTATGGGTAAAAATCACTATTTAAGCCTCCCAGCTTAGGATTTATCTGACTAGTCGACGCTAGTCTAATCCACTAACTGATGTGTACAAATCTAATTGGCCTAAAATATTTATTTATGCATTCTCCTAGTGTCATAGAAGCATCATGCATTATAAATATTGCATAACATGCATCATCATGCATTTGGGTTAATTTGTACAAATTGTATAGTAATTCACCTCTTATTGTGGCTAGGGAATAGGGTGACATCATTTTGAGGGCTCGGATTGAAGATCCAACTGTACAGAACTAATCAGGGTGACGATTGGAGTTCAATGCCTCCGAGATTGCCATAATCGGACCTCTGTAGCATGAGATGTAGTTCGAGGAAGATCATAGGTCAAGGGGCAAGGTGGTAAAATCTAGGCCTTAGATGAAGAATCCAACCACTTGGATGGGTCTGGATCAACGATAGCAGCTTAACAGTGCAAAAATTGATCCAATTCAACATTCGTGGCATCCCTTAGAAGCGAAAGAAGATGAATGGCTATAATGGCATCACGTGACACCATCATAGCCCTCCAAATCGATCGCTCGCACCTTCCTCCTCAGCCACAACCATTGATCTGAGCCATTGGATCGCCATCCAATGACCTAGATATTGCCACGTCTCTCCATACTTGCGCCTCACATCCTCAGAAGGCAAAAGGGTGTGCGATCTCGACTGTTGGATTGAGATCCAACAGTTAAGAGCGAGCAGCCCTTAAAACAAAAACTCGACACAAGCAGCCCCTTAGCGTAGTGATTGCATGCTGCGTTTGCGAAGCAGCGACGTGTGCTTGAATCCGTGAAGAGGTGGGTGTGGCGAAATTCAGCTGCACGATCGAGATTGAGCTACAGCGGCGGCGGCTATGTGGTAATGCCAGGGGTGCTGGATGAAAGAACTGCGATAGCGCGCGATCGTACGTGGAAGCAGTAGATGCGTTGAAGGCGAGATGGCGCACGTTCTCGACCCTTCGATCATGATCCAACAGCTCAGAAGTGAAGCCTCTTCGACGAAGGTAACACATGCGCAAATCGACATTGCCTCCACTCCATGTGATCAAGATCGAACACTCCTCTTTATGCACCTTCACCGACATTTAGCTACAACGACGTATGCGTGTGTCACTAAAGGCCCTACATTTAATTTTAAAGTTTTAAAAGGACCTTTTTGCCCTTGTGCCTCACCTATATAAAGGACCCTATGCCTCATATATTTCTTCATCCCTTCCTTCTCTCAACCTCTTAAAGAGCTAAGAACAACATTCTCAAGCTCGCACTAGTACTCCTAAGCTATGGGAAGCTTTGCTAGAGTTAAAAATAAAAAAATTTCACTTCTTATCCCCCCTTCATGGAGCTCTCACTAGTCGTCCTCTCACCCCTGTTTCAGAAGTGGATCCCGCGACGTCGATGCCTTGCCTTATCCTCGGTTCTTCCAGATTCTCCCTCCGTCCTTTGTCTTCGCTCTCCTTCCAAGCGTCGTTTGTCTGGCTCGTCCTCCAAGCATTCGTCAAGGAGTGAAGTGGTGGGTTCAACCGGGTTTTATTGTTATAGTGTTGTAGTATAGCCAGTTATTACCAACATTTCAAATATAATTTTTTTTACTCGGAAAATAAAAGAGTTCCCGAGGTCGAACTCAGGGAGCAAGTTGTATTCTAGAGATATACATGTTTCTTTTACAAAATAAAGAAAGAGAGAGGGAAAGAATTTGTTGTTCTCTTTGTTTTCTCCTCGTGATGTTCTTCTTTCTTTCTTTCTTCAGATCTCCTTCTTCTTCTTTGTTCTGCAGAGGTGATGCTCATCTTTCTTTCTTCAGATCTCCTTCTTCTTCTTCCTTGGTTTCTGTCTTGGCCTCTCTTCTTCTTTTTCTGCAGTCTCTTCTGTGAAGGTTTCTTCTTCCTTGGCTCTGCTGTACTTCTTCTCTGCAGCCTTTCCTCTTCTTCTGCCTTGCTCAGCCTCTTCTTTAGAGTTTCTTCTTGTTTCTCCTCCCTGCGGCTAAGTGTCAGCTTCTTCTTTTCTTTCTCAGCCAGGGACGGCACCCCTCCTTTCTTCTTTTCCTTTCAGGCCGTCGTCTGATTTCCAAATCAGACGACTTAAACTACCTGTTGCTATAGTCAGCTTCCTTCTTCTTCCGCGGGTCTTCTTCTTCGCCTGTGCCTGCACACTTCAGAGTTTTTCGTCAGAGGCAAAACCTACTCTACCCTCCCCCCCCGCATCTCTCTCTCTCTGAAACCACTCTTGGGAAAGCTCTCCTAGAGCTGCCGGGTAATCGGGTACGGGTCGTGCCCGGGTCCAGGCCCACCGGCGTGAGTGGTGGGCGAGGAGTGCAGGTCAGTCTAAGTCGGGTCGGGTCGGGTCAGGTCCGCGGGGCGTGAGCGCGGACGAGACCGGGTAACCGGGCGGGTGAAGGGGACCTCACCCCGTGTGCTGAGGCAGTAAGGCTAGTGCACAAAATCAATTTAAACAGTGGAAAGTGTGTGAGGCTTACTGATGGTCGGCCTGGATAGGTTGTTAATATGATATTTTTATCGTTGAAATGTGTATAGTGGTTAACCTAATTCAGACCTAACCATCTCTTTACAAAATTTTTAACCTGGCCTAATTGATTTTATCTTGTCACTTTTAAGCCCAGGGTCGAACTCAGGGAAGTGGGGTTCAAGTCGAGTTTCTACGTTTTCCTTAAAACGCGTCTCTTCCGTTCGTTTATTTTGTTTTTGGTATTTTTCTTATTTAGGTTTTTTTTCTGGTAATCCTTGTTCTTGAGGCACACCCTCAAAATTGTGTCCTTGGCTTTTAGCCAAAACAGAGTTTCAAAACACGTCTTGCTATTTGCAAGACGGGGGTACCTGCAAATCAAAGATTATCTTTTCACTTTTATACCTTTTTTATCTTTTTACTAAGAAAGAAACTAACAGATAGAAAGTAAATATAGTAGCTATAGATATATATTTATATGTAGTATATATATATAGGGGTGGGGGTGGAGGTGACGATGGAGTGTAGCACTATGTCGAGTCAGCCGACGTCTAGAGAGACGCAACCAACACGACTAGGTGCCGCGTGGAGTGTGGATGGAGGATGGATGATGTATGGGACCACGCTTTTTTTTGTACGCGTGTATCAGGGAATATCAGCAACTGGTGCAGATATCCCCGCGATACAGCGTATAATAAATAACGTGAAAATATATGTACATATGTATGTATATAAATGTATAAGTATATATGTATAGATATATATAGATATATATATATATATAGGTGTATATATGTATATATATATATATGTATGTATATATGTATATAGCTATGTATATATGTATATAAGTATATATGTATCTAGATATATATGTATATATATATGTGTATATGTATAAGTATATAGATATGTATATATATATATATGTATATATATATAATACTATATAGATATATATATATATATATATATGTATATAAGTATATATGTATCTAGATATATATGTATATATATATGTGTATATGTATAAGTATATAGATATGTATATATATATATATGTATATGAGTATGTGTATATATATATATATATATATATATATATTATATATGTATATGCATATATATATTATATTATATGTATGTATACATAACTATATAGATATACTATGTATATATAAGTATATATATATAGATATATGTATATGTATATATATATATATATATTTATATATATGTATGTATATAAGTTACTATTAGTGTGTGAGTGTGTGTGTCGGTGAATGGGTGTGTGTGTCGGTGAATGGGTGTGTGTGTGTTGCTGTAAGTGAAAAAAGAGAGAGAGAGAGAGAGAGAGAGATCGGCAGAGGGAGAGAATGCAGCCGCTCTGCAGGAGGCACGATACGTCGTCTGCAGATGGCGGCCGACGTTTGGAGGTCGCGGGCGCACGGGGGCGTACTCGCGCAGAGGAGATGAGGAGTCTGCGTCGACCTGCTGCGAGCGCGGAGGCTCGGGACAGTGCGCGCGGGGCTCTGTGGGTGCTGGCAGGGAGACGGGAAGGGGCCTGGCCGGCCGCTGCAGAGGCGCGCAGCGACCGGTTGCGGGCGCAGAGGCGGGCGACAGAGCGTACTAACGGAAGCGGGGAAGGTTTGCAGGCGCGCGCGGGCGCTTGCAGAGGCTGGTAGGGAGGCAGGGAGACGCTTGGTCGGCCGCTGCAGAGGCGCGCAGCGACCGGTTGCGGGCGCAGAGGCGGGCGACAGAGCAGACGAACGGAGGCGGGGAAGGTCTGCAGGCGCGCGCGGAGGGTTGCGCGCCTGCGGGGAAGGTCGCGGAGGAGGCGGGGGTGCTGCTGCTGCTGCTGTCGACGCTGGGCTGCTGCTGCTGCTGCTTCAAGCTTCGGACCTTGAAGCGGCAGCAATGGCGTGGAGATGCAAACGAAGAGAAAAGAACACACCACGCCCACCGGCTCGTTGAAGAGCTGGGCGGTGGTGCTCCCACTGTGGTGGTGTGCACCACAGTGGGTTCTCCTGCTCGTCGGGTGCCTCCTCGACGGAGGGCCGACGTATGGGAGGGGAGAACGGTGGAGAGGAAGGTGGTGGACTGCAGGGTGGCGTTTTTTTCAGCAGCTGCCGCAGCTGCGTATTGCAGCAACGTTTTTTTCTTGCTGCAGCCAGCCGGTCGAAGAAGAAGAAGACGTGGCTTTATAGAAGATGAAAGCATGGTCATACAGCATGCGGGGAGTGGGATGGAATGGCAGCCGCAGGGAATGGCATGGCAGG
This sequence comes from Thalassia testudinum, assembly GCA_037157565.1. Lineage (NCBI taxonomy): Eukaryota > Viridiplantae > Streptophyta > Magnoliopsida > Alismatales > Hydrocharitaceae > Thalassia > Thalassia testudinum. The sequence goes on from JAZHRO010000012.1 coordinate 998,156, forward strand.
GAGAGGGCGGACGCGCGCGGGAGTTGCAGCAGCGGGAAGGACGGCAGGGAGAGGTTGCGGAGAAGTTGCAGCCGTAGGAAAAATAAAAATCAAGTGGAGATAAAAAATAGAAGAGATGGATTTTTGTAAAGAGGCACTTGAGGAAAATGTAAATTATGAAGCCTTTTTATTTCATTCTCCCCTCCTCTCAATTAAATGCATGAATGCATGTATTTTTACAAATGCAACTACAGGATTATAATATACATAGTTAATGCTAGAAAATAGCATAAGAAGGCGTTCTTATAGGCGTGTTTTGAGGTGCAAACATATACCCCCATGCCTATCTTTTGCTAGTCCCTAGCAAAACCGTATTTAGAAATGATCTTAAGCTGAAGATTTTCTTCTGAGATGATATCGGTGTGTTTATTATCGGATATTGTGAGAACCAATTGTAGAGAAGATTACCAGTACTTTAAGTCTTACATGACAAAGATCATCTCTCAACTAACCAGGACTCTTGATATTTGAACCTTAAGTACGATTTCCAGGACCCAGGAGGTTTTGCCGTACTCGAGAGCTCAAGAGGTTATGGTTTGTGCATAGTGATGGATCAAGACTAACCAGATGAACCTTAAGACTCACTCCCAGGGTTTCACGAATTTTTAAGTACAGGTTGGTCCCAATTTCAGCTCGTGTTTTCGGATTGACCCTTAAGATGATTACGGAAAACTCAACTCCCATTTTCGAAAAACAAATTATACCGACATTTATGAGATATACTGATTCTTTTGCAACATCTTCTTTTTTTTTTTTTTTTTTTTTTTTTTTTTTTCTTGGAACATATGTCAGTATATCTCTTACAACACATTTTGACAGAGCAGACTTTTTTTTTTTTTTTGGTGGGAGAGTTTCTTTTTGGTGGAAAGAGTCGCTCCTAAACACAAGACTAAAGCCTGGGATAAAAAGTCTACCTGCGCGCACAGGTAAGGACTCCACCTTCCCTAATGAACACTAGGGTTGGATCTTATGTTCACCTGATCTTTCCTGATATGTGTAGTGTGAACCAAGTTTACTTAAGCTCTCAAGAAAAAACAAACCAACGAATCCTGTACTGGTGTCTCAGGTACAAGAAACGTTCTTAGTTAGGAGAGATTTTGATCTATTTCGTCAATGCTTTAAGTGAATTAAGCCGAGCCTGAGCGAATCAAGCTTCTGTGGCCTGGAAATTCTTCAAAACAGAGGTTGAATATCCATAAACACTTATTGTATTTTTGTTTCAGCTTTTAGATCATTACTAAACACCATTTATTACTAATATATATATATATATATATTTTTTTTTTTTTTTTTTTTCTTTTCTTTTTTCTTTTTCTTGCATATTTATAAATAGGTGGTAATTGTCTGATACCATAAAATACCCGGATCCTATGGATGCCTATCCACCCCCCATGCCAAGCAATGCTATGTCCTCATATGCATGCAGGGAAAGGCAGAGAACGGACGACAGATCGGGTAACAGGAGCTGAGGTTCAGGGTATAAATCAGGGTGGAAGGGTGGGTGGATGGTGGGTGGTGAAGAGAAAAGCGAAGTAATCGCGATAGAGGCGTGAAAAGTAATGGTGGATGGTGAGAGATTTGGCGTTTTCTGGGACGAGAGTGTCCCAGGCGGATCAGAAAACAGATCAGGAAGAGGAAGTTGGCCCTTAGATTGGCCAAGAAGGGGGGCTTTTTGGATAGATGGATCCAAAAGGGAATAGCCCCGGTGAGTAAGCTGTGGGCTCAAGGTCCCAGTGTGGATTTGCAAATCCGCCTGATTTAGCGGGAAAGAAAGGGCAATCCGGTCTTCCATAGTGTGGACCGGCGGTGAGCAGCCCGGCAATGACTCAGACCACGAGGTATGGGAAGCGGAGAAAACCTCGTCAGAAGTCTGGTCAGGAGAAGGTACAGGAATAGGGAGGGATTGGGGAACGTCACAGTTTGTGTTGGTCAGGCAGTCGTCAGGTAATTCGCAGCAGTCAGAATCGGCTCCAATTAGTTCGATACACGTACTGACAGTCACGTCCTCGTCAGACGTGTCATCCTTGATGTGATCACTATCAGCATAAGAGTGCGGTGCTGCAGCGGGATTAACCTGAAATCCCGAAGGAATACTCGGAGCTTGCAGAATTTGATGAACCTGTTCCTGAGAAGGTTGTACCTGTGGTTGCGGACCACAGGGTACAAAGTTTTGCGGGTTTGGAACAGGTTGGGCGGGAAAAGTGCCCTGAGATCGAGTCGCCATGCTTAGTTGATTGATCTCAGCATTCTGCTGCGCCAAATGCTGAAGAGAGGTCATGTTTTCTTTATGGCGCTTTGACATTTCCATCATCATTCGCATCAATTTATCAAGAGGTTTTGATGCGTGTTTGGTTTTCTGTACACAAGGGCCTGATGGCAGATTTGCCATAGGATTAGACTGGGCCCTTGGGATGACGGGTGCGGACGATCGCATTGGTCCACCAGCGGGGTTTCGACGCTGCGGGTTGTTGGACCATGCAAAATTGGGATGATTGTGCCACCCTGGGTTATACGTGGCAGAAAACGGGTTATTCCCCAGGGTGCAGGCATCTTCTATGCCAGAAGACGTGTCCGCATATGTGTCCGAGTACACGGAGGCTTGGTCCTCCGTGTTGAAATACTGGCTCACAGAAGCCAGTTCCACATGACTTACCGAGTCGCTTGGCGCGACACTCGATAAGGAAGGTCTTGCAGGGTTTCCAGGGATAAGCCTGGTGTTGAAAGAATTGAAATTGTGACGAAGTGGTGAGGAGGGGGTGTGTGCCATGTTTGTGGAGGAGGAGGATGATTCGGCTCTTTTTCTAGATTTATCAGTCAATACAAGCAATTCAGGGTTTTGTGACCTCCTCCCAAACATGCACTACCGCAGGAAGAATTGGGGAGATGAGAAGGGAAAAGGGATGAGAGAAATGACGCCGCAAAGGTACACTTGATTACAAATCAATACAGTCAAGTTCCTAACCTCTACAGTGTGCCCTTAGACCTAAAGATCTAAGTTACCTACTATCACGAACTACGGAACCGAATGTGAGCACCGCGGAACCACCGGGCCAGATTGAAAGGCCGTTTGCCCCAGTCTTAGACACCCGATAGCACGTGGGAACTCTCACCAGCACGTAGCCGCTACACGTAGGTAGTTAGACCTCCAATCCTTAAAAAGGGTCAAGTTACTAACAATTTTAATTAGAGGCTTAGGGTCAAGTGCTTTTGGAATGTGAAGGGCGTTGTTTACGGGTAATGCCCAAGTGATTGATTTTAAGAGTGTGTAAGAACAAGCATGCAACGGGGAAATCTCCCCGAATTGAAGTTTTTATTGGCGAATGGTTTTTAGAGTTCAGCCTTAAGTAGTATGAATTTTAGGGTTTTGCTGAATTACCAATTCAACCAATCTCCGGGTTTTTGCAAAAATACAGGTTTTCCTTCTAAAGCCCAAGAAACCCTTCTTCAATTATCAATTAGTTAATGCATGCTAAAATGCAATGGGCTACCCTAAATGGAGATTTCTATGTGTGGATGCGCGAATCAATTTTATACCAATGTGAAAGGGAGCCAAAGCACTTCAATTCAAGTGCTCCCAATCACCAGAAAGATATCCACACACAAGGCTTCAACCAACAGATAAAGAAAATAAAATTTTTGGGGTTGAAGTATTCAGGATCGAATCACAGGCAAATTTGAAAAGTCGTGGTGGGGTTGGAATCAACTCAATTCCAAGTCTCCCCACCAAAAAATGTGATCCTGAATTAAAGATAAGTGAGGCAAAAGAGGGATACAAGAAATCTTTTTCTTTGCCTCAAAGAATACTTCCCACGGCGAAAAATCTAAGAATGAAGATTCTCGGATTTTCGCTATGCGAAGTAAGGCAGGAAATCCCGGGGCAGTGGGAGTGAAGACAACCAATCAATCAAGTGAATTTTAATCCACTTGCCCTCAAGAAATCCCAAGAAGTTTTTCTAATTTTTAGTTTTAAATTTTTTTTTTTTTTTTTTTTTTGTGTGGTGGCAAGTTAACCCTAATTTGATGAGAAAAGAAAACCTACTTGTTCGGCAACGTATGCGAAGTTCCAATGCGATGTCGGCGTCTTCACGCTCTCGTTCCCGCCTTGGATCTGCTCACGTCCTCGACTTTGTCAGCCTTCTTCTCCTTCCACCAGGTTCACCTGCACACCAAAAACAATAATACCCGTGAAGAGAGAAGAGACAAATTTAAAGGAATTGGATAGAAACTTACTCGAAAGCGCACCTCCCCGGCAACGGCGCCAGAAAAGCTATGATGGTCGGCCTGGATAGGTTGTTAATATGATATTTTTATCGTTGAAATGTGTATAGTGGTTAACCTAATTCAGACCTAACCATCTCTTTACAAAATTTTTAACCTGGCCTAATTGATTTTATCTTGTCACTTTTAAGCCCAGGGTCGAACTCAGGGAAGTGGGGTTCAAGTCGAGTTTCTACGTTTTCCTTAAAACGCGTCTCTTCCGTTCGTTTATTTTGTTTTTGGTATTTTTCTTATTTAGGTTTTTTTTCTGGTAATCCTTGTTCTTGAGGCACACCCTCAAAATTGTGTCCTTGGCTTTTAGCCAAAACAGAGTTTCAAAACACGTCTTGCTATTTGCAAGACGGGGGTACCTGCAAATCAAAGATTATCTTTTCACTTTTATACCTTTTTTATCTTTTTACTAAGAAAGAAACTAACAGATAGAAAGTAAATATAGTAGCTATAGATATATATTTATATGTAGTATATATATATAGGGGTGGGGGTGGAGGTGACGATGGAGTGTAGCACTATGTCGAGTCAGCCGACGTCTAGAGAGACGCAACCAACACGACTAGGTGCCGCGTGGAGTGTGGATGGAGGATGGATGATGTATGGGACCACGCTTTTTTTTGTACGCGTGTATCAGGGAATATCAGCAACTGGTGCAGATATCCCCGCGATACAGCGTATAATAAATAACGTGAAAATATATGTACATATGTATGTATATAAATGTATAAGTATATATGTATAGATATATATAGATATATATATATATATAGGTGTATATATGTATATATATATATATGTATGTATATATGTATATAGCTATGTATATATGTATATACGTATCTAGATATATATGTATATATATATGTGTATATGTATAAGTATATAGATATGTATATATATATATATGTATATATATATAAAACTATATAGATATATATATATATATGTATATAAGTATATATGTATCTAGATATATATGTATATATATATGTGTATATGTATAAGTATATAGATATGTATATATATATATATGTATATGAGTATGTGTATATATATATATATATATATATATATTATATATGTATATGCATATATATATATATATTATATTATATGTATGTATACATAACTATATAGATATACTATGTATATATAAGTATATATATATAGATATATGTATATGTATATATATATATATATTTATATATATGTATGTATATAAGTTACTATTAGTGTGTGAGTGTGTGTGTCGGTGAATGGGTGTGTGTGTCGGTGAATGGGTGTGTGTGTGTTGCTGTAAGTGAAAAAAGAGAGAGAGAGAGAGAGAGAGAGATCGGCAGAGGGAGAGAATGCAGCCGCTCTGCAGGAGGCACGATACGTCGTCTGCAGATGGCGGCCGACGTCTGGAGGTCGCGGGCGCACGGGGGCGTACTCGCGTAGAGGAGATGAGGAGTCTGCGTCGACCTGCTGCGAGCGCGGAGGCTCGGGACAGTGCGCACGGGGCTCTGTGGGTGCTGGCAGGGAGACGGGAAGGGGCCTGGCCGGCCGCTGCAGAGGCGCGCAGCGACCGGTTGCGGGCGCAGAGGCGGGCGACAGAGCGTACTAACGGAAGCGGGGAAGGTTTGCAGGCGCGCGCGGGCGCTTGCAGAGGCTGGTAGGGAGGCAGGGAGACGCTTGGCCGGCCGCTGCAGAGGCGCGCAGCGACCGGTTGCGGGCGCAGAGGCGGGCGACAGAGCAGACGAACGGAGGCAGGGAAGGTCTGCAGGCGCGCGCGGAGGGTTGCGCGCCTGCGGGGAAGGTCGCGGAGGAGGCGGGGGTGCTGCTGCTGCTGCTGTCGACGCTGGGCTGCTGCTGCTGCTGCTGCTTCAAGCTTCGGACCTTGAAGCGGCAGCAATGGCGTGGAGATGCAAACGAAGAGAAAAGAACACACCACGCCCACCGGCTCGTTGAAGAGCTGGGCGGTGGTGCTCCCACTGTGGTGGTGTGCACCACAGTGGGTTCTCCTGCTCGTCGGGTGCCTCCTCGACGGAGGGCCGACGTATGGGAGGGGAGAACGGTGGAAAGGAAGGTGGTGGACTGCAGGGTGGCGTTTTTTTCAGCAGCTGCCGCAGCTGCGTATTGCAGCAACGTTTTTTTCTTGCTGCAGCCAGCCGGTCGAAGAAGAAGAAGACGTGGCTTTATAGAAGATGAAAGCATGGTCATACAGCATGCGGGGAGTGGGATGGAATGGCAGCCGCAGGGAATGGCATGGCAGGGAGAGGGCGGACGCGCGCGGGAAGTTGCAGCAGCGGGAAGGACGGCAGGGAGAGGTTGCGGAGAAGTTGCAGCCGTAGGAAAAATAAAAATCAAGTGGAGATAAAAAATAGAAGAGATGGATTTTTGTAAAGAGGCACTTGAGGAAAATGTAAATTATGAAGCCTTTTTATTTCATTCTCCCCTCCTCTCAATTAAATGCATGAATGCATGTATTTTTACAAATGCAACTACAGGATTATAATATACATAGTTAATGCTAGAAAATAGCATAAGAAGGCGTTCTTATAGGCGTGTTTTGAGGTGCAAACACTTACCGATGTGGGACTAAACGCAGACCTTTCCTCGCGTGCGCCTGCTGGGAGACCGCGGCCTGGCTTCTGCAGCTGCGGCTTTGATTTGCGTAGGTTGCTGGCTGGCTGCCTTCGCAAGACTCCCCGTAATCCGCAGCAGCTGGAGACCTGGAGTCCTCAAGCCTGGAGCGCGGGAGAAGCTGCTTCAATGTGCGTTAATGGCGGTCGAACCTCAAAACCTGTCGGACACGAATATGGCCTCTCGGCCTGATCAAACCACTGGGGAACCTTCGCCGTGGCACGGTGAAGGTGAGGAGCTGCGCGGCAGGCCGCAAGGTGGTGTCTGGCGGCAGCCCTAGGTTGGACTGCAACCGGAGGAATGGGTTTGTTCGGTGGGGTTGCAGAGGATGATGTGGGGGAAGTGGCAGGGCGGGGGTTGATCAGGGTGAGGAGGCGGAGGTCCTGCAGTGGTCGGCGAGCCGTGTGGGTTGCTGAGGTGATGGGAGCGGCTCGCCGGAGGATGGCCGGAGGCGGAGAAGGTGAGGGTGAACAGGAGCGGTCGAGGGTTTAATCAAATAAAAGACAGTGAGGAAAAGAAAGAGGGGGAGATGGGGAGGAGTTCTGACCTAGCTACGGAGACGAAAGGGGCCGGGGCAGGGCGACAGTCGTATCGACTGTCGTCGGAGAAGAAGATGCCCAGGGGAAGATGCGGCGGCGAGCAGAGGGCTGGAGAGGCGCCAGCTGGGTACGGCGTGGCGCAGGAAGAGCAGGGGAGGAGGTCTCTGCTGCTGGTATTGCGGTAGAGCGGAGAGGAGGAGGAGGAGGAACCGCCGGAGCTGGTGGGCGTCTGCCGGAGGGAGAGGAGAAGAAAGTTGGGGGTGTTCTCCATCAGACCCGAGCTGCCCCGGTCGGTGGAGCAACGGGGGGTATTTATAGGGATCAAACAGGGAGGAAGGCGGAGGGAGACGACGTGTCTCCCTCGCCGGAGGATGGCCGGAAACAAGAACCCATACCGTCCGTGCGTTCGCACGGCCGGTATGGTGGGTTACAACGACCAGGGGGGTGTCCCTGCGACGGCTGACGACGCAGGGCACCCCCGGTTTACTTGCCAGGTCCCCCACCTCACCCTGTGCGGCGCCATGCTCCGCGCAAGGTCGCCGGAGCATGGTGCTGGCAGGTTTTGCAGGGGGGACCTGATCGCAAAGAACGAAGGAGAGTTAGGGGCCAAAATGCGAGGGTTCAAAAGTTAAGGGCCAAAGAGTAAATATATGAGGACCAAAGTGTAAAGTCGGTCAAGGAGGCTTCTTCTTAGGCTCAAGTTTTTATACATGATTAATTAGGACCTAAGGAATCTGATGGTGAATTTCATTTCTATATTAAACCTTGTTTGACCGGTCAATTTACGTAAAAACCCAAATTAAGTTATTAATTGGGCATGGTTCTCAATGTAGGTCAAAATGGGTTCTGAAGGCCAAATTGAAGGTTCTAAACCCTAGAGATTATTTTTCTATGAATTTTAGAGGGTTTATTCTATTTTTACTTTGCCTCGAACCTTGTGAATTGAAGTGGGTTGTTTTAGGGTTACAGATTATCATTTAGTTTCTTGGAATTGCTGTAGCCCTTGCTAGATCATTTCATCCCACTTTTATTCTTATTAAGTTGCTTTGACCTGTGTTTGGGCCCTGAATTACCCTGTATGCAGATTATACTGGTAAAATTGCATTTTTACCCCTTATGCCTTGTTTTCTCCTTAAACTCAGAATTCTCTGAGTTAAGCCTTTCCTTGAGTTATGTAGGAGCTTTTATCCTTTGTATTGGGTCAAAATGAGCTAGTTATGGCTCATGATGAGGTTCTCATCATACCCCCATGCCTAGCTTTTGCTAGTCCCTTAGCAAAAACTTAAGTTTCAACCCTTGTTCTAGACCATGAAGTTTTTAACAGTTTTAGATAAGTGCCCTTTTTTATTTGAGCATAGATTAGGTTAGAATGCTGACCATAGGCCTAGAAGGTACTCTAGTACCAATCAAGATCCAAATCTGTCTAGCCTTAGCCTCAGTCTTTAGCAAAGGTTTTTAAGGCCCACGAGAACTAACTTAAGATTTATTGGACTTTGTGGTTAAAGCACCCGTGCTTGAAATGATTTTAGCCCTGGCTCAGTTCGTAGTGCGTTTTGTAAGAGAGAGATAGAAAGTTTTTCTGTTTGGAGAGTTTTCTCTCTCTTCTTCTTTTTAGTTCTAGCCTAGGATTGGCTTTTCAACACGGTCTGTATCAGATTCCTTGCTCCCATCATCAATCCTCAAGGGTTCCTGGCGATCGATGTTTCGAGATAGCACCGCCCATGGTAAACCCCGGAACCCTGGCTATTGAGATTTCGAGATAATCCCATCCATGGTGTTCCGTGGCCGAATCCAGACCCTGGCAATTGACACTTCGAGATAATGCCATCCATGGAATCTGAACCAGCAGAGTGCTTACATGCCCCCAGTAGGATATGTAAATATCCTAAGAGACAAGCACCGAGGAGATGATATTTTGTTACGCATCTTCGAGGGGATTTCCCGCCTCTCCGCGCTGGGAACTCGTCCAAATCAACTTGTGTTGATCGGCCGTTCCTATTCTAGGTGTTCCTTTCAGAATTTTGCGACGCTTCTGCGTGATTCTGATTTTTACGCTTACTGAACCAGGCTGTGTGTGAGGTTAGGGTGCTTAGGTTACTGAGTCCCGTAAACCAAAAATTAGTTAACGAGGCCGAATACTCCCTAAGCCTTAGACCTAATACTTCAGCTTTTCATTTTCCTCAACCTCTTGAGGAGTGTCCAGATCTTAATGGGTACTAAGAGTCTATTCAAGAATGCCTAAGGTTTGCATTCTTACTAATCTCATTATGCACTTTTCAGTTATTTTCTTGAATGAGGTCTAGAACTTAGGCTAATTCCTTAGTTCCTTACTAATGACTATCACCTTTTTCTCATAATTTTGTGCTCCTTTTTTCCTTTTGTTTCTTTTCTCCTCTTATTCTTTTTCGAAAAATTTTTAATTTTTATGGTGTTTTTGGCATATGTGAATTTTTTGTTTGAAACCTTTTCTTACAAGTTTTGCACTTTCATACCCCCCCTCCCATGCCTAAGATTTGCAATGTCCTCATTGTAACCTAGGGGTTTGTATTTAATTTAGTTCACACATTAGGACAGATGTTTTGATGAGTGAATGGGTCGGGGTGACTGTTGCGGACGATTTCTAATCCCAGATGCAAGCACCTGAGGTGGAGTCGGCTGTCCTAAAGTGTGAGCTTTAAGTGCAAAAAGGTGTCAGAACAAGTTTCAGGTTTTCAAAGAGAATGACGGGTTGCCTCCCGTTGAGCGCTAAATTTGATGCCTTTAGCCAAGCGGGAAATGCGATGGAGAGGGGATGGTCAAATCTGCAGAGTTTTGTAAGACAAGCACCTTGATTAAGAGCCTGGTTGGTCCAACCAGGTGCTTGTTCAGATCAACAGGCTGATGATGCAGCCCAAACCCAATCAATCTGGTGGGTTGATAGATGTGGATAAAAAGGTGTGGAACCCACCATAAACTATGAAGCTCAGATGGATGTGGAAGTGTAAACGCAGGGTTTGGCTGAGTCGAATCAGCCTGGTCAGAGTAGGGACCCGTAGAATAATCAATGAATGACGCGGAAACCCTACAGGGGTGATCAGAGAATGATAGAGCATGGTATGTAGTCTGATCAATGTTCGAAACCCGATGTGGAAGTGCAATCGGCTCGGTGAGAGGTGAATCTGAATAGAAATTGAGTCCGGTTGCGGGTCAGGGTTTGGGAGAGGTTTTGATCCGTTCTGTGTGTGCGGACGAGGTGGCCATTGTGTGTGAGGGCTCTTCTAGAAACAGATGATAGGTGATTTTCTGTAGAGAGTCCTCTGGGTAACTATCAAATGCCGGAAGAGTGTCTGTAGGATGAAAGGAATCGGATTCGAGAAAAAATTTGGATTCTGGGTTACAATCACTCTTGGCATTTTCTGTTTTTGGTTCCTGAGGATCGAAAAGGAATGATTCTGTGTTATCAGTGATCTCGGGAATCAGGACCTCAGAGTCAGAGTCAGAGTCATGTGAACTGAGGTCGTAGATAGGCCTGGCGTGTTCAGGAAGGGGAATCTCTCCGCAATTATAGTCAGATCTAAAATTGTCGGAGAGTTGGCGAAAATGAGATTCATGATCATGAATTCCACCACAGCAAAAATCATCAGATGTGGAATCAGCAGCCTGACTGGGTTCTAGCCTATATGTCAATTCTGGGCTCGAAAAGGTATTCTGTCTAGGCTCAAGCTCCAAGCTGGTAGGAAAGACCCAATTAAAATCCAACTCGTCCAACTCCTCAGTTTCTGTATCATAAATTGGCATGTTTTCTAGAAAATCGATCAGATTTTCTGGAGATGTTGGAGAGGGATATTCATCAAATAGAGGCCCGGAATCATATTCTGTAAAATTTTGATCTTTCTCATTAGGGGCCTCATAATCTTCCCAATAAGTTTCAGATCTAGGTTCTAGGCTTAGGATGTGGGTAGAATTATTAGAACCTAAGTCCGAATATCCTTTGAGGGCCACCTTATCAAAATAAGGGGCGGAATTTATACCCTCAGAAGGTTCAGTTCTGATCTCATTATTGCAGGAGTTTTGAAATTCTAGGCTTGACAATTCATGGTCTAAGTTTGGCTCATCATTGTGTTCTCCTGCAATATCCCAACCTAATTCAACATTGTCTTCTATCTGGGTTGGGATTTTACAACCACTTTGTGCCTCAATCCCGAGATCTGGGAAACTGGATTGTTCCTTAATATTGTTCCAAGATGGTTCACCCTCTGTTTCTGGTATATACGGGTATTTCTGGTTGATAATTTGTTCTACTGATTTCATCATTTCTACCCGTTTCATAAGGGCATCTTGGTGTTGTTCCCAAAGTACAGGATTTGTCAAGCATTGAAGGTATTCAGATTGGTGTAATTTTTCCATCTCAATGTATCCTGTCATGAGCATATCTCGGGTTGATCCTTTTGAAATTTCAGTCAATAGAATTTGGGCATAGTTTATGATGAAAGCTGTGGTTGTTGGAACATCAACCTGAATGTTTCCTATTGGTGTTGAGGGTTTATATTTGATTTCATAGATTTCAAGGGCATCCTCAATCATCTTATCCTTCATGGATCTCAGATATTCAGGTTTTTTGAATGGTAGTCTTGCTAGGTAATTAGGCTGCATAATTGGATCAGGTGGTGGAATCAAGATATAGAACCAAAGTTTGAATCAAGATGGAAGAAGGGGATTTGTTCAGAATCAGAGGAAAGAGGGGCTATGTGAATGATTTCTGCAAAAACAAAGGAGCCGAGGCTTAGCCTCGGGGAGAGTGAATTTCTATAGGAGGTTTCAAGGACCTCCTGAAAAATACTGAAGGGCTGGATGAGATAAGCAGGTGCTGGACCCAATCAAGACACCCAAAAAATGTTGGGTGACTATAGAGGGTCGGGGCAGATGGACCCCTTGATCAGAAAGATCGTCCACCTGAGAATTACCCGGGCAGCCAGAGAGGGAGAGTCCCGCGAAGACCCCTACACGGTAGAGCGTCCCCACGGGTTACAGGGTTTCCCCCACCCGACCTCTCTTGTCACTGCGGGTCCAGGTAGACCAGAATGGGGATCTTGACCTCTTAAGTCTACCAATTTTAGCTTAAGATCAGGGTGCTTAAAGTTACACTTGAACTCTTAGGTATTTTGAGTGAGAAAGTGACCTAATTTTAAGGTTGGTTGACCCAAGGAGTCAACTTTACCTCTTGTTCCTTTGAGAGCTTTTTGGGTCCTTTCTTTTAGGGTTCAAGTGTTTAGAGAGCCAATTGTTTTAGGTTTTCTTTGAATAGGTATTTTCAGACAAGGGCTTGGGCACACTTCATTTGGTTTTCTCAATTCTTGCTTAAGGAGTGTGTCTCTAAATCCCTAGTGTTGGATCCTAGGTTGGCTCTACTTGGTCTAGTTAATTCTTTGTTGGGTAATTAGGGCTCAAGCAAGAATGTGTTAGCCCTTAAATACCCTTAATAGTGTGCAGGAATAATGAGTTGAAAACATGCAACTTTTATGGTTACTAAATATGGAAGACAGGTTAGCCCTATATTGCTTGTTCTTTTCTTTCTTTTGAGTTTTAGGGGTTAATAGCGAGAGGAAAAATTTACCTGTCCTCGGAGTGGTTGTTGTGCGGTTGCTTGTCTTCTTGATTTCCTGTATTTTTCTGCACAAAAGAGAGGAGATTATCAGAAATTAAAAACAAACAGGGATGTTTACCTCTAGAATAGCCGTTGCTCCCCGGCAACGGCGCCAAAATGAAGTGGTTGTGTTCAACCGGGTTTTATTGTTATAGTGTTGTAGTATAGCCAGTTATTACCAACATTTCAAATATAAATTTTTTTACTCGGAAAATAAAAGAGTTCCCGAGGTCGAACTCAGGGAGCAAGTTGTATTCTAGAGATATACATGTTTCTTTTACAAAATAAAGAAAGAGAGAGGGAAAGAATTTGTTGTTCTCTTTGTTTTCTCCTCGTGATGTTCTTCTTTCTTTCTTCAGATCTCCTTCTTCTTCTTTGTTCTGCAGAGGTGATGCTCATCTTTCTTTCTTCAGATCTCCTTCTTCTTCTTCCTTGGTTTCTGTCTTGGCCTCTCTTCTTCTTTTTCTGCAGTCTCTTCTGTGAAGGTTTCTTCTTCCTTGGCTCTGCTGTACTTCTTCTCTGCAGCCTTTCCTCTTCTTCTGCCTTGCTCAGCCTCTTCTTTAGAGTTTCTTCTTGTTTCTCCTCCCTGCGGCTAAGTGTTAGCTTCTTCTTTTCTTTCTCAGCCAGGGACGTCACCCCTCCTTTCTTCTTTTCCTTTCAGGCCGTCGTCTGATTTCCAAATCAGACGACTTAAACTACCTGTTGCTACAGTCAGCTTCCTTCTTCTTCCGCGGGTCTTCTTCTTCGCCTGTGCCTGCACACTTCAGAGTTTTTCGTCAGAGGCAAAACCTACTCTACCCTCCCCCCCCGCATCTCTCTCTCTCTGAAACCACTCTTGGGAAAGCTCTCCTAGAGCTGCCGGGTAATCGGGTACGGGTCGTGCCCGGGTCCAGGCCCACCGACGTGAGTGGTGGGCGAGGAGTGCAGGTCAGTCTAAGTCGGGTCGGGTCGGGTCAGGTCCGCGGGGCGTGAGCGCGGACGAGACCGGGTAACCGGGCGGGTGAAGGGGACCTCACCCCGTGTGCTGAGGCAGTAAGGCTAGTGCACAAAATCAATTTAAACAGTGGAAAGTGTGTGAGGCTTACCGATGTGGGACTAAACGCAGACCTTTCCTCGCGTGCGCCTGCTGGGAGACCGCGGCCTGGCTTCTGCAGCTGCGGCTTTGATTTGCGTAGGTTGCTGGCTGGCTGCCTTCGCAAGACTCCCCGTAATCCGCAGCAGCTGGAGACCTGGAGTCCTCAAGCCTGGAGCGCGGGAGAAGCTGCTTCAATGTGCGTTAATGGCGGTCGAACCTCAAAACCTGTCGGACACGAATATGGCCTCTCGGCCTGATCAAACCACTGGGGAACCTTCGCCGTGGCACGGTGAAGGTGAGGAGCTGCGCGGCAGGCCGCAAGGTGGTGTCTGGCGGCAGCCCTAGGTTGGACTGCAACCGGAGGAATGGGTTTGTTCGGTGGGGTTGCAGAGGATGATGTGGGGGAAGTGGCAGGGCGGGGGTTGATCAGGGTGAGGAGGCGGAGGTCCTGCAGTGGTCGGCGAGCCGTGTGGGTTGCTGAGGTGATGGGAGCGGCTCGCCGGAGGATGGCCGGAGGCGGAGAAGGTGAGGGTGAACAGGAGCGGTCGAGGGTTTAATCAAATAAAAGACAGTGAGGAAAAGAAAGAGGGGGAGATGGGGAGGAGTTTTGACCTAGCTACGGAGACGAAAGGGGCCGGGGTAGGGCGACAGTCGTATCGACTGTCGCCGGAGAAGAAGATGCCCAGGGGAAGATGCGGTGGCGAGCAGAGGGCTGGAGAGGCGCCAGCTGGGTACGGCGTGGCGCAGGAAGAGCAGGGGAGGAGGTCTCTGCTGCTGGTATTGCGGTAGAGCGAAGAGGAGGAGGAGGAGGAACCGCCGGAGCTGGTGGGCGTCTACCGGAGGGAGAGGAGAAGAAAGTTGGGGGTGTTCTCCATCAGACCCGAGCTGCCCCGGTCGGTGGAGCAACGGGGGGTATTTATAGGGATCAAACAGGGAGGAAGGCGGAGGGAGACGACGTGTCTCCCTCGCCGGAGGATGGCCGGAAACAAGAACCCATACCGTCCGTGCGTTCGCACGGCCGGTATGGTGGGTTACAACGACCAGGGGGGTGTCCCTGCGACGGCTGACGACGCAGGGCACCCCCGGTTTACTTGCCAGGTCCCCCACCTCACCCTGTGCGGCGCCATGCTCCGCGCAAGGTCGCCGGAGCATGGTGCTGGCAGGTTTTGCAGGGGGGACCTGATCGCAAAGAACGAAGGAGAGTTAGGGGCCAAAATGCGAGGGTTCAAAAGTTGAGGGCCAAAGAGTAAATATATGAGGACCAAAGTGTAAAGTCGGTCAAGGAGGCTTCTTCTTAGGCTCAAGTTTTTATACATGATTAATTAGGACCTAAGGAATCTGATGGTGAATTTCATTTCTATATTAAACCTTGTTTGACCGGTCAATTTACGCAAAAACCCAAATTAAGTTATTAATTGGGCATGGTTCTCAATGTAGGTCAAAATGGGTTCTGAAGGCCAAATTGAAGGTTCTAAACCCTAGAGATTATTTTTCTATGAATTTTAGAGGGTTTATTCTATTTTTACTTTGCCTCGAACCTTGTGAATTGAAGTGGGTTGTTTTAGGGTTACAGATTATCATTTAGTTTCTTGGAATTGCTGTAGCCCTTGCTAGATCATTTCATCCCACTTTTATTCTTATTAAGTTGCTTTGACCTGTGTTTAGGCCCTGAATTACCCTGTATGCAGATTATACTGGTAAAATTGCATTTTTACCCCTTATGCCTTGTTTTCTCCTTAAACTCAGAATTCTCTGAGTTAAGCCTTTCCTTGAGTTATGTAGGAGCTTTTATCCTTTGTATTGGGTCAAAATGAGCTAGTTATGGCTCATGATGAGGTTCTCATCAAGGAGGTTAATTTCTCATCCCCTATCTTTTTATCACTCTCTAGTATAGATTTTTAGCTTTCTAGTTGTAGAAATTAATTCTAAGTGACATTATCATAGTTATGAAATTATTATTCTCTCTCATTTATATTTTAAGTAGTTTAATTTCCATTGTGAATGTTTCCTTTATAAAAATTACAAAAAAAAAGTAATTATGGATTTGGAATCAACGTAGCCTTCCCATGTTTGACCCAGAACTCACTTTGAGTTTTGGTAAAATTATTTGATTGGCAGATTTTTACGTAACTATAATGACAGGTTTTTAACTCAATCTTTTATGTGTATAAAATCTTGTTAATCACTAATGTACCACTTGAACGAGGGTGGCACAACC
The DNA here is from genome assembly GCA_037157565.1 of Thalassia testudinum. Lineage (NCBI taxonomy): Eukaryota > Viridiplantae > Streptophyta > Magnoliopsida > Alismatales > Hydrocharitaceae > Thalassia > Thalassia testudinum. The sequence continues at coordinate 1,014,547 of JAZHRO010000012.1, forward strand.
TCTTACAAGACGTCGTCTCTTTATACACGACTAAGAGAAGAACAACAATGGGACTTCCAAGACAGCTTTGATCCTAGATCAAGAACAACAGGAATATAAAATATATAACAAAAATTCCTATAAATCCACAGGAAAAAATAAAATAAATCAAGCTTTTTTGATTCACATAGAATTGTGCTTTGAATCGTAGTAATTGCAGGTGCAGAGGTGCAAAAGCACTAGAAGGAATATGCTTGTTTTGCTTGTAGAAAGCTCTTGAGGTGTGTTTTGAAGTGGGGGGTAGAGGGTCCTATTTATAGGTGTTTTTTGACCTATTTTGGAAGTACTGGAAATACGACATCAGTCGATCCAAACTTATTATTGGTCGATCAAAATGCCTTTTGGTCGATTCATTAAAAGGTTTGATCGATTCCATGCTGATCGATTAAAATAGGAATTTGATCAACTTCTCAAGTTCAAGGAAAATTTGACCGTTGGAGGTCTTCGATTGATTAATCAAAATGGATTGATCGACCAATATAGGTATGGTCGATCAATTTAAATGTTGGTTGATCAACAGTATAAAAACTTAGGTTAAAAGGGAAAATTTGAGTTTAACGAGTTTGAAAATGCATCGATTGTTATATTCTAAGGTTCCTTACATTATTCTAGACTCAATAAAGATAAAAAGTGTCTTTAATATCTTCATCTGGAGTTTGATTCCACTTGGTGAGGACATCATATCTTGATTTGACTTGAGATATCCTGAAATGGTTTCTCCACAATAGAATCATAATTTTATTATATCGAAACAAGAGTATTAACACTTTTAAGGATCAATTCAAGGTTAGCTAGACAAGAGTCAAAAGAGTCACTAAAGACAGAAAAATCATCCATGAATACTTCTAGACGATCCCTCACCATGTTTGAAACGAGGCAAGCATGCACCTTTGAAAAGTCACGGGTGCATTGAAGAGCCAAAACGACATTCTACGGAATACAAAGGTTCCATAGGAATAGGTGAAGGTTGTCTTCTCTTGGTCTTTGGGATGGATTGCAACCTGATTGTATCCCAAATATCCGTCTAGGAAACAAAAGTATTTCTACCCAGCTAACTTTTCTAGGATTTTTTCAATGAAGGGCAAAGGGAAATGATCCTTTTTAGTGGCTATTTTCAGCTTCCTATAGTCAATGCAAACTCTCTAGGAGGAAGCTGAACAAGTAATCATTGGTTCTCATTTCTCATTAGTCACCATAGTTATCCCAGCTTTCTTTAGGACTATCTGCATGAGTCCAACCCACGAACTATCTGAGATCGGGTAAATTATGCTAGCATCAAGCCACTTGATTATCTCCTTAACCATTTCTTGCATATTGGGGTTCAGTCTCCTTTGCATTTCGTGAGAAGGGCAGGATCCTTTGTCCAAATAAATTCTATGATTATAATATGAAGGCTTGATCCCTCTCAAGTCATGGATGGTCCAACCAATTGCCTCTTTATTTGTGTTAAGGACCTTAACCAACTTCATTTCTTGCTTCCTCATCAATTTAGCACTTATAATCATTGGAAGCGTCTTTTTGGGTCCTAAAAGTTGATACTTCCAGTTCTTAGGCAATGGTTTCAATTCTAGCTGGGGTGGGTTCAAAATGGATGGTAAAGATGATGCAAGTGAAGATTCATTGGGTAAATCTAATGGAAGAGGTTGGGAATGGATAAAATGAACAACCTCCTCGGGGTGTGGTAGGTCTACCATAGAGGGTTGTGGGTTAGGGTTGCATATTTCAATAGGTTCCTTAATTACGCTGATCGACATGCAAGTCTCGACATTATGATCGATTTCCTCAAATTCAATAATGTATCCACAATCCTCAAATTTGTTTACAGCCTTAAAAATATCAAGCTGCAACTTCCTATCCCTAAATTAAGGCAATTTCATGCTGCCATTTTCACAATTTATGTTAGCCTTGGTGGTAGCTAGGAATGGATGCCCAAGAATAATGGGTGTATTCTTCAATTCCTCTGGTACATTCATATCAAGGACTAGAAAATCAACAGGACAATAGAAGTCCTTAGCCTTAACAATCACATCCTCAATAATGCCTCTTGGAGTGGTGACCGATCAATTGGTTAATTGGAGCATTATTGAGGTCGGCTTAAGTTTACCTAACCCGACTTTCTCACACAGGGTGGTTGGGATTAGGTTATTGGATGCACCAAGATCCAATAGTGCCTAGTCAAAAGTATAGTCCCCAATGACATAGGAAATCAAGTGGGCACCTAGATCTCTTTTCTTTTGAGGAAGGTGATGCAGGATAGCAGAACTAGCCTTCTCGGAGAGAATCACCTTCTTCGGGGTGGGTTCCTTCGGCTTACACTTCTGAGTACATAAATTTTTTAAGAATTTAGCATATGCTGGGATGTGTTTTATAGTGTCGAGAAGCTGTATGTTGATCTCTAGTTGTTCAAATATATCCAGAAGCTCCTCATTGCTATTTATTTGTTTCTTCTTCCTGGGTTTAAGTAGGGCTTCAGGTAACAGGATGTGTGTTAGGTCATCTTTTTCGGGTTCTTGAGCCTCAATTTCTTCTTCATTAGTCTCTACTTTATCCTCTAGCTCACCTAGGTTTTGCTTGCTAGAAGAGGGTCTTTACAGGTCCTGGGTTTGCATTCCACTCCTCAGGGTAACGATGTTGGCAGAAGCATATGGGTTTGGGTCTTGGGGTGGGTTAGGGAAGATAGGTGGAGCTTGATTTGCCAGATATCCAAGATGAGAAGATGAGGGACCTTGATCAACCACTTGAGCATGCGTATGTGGTTCTCTTGGATTATTAATGTGAGCGAAATGAGATTTGATAAATATGTGTCATCGTATAGTCGAATTGCACAGATTGACTTTTAAAAATTTATATTTCTCAAAATAAAAGTATTCTGAGGTCGTTTGCTGGGAGCAATTTATTTGCGCAAAAACCACTATTCAGATTAGGCAAGGTTTTGGTTCAAGAATTAGATGTGATGCGATTAATTTAACTTTTAAGTACAAGCATTCTAATTCAAACATGTAGAGGGCATATTCTCAAACATACAACATGTAATTAATTTGTGCAATTTACTTAAGACAATCGGGACTAAGGCCTTCATTCAACGCTTAATAAATCCTCCTTGTGATTACACACTAAATTATTCACGTAATGTCTGAATATAATGAATGGAATCTCTAAATATTTAATAATCGCCACAAGAGATTACTTAATCAAAAGATATTACCAATTACACTCTAGGAATCAATAGAGTATTGCATTTCTTGCATTTTGGTCCCTGAAGCTCTACGATTTAGTCCCTACGATTTTCTTTCTCTCTTAAATCAGCTGCTGCATGCATCAGGAGCTTAAGCTCCTCATCAATGCCCACCCACAAGGGAAGGTTCGGCGAGATGTAGGGAGCTCCAGGCTTCCTCAGGCCACGCAAAGAGGTCGTAGAGCTTCCTTGTAGTGCCACGAAGCTTTTCACGAAGCTTGACGGCCACAAGAGTGGTAGACGGTGGCTGCCATCCCTGAAGAAGGTGATGGAAATGGCGAGAGTCGCGTGGAATGGCCTGTTCGAGGTAGCAAAAGGCTTTGTGTGGTTTCATGAAGCTTCCCGCAAAGCTTGGAAGCTTGAGGAAGGCTGAAGGACATGGCCGATGCCATGGAAGATAGCGGCATGACGTCGAAAAATGTGAAGTGATAACTCGTTCGTTGTAGCGTGCAAACACAATGCCAATTTTAATAAGAATAATCGAATGGGTGTACGAGTGTCGATCTCAGGGAGGCACAAATCAGAATCTTGTTGTTGCTTACTTTATTTCCACATGATGATTTGTTTGCTTGCATAAAGAATAGAAAGAGAGAGAGAGTAGGGTTAGAAATCCATAGAAGAATATGGTTGCTAATTATACCAAGCACAATATGATAATCACAATGAGAACCTAATTTAGTGTGCGTAAAATAACACAGGTATAATAGTAGAGAGTGCTTCCTTGAATCATAGAAATTGTTTTACAGTTATGAGCAACAAAACTAGAGTAATGCTTAAAGGAAAATAAACCACAAGCTAACATAAACTAGAAATTAAATGTGAAAAGTAGAGTGTTGAGGTAGCCACGGTGGTGGAGATGCTTCCGTTGGTAGCTTGGCGGCTCCATGATCCTTGCTTTGAGCTCTAGAGAGGTGGTGGAATACTTGGTAGATGATGTGTTGCAATGGGAGCCTTGGGATCCTTTTATAGGCCTAGGGGACCCTTGAACTAACCACATCTGTCCCCATACTGCACCTTGAACCACTCTGGGTCGATGGGGCACACTTGACCAGTGCCCTTGCACCCGCATGCTTGCTGGAACGCGCGCTGCAGTAGCTGTTGCCCCGAGGGAGATTGTGGTCCGTCAGATGTTCATCGAATGACCCTTTGCAGCCCAAGATCGTGTGCCTACAATTTCAAATTCTCGGGGAGCATGCTGAGATCATGCGGGAGCGTAATGTGGCTATTAGATCGCCAGCAGAGGGTTGGGATTGTGCACGAGATTGCCCTTTGGAGTGCTTGATTAGGCCACGTACGTTGTTGCATGCAATCTCGTGTGAGCACGAGTGTGATTGAATCGGATGCATTAGATAGCGCTGCGTGGTCTTTCTTTTATCGCACGGTGGCGATCGTGCTATGAATTGGTGTGCGTCACTCCTCCAGCAGATTGAATCCGCTTCTAGTGATTCGAACCCGCATCCTGTGCTACGGGGAAGGTGTTCGCATACTGTGCTATCCACGTGGATTGTTGTGTAATGACTAGGGAGGCACACAACTCCGATAGTTGGATCTTGATCCAATGGTTGAAATCACTCGTGAGACTGTTCTTCACATAAGAGGCACGATTTGGAGGGTGATGTGGCCGATTCTTGGCCATTGGATCTCGATCCAACGGCCCATATCAACGGTTTCACTGCTTAGAGGTGGGGCATGGAGTAGTGGGCGGTTTGGATGGTGCCACGTGGCACCATCTAGACCGTCCATCTTCTTTCATTCACAGGAGGCTCTACGGATGTCGGATTGGGTCGATTTTCACATCGTTGGGTTGCGATCATCGATCCAAATCCATCCATACGGTCTGATTGCTCATTTGAGTCTTATTTCAAGATGCTCTTTTATAACTTGGCCATTAAACGTTAGTTCCAAGAAATATCAATATAAAATAATGTAGAATGCATGCATTGCTTGCAAACTCGCTATATCATGATATTTATACGCCTACGCCCTTGGAATTAACTCTAATTGATTAATTATCGTTATTATATGTAAAGTCATCACGGTGGTGGCAGAGGTCGTTGATGGGGTTGAGATGATCTCAACCTTGGGAAAGTAGTTGGGAAGCTTCGCTTGGCCTCAACAAAGGTGGTGGTGGCAGTGATTTGGCATAAGGAGGTTGATGACTATGTGGCAGACTTGAGGAAGACGACGGTGGGTGGTGTCGGACAGAGGCTAGGAAGCGTCGAAGGATTCAGTAGGTTGAGGGGTTTTGTTCTCCTCGACCTACTGAAGCTCCATGGTGGTCGGCGTACGGAGGTGATGAATGGAGTGAGGTGGAGCATGTGGCCGGAGCTCTGCCAGAGCTTGGCTAGCTGCTTGGAAGATGATGGCGGTGTGGAAGTTTTTGGGGTTTTTTCCTATATCTAAAGGGCCTAGACTATACTATAGAGTAAGAGGGGGAAGAAGAGATACCTTTTGGATGACGAGGAGGATGAGGCACGTCTGACGTTGGCTGGCTAGACGCGAGGAAGGAGAGGTCGGCGAGGTGATTTGGAGTGACGAAGAGGTAGGACGGTCAGCTTCTTTGATGGGGAGCATGGTGATGACGAGGGGAGGAGAACCGTGATGTCGGTTGGCAGTGAGATGCAGGGATGAGGGAGAGCAGAGGAGCTCCAAGGCCTTCGTCGACGGCGACGTTGGGGAAGAAGAGTGGGGTAGGGATAGGCTTAGACTTGACAAAAATCGTTGTGGGAGCTTAGCGAGGATTTATAGGAGGTTGGTGCAGAGGATTGGGCCAATTCATGGTCTCAATAAGGGATGTGTGCGTGAGCTCTGGCGACAACTTCGGTTGCGAATTGCGGCTGCTATAAATGGAATGAAATGCTGGAAAAAGCTCCAAATCGAAGACTTATGATAGGGAAATCTCTCCACCAAATTTGGTGGAATTCTACTGCTGGGATTGAGCATAATTCGGGACTTTTCTGAGGTTGAAGGAGACGTTAACGTCATAACCAAAAAGACGTGATTTTGGACCTAAATGAAAGAGATTAAAAAATTAAGGGTCATTATGCAAAGTAGGTTGAGATAAAGTTCAATTGGTCTCAAATTTTTAGGGTAACCTAATTTAGACCTAAGGAATCTAATGGTGACTTCAATTTTGAATTTTGGTGAAGATTGATTGGTAAATTTATGTTTTAACCTAAAATATATTAAATATTTGCCTTGGTCTTCATTTTAGGTCAACACAAGTTCATTTCATGAAATTGAATACTCTAAACCTTATAAAATATATTCAATGATTTTTGGAAGATTTGGATTACATTTATTTTCGGTAGAATCCTTTTAATTTAAGTAAGGTTGAATTTAGGGCTTTTAATTAAGAAATATCTTTTAATCTAAATAAAAACCCTGAATTAATCAATACAGGCCTACTTATTGGGAATGTGACCTCAGTTGACCTTCAATTGAGTGCAGGTTTACCCTTTAGTTAGTCTACATTTGTATTTGTCTATTAACAGTAGAATTAACTCGTTTTACAACAATTCTTTGTCATTCAGCCTAGATTGAATTATACCCTTTTATATATTACTTAGGTGAATTTAGCCTTAGAACTTAGTCAAATTAGACTAGATATGAAGGATGACGGTGTTACCATCAATTACCATACCCTTGGGCTTGGTTGCCCTGGTTTTGGACATTCTTTGGGTTGGGTACAAGTTGGAATGGTAGAGATCCAGGTTGTCGGTTGTTTGCAATGAGACTGATTGCAAGTTGTCCAACGAGGTCTTCATTTGTTGCAACGAAGAAACCGTTAAGTAATAAAATGTTTGTTGTAGCATGATTTTTTGAGTTTGAAATAAGATAACCAAGACCTTGGTGAGTCCCGGGTCGAACATGGGGAGGTGTGGAATCGTTCTATCTAAATACAAAGTGGGGAGCAAATATGAACTAGGTAATAAGGAGGAGAGAAGAAGGAACATAGATCAGGCAATTATATAGAGGGGGTGAGAAGTTGGAATAGCAATCAAACTTTTATTACTACTAGGAAAGAGTCAAATTACAACTAGAACTAACTAGAACATGGAAATAGAATGTCTACTAAAACTAGAAATCTATAACTAGAAAAGAACCAGAAGAATAGAGAAAAGGTGAGATAGAGCGTGGTCCATTGATGTAGTTGCCGTGGAGATGAAGATGAGGATGAAGCAGAGGCAGAGGGTGAGGAGGACAATCACTAAAGAGATTATAGTAGAGTTTTGGATGTGAGGAAGAAGGTGAAGGTGTTGAGAGGGTATTCTAATTAGGAAGGCTATGTAGAAGGTGGTTAGATGTGGGAATTATTCTAGGACTAAGGACTTAATGAAGAAAGGGGGTAGGGGTAAGCTCCTATTTATAGAGTTTTCTAGGTGTTTGATGGAGGGTTAGGATATATGGTAGGTTGATGGATGGTGGAGATTAAAGAAGGTTTAGGATGGAGGTTGTTGCAACAGCCTTATAGGATTGTCCTCACTTGTCTCGAATTTTTGATCTTGTTCTTTTTCGAATTTGAATTTGTAAATAAAAGCAAGGTTGTATCCCTCGAAATCAGCTTTTCAACACAACTTGAATCATGCAATTTGGATTTGAAATGCAAACGTTATGGCTAAAATGCTAGACATGTGTCAGGCTATTATGAATTTCGAGATTAGGAATAGGATTTGGTTTAGGGTTTTAGGATAGGGCTTTAAGTAGGTAATTTAGGATCCTAGGATGTAGATCTAGTGGTGGATAAATTATGGTGTAATTTGTTCATCCAAAATAGTATTTATTTGAGGATAAAATGGATGGTCAAATAAGGTTTGTTGGGTTAGGATATATGAATAGGTTGGGTTTAACTAATGGGTTTATAAAATCAATTAGGCTAGCCAAACAAATTGGTTGATTAATTAAGCTTCTGGCTAACCATCTAAGGTAGAAAATTAGGCTAGGTAATTAGATCTTGGGTAAGGAAAAATTGAGTCTCTATATGGGTAAACCTAATTGCTAAATAGACTAGGTCAGATGTAGGCTCATCCTCTCTGCATAAGTGAGCTCAAACATGAAAGTCCAGTCTCTAAGGCTTAAAATTTCTCTAAACCTGGTACCTATACATAATATAACAAAGACATCAAGGCACCAGATATAAGTTTGGGAAAAATTGCAGAAAAACCTAAAATTATGCAATATTTACAAAATGCACTTATATGACTAAATTGACCTACCTAAATGCACTCTACCCTAATCAACCCTCATATTAACATTAGTTAGGCATAATTAATGTAAATATATATAGACATATCAGTTGGAGCATAGAACCTTGCATTTCTATGATCTTTAGGTTCAAATTACCTTGCCCTGTGGGTTGTGGGGCATTCCACGTGGGCTGATTAAATTGATTCGACAGCAAGTGAGTGTATACATGACCCTAATCCATAGGTTTCTGTTGTCCATAGTTGTTGGGTTGAGATTGGGTCTGCTGCCCCCAATTCTTCCAAAAGAAGTTAGGGTGTTCCTCCAACCTAGATTATAAGTGTTTGAGTACGAGTTGGACCTAACATTCTCCTGTATTGCATATACATCCTCATAAGGTGAGGATGGTGAGTAAGAAAGATCATAAAAATTGGGATCAAAGGCCCCATTTTGGAACCCATAGGGTTCTGAGAAGTGCTGGCTCGAAGGTTGAGCCAAATCAAGTTGGTTCACAAACTCCCTTCCCATAGGAGTTTTGTGAAGTATGGAATCTCGAACTCTGGGATTGAGTGAATTTAGAAGTGTTCCTAGAGTTACTTGCCATCCACTCTAACATTCTCTTAGCCATCCAATCTACCTTATCAAGTTTATTGCAAATCAATTCCATATCAAATCTTGAAGAATCAGTTTGCACCTCATTGGCATTTGATCTAGGCTGGGATCTGTTGAAAGTATCCATGGAGGAATGATTTATAGAATTTCCACTCATTTCCTCAAACAATTCGTACGTGTTGTCTGCATCTTTGTTGAGGAAATTTCCTTCACAAGAAGCATCCACATGATTACAGAGTTGATTGGTCAACCCATGATAGAAAATTTGCATGAGTTGCCACTTGGGCACCTTGTGGTGTGGACACCTCCGCAATGGTCTCGAAATCGTTTCTAGACCCCATGAAGCATTTTCCTTGGCCATTGGATGAAAGTGGTAATCGCTTGTCGTAAGGCATTGGTTCGCCTGATTAGAAAGAATTTCTTCAGGAAGGCCAATTTCATATCAGTTCAGGTGGCTATTGGTCTTCCTATGGTGCGGTACCAATGTGTGGCCTTATCCCTGAGTGAGTAGGGAAACAACCTCGTAATCATTTGGTCCTTGTCAAGATTCCTTGCTTTGGTGGTTTGGACCAAGGTGGTCAGATGCTCTAAATGCTGGAATGTATCCTTAGAGCCAAGCCTATGAAAATGTTTGATAAGACTCAAAACCTGGGGCTTGATTTCTACATAACCAGCGGGGATCATTACTCCGAGACGATCCTCACAATTGAAGGAGCATAAAAATCCTTCAAGGGTCGGGCACCCTGGCCATTCATTCGCTGGAACCATGCTTGCATTTGCTACAGCTAGTCCAGCTACTTCTGAATCAGCTCCTGCTTATTCGGAGGAGGTAGTGGCAGCCATGGGATTTTCTTGACTATAACGTAGAATGATGATCTAAAGGTCCTTTTAGTCCAGAATTCAATGGCCTCCTTCTAAGCATACACTGGAAGGAATTCGAAAGGATAAATGAAAAGCCTTGCAGCACAAGAATACAATCCTGTCCTTTGGTTGGGTAGCCTAAAGACCTATAGACTCCTGGAACATGTCCTAAAATCAAGAGTGATATATTTGCTGCTATCTGGCTAATCCAACCAGTTAGAGGGAGGAATTGGAGAGAAGGTTCTGCCCTCGACTTTCGCCTCAGGCTCCTTTGATACCCCCAACTATTGTCGTTTGACACTACTCCCCTAGGTTGACATCAGATGGACTAGTAGAAGTAAATTAATCACAAATAATTTGAATCTGAGCCCCAAAGAGCGAGTCTAATCCTTAGGGCCATCGTCTACTCAATTTTAATTTGGCTTTAGATTGAATGTGCTCTTAGAATGTGGTTGGCTATTAATGGATTGTGCTCTTTAAGATCGATTAATGTGTGTGTATGCACAACCATGGATTTTCAAGCAAAATTATTATTGAGATGAGGTAGATTTTAAGGTTTAAATCTTGCTTAAGTAGCTTTTAAGATTCAAGTTCTTAGGTATATTTAGACAATGTTCTGTGGGGTACACCAGGTTTTGCAATCACAGGTGTATGTATATTCCATTGAAAATCAGAAAAAAATGTGGAGCGCCTGGTTCAGACCCTAAAAATTGAATCATACGGGTAGCTATTTGATTTATCACTTTTAAAATAAGTGGTGTAGCCCAAACAAATCAATCAATTGGCTCTTTGCACCATGTTGATAGGGCTTTTCAGGAGTTTTTAGTGTTTCGTCATTGTAGCAAAATCTCCTAAATAGCTCGATCAACAAATACAATTCATAACTCAAATGTCTAAAATGAAGTCCGAGGTCGAACACAGGGAGCAAGTATTGTAATTCATGTGCTAATCAAAATGAATGTATATATGAGCATAAGAAATAAGCCAAGAATGATATTCAATGAATAATCTCTACTCAAAATTGATATTCAATGCCAAGCATGAGTTCTTCAAGAGTTAAATGTGACAAAAAGAAAGTTAAAGCAAAATAATGGTGATTTAGATCACCAATTATTAGCCTAACACATATATATACTAATTACTCAATGAATCAAATAAATGTCCAGTGGCTTGAACCACTTAAGCCATAATTCCATGCTAGCAGTGCATAATGTCAGAGCCAATCAGACGTTGGCTCCTTGGATCAGACGACTTAAACATTGCTTGCTACAGTACTCCATAGAGAACTTCTTTTCCTCTTCTCTAGACTCAGCTTCTTTTCTTCACAAAGCCTTCTCTTCCTTTCTTCCCTTAGCCTTTCCTTTCAACGCACAATGGGAACACAACTCGCTCACGGCTAAGTGTTGAGCAATGTTTGCAGGGGCAAAACCCTCTTTCCTTCCTCCTCTCCTCTTCCTCAGATAACGGGCTAACCAATCGGTATTTGGATCATGCAGTATTGGGTCTAGGGCTACATGTGTGGTGTCATAGCTGAGGAGTGAAGGCTTAGGTGGGCCGGGTGTGTGGGTGAAGCGCGGACCTTACCCCTAGTGTGTTGAGGCGTTAAGGCCTTGGGAGAAATTCACTTTATTTGCATGCGATCACTCTTCCACGCCCAATGTGGGACTAATCAGTCCTTCCTTCGCATGTGGCTGCTGAGGTGAGGCTTCATGATTGGAGTAGCTGTAGAGGGTAAGGTCTTGATGGGAACACCATCATGAGCCCTAAATAGCTCATTTTGATCCAAAGAAGAGAATAAAACCTCCTACATAACCAACTGGAGGTCATAAATCACTAAATAACCTTTCTGAGATAAAAGCAAGAAACAAGGGGTAAAACTGTAATTTTACCATTGTAGTACAACAACGGGTTTTCTCAAGGACTAAACACAGGTCAAATGATCTTAACAAGATAATAAGTGGGTTGAATCAGACAGAAAAGGGTTCGTGTGAGTTCTGAGAATTAAATGACTTCATATAACCCTAAAATAGACCCACTTGATTAAACAAGGTTATGGTCAGAATAAAATTCACCTAAATCCTCTAAAAATCATAGAAAAATATTCTCTAGAGTTTAGAACTTTCAATTTGGCCATTGGAACCTATTTTGACCTAGAATGGGGTCTTAGACATATATTTGCCCTAAATTAGGTTTTTACGTAAATTACCCAGTCAAACGTGGTCAAACCCAAAATCCAACTTCACCATTGGATTCCTTAGGTTCAAATTAGGTTTGTACCAAAATTTGGACCTAAGGAGAACTCATCTTGTCCCACTTTGCAAATAAGTCCAACCTGATTACATTTGTACCCCTATCTTTCAAAAACCCTTACAAAAACCCCCTAGCTTCTTCATCATTCTTTGCAATTAGGTCCCTCCACCTTTACAGCGGAGGAATACTACTCCGGCGAGCTTGAGAAGACGATTTCTCCCTGATTTCTTAGAGAATCCCTTCAAAATTGGAAGGGAGATTCTCTGAGAAATTTCCTCCAATGTGAACCCAATTTGATGCCCTACTTGGTACCCAATCTCTCATGCGAATGCATGAGAGATTTGGGTCTCTTTCGAGTTGCCAACTCTGGCAACCCTACCGTGCTTGGAAGCTTGGCTTCCAAGCACAAAATCGATCTCCAGGGCTCTATTTAAAGGAGCCTAGTTTGCCCCGACTCTCCTAAGTTTGATTTTGATCGGAGAACCCCCTCAAATTCGTCTCTCCTCCTTCGGCTGACTTGCTCATCAAGCTCTGGCGACCCTCCCTGATCTTCTCTATCGCCTAGCCACAATACCGATGGCAGGTTCTTGTCCCTCATGTTCGTTCGTGTTGTGCAGCACCTGCTGATGCCCTTGCATCCCCTTCGTCCTCGCCGACCATCCTCACTGAGCATCTTCGTCTCTGGCATCGGCAATATGTGCCAGATGCCATCTCCACCTCCCTTTCGTCTCTTCACCTCCTAGGTAAGTTCCTCTCACCCTCTACTTCCTTTCCCCTCTTTATTTCCCTCAATCAACTACTGTCGCACTCCACCACCATCATCTCCTTCACCTCCGACCACCAACTTCGATGAGATCGCTCCACCACCACAGACCACCCCCTCCTTGCCGACAGGTCCATAAGCTCCGCCTTGACCCCCTGATCACAACCCCTCACTCATAACGCCCAAACATTGACCCAAACACACCCCTGAACACACCCACACAACCGCACATAGTGTGCCCTAGGCACGCTCACTCAAGCGTTCCCACGCCACGCCGACCACCGCTGCACACTCGTCGTGCCTTGGCGAAGCTTTTTGAGCATTTTAACGTGGCTGCGAGGCTGTCTAGGTGATTTCAGGTGCAGGTGTGCTCCGCCATTGGCGCAGGGCTTAAAGCAAGCTTGAAGCAAGCTTCAAGCCGTGCCAACTCTAGGCTCGTGTCCCAGGCTGCACGGGGCACTCTTGCGAACAACTCCAGACATCTAATTGAAGCCAAGGGCAACCGCAGCTTCTGCAATCGAAGAGAGCATCTTTGCTACGGGCACGTGCGAGGAAGGTGGGAAGATAGTCCCACCTCAGAACTAGAAGAGACGCAGCACTCGCATAAATTATTTTCTTGCCATAGGCTTATTGCCTCCAACTCACGGGGTGAGGTCCCTCTCTCCCCATCTCATAGCCTCGTCCGCGGCCATGCCTTGAGGACCTGGTTGACCCGACCCAACTAGCACACCTCGCCCACCACCGCACACTGGTGGGCCTGGTCCCAGGCGCGTGCCCAACCCAATTACTCGAGAAGTGTGGCTCTGGGAGAGTTGAACCTAAGAGAGAAAGGAGAGGAGAGTTCGCGTGGGTAGGGGGTAGGTTTTGCTCTATAGACTAAGAGGAGGAGAAGCAAAGCTGAAGAAGAGGAAGGAGAAGGCTAAGGGCTGAAGCAGAAGAGGAAGGAGCTGAAGGAAAGAAAAGAGCCATAGAAGCTAAGGAAGAAAGGGCAGCAAGGCAAAGCCAAAGAAGAAGGAAGCTGGCAGAGAGAGGGAGAAGAAAGCCAAAGAAAAAGAAGGAAGGAGAAGACATAGCTCGCCAAGGCAAAATCAGAAGGAGAAGAGAATCAGAGAGAGAGAAGAAATTCTAATTTTTTATTCATAATTGAGTTCTTGAATATTTTGTGCTACACATCTACTCCTATATTTTTGCATTGTGACATTGATATTATTGCATATTCTTTTAAAGTGTGATCTTAATTTCTAAAGCACCAATTTGCTCCTTGTGTTTGACCTAGGACTTTAAAATTCGAGTAATAAAATTGTATTTGTTTTGAATGCTCTTTCGGCTATATTATAACGCGATATTCTTAAATACCGATCCAGCATCACAAACAGGTCTTCAATTGACTACCTAGGAAACTTCAGGACCTAGGACTGCAACAATCAAGAGTTGCAGCTAGTTGCTTTGACGCTTGGAGGTGAAGAATACATTAGAGAAGATGGTGGTAGTGGCAGAGCTTCGGCCAAAAACCTAAAAGCAAGAATAAGGCCTCACAGCCACATTAGAATATCTCAAGGGGATCGTCGAGTGATGGTGGATGTGGTGGTGGCGGTTTTGTGGTGTATGAGGTGCATGGTGGTCAGGCGAGGTTGGAAGATGAGGTGCGAAGGTGGGTTGGTTGACGGCGTGTTTGGATGGGTGATAGGGTGGAATAGGTTAGGGCTTTTGTTCGTGATGGTGTGGGGGAGGTGTAGGAAGTGTTGGCGAGGTGTTTGGAGGTGTGTAGCGTGCAGAGGACATCACTGGAGAGGTGGCCAGAGGGGAAGATGAAGGTGGATGTGATTGCATAGCAATCATGAAACCTAAATCACCTAAATTGAGCTAGATTCTAGCATAACTTAGGAATAATGCATTCATAGGTATCGTAATTTGCATAATAGCTAGTTTATTAGTCATATAGATAATATCGTAATTTTATGACCTAAAAGAGAGATGATTTTAATCGCAGATGATTCGAAGCTATGGATGTCAGATCAGACCGGACAAATCTAATTAAAACGATGATGGGAGTCTAACGCTTCCGAAATCGTCTTGATCAGACAACTAGGGCATCTTGTACAGTCCATAAAAGAATAGAGATCATAAAGCCAAAAGACAAAGATCCGAGCCTCAGATGAAGAATCCAACCGCACGGATGAATCTGGATCGATAATCGTAGTCCAACGGCGGAAAAATCAACCCGATCGGAGGTCTACATCACTAGATACAAGGAAAAGAAGATGAACGGCCATGTTGGTGCCATGTGGTGTCATCATGGCCGTGGTGCCATCATAGCCGCTCCCTAACCACCGCCCCAACTAGGAAGGTCACCTCGCATGTTGTGGACTGTTGGATCTTCATCCAACGGCCACGAGCACGCTACGTCGCCCGTCCACCCAGATAAGTACAAATAGAAACAAACAAGGAACTATAATAGAAGTTTCGCGTAGCGCGTTGGCTTACGCGCTCGCGTGGAAGCGTGTAATGCTCGTTCGAGTGGTGCTGGGCGAAATTAAAGGAGTGATGAGCGCAGGCCTATTGGCTGTCGGATGGTGATTGGCGCATGCAGACGCAGCCGCATGGTGCGATCAGAGCGTGTGGTGGGCGAACGCGTGAACCTACGTGATTTTTGAAATAGGAAGGTGAGGCACGAGTGTGTGAGCTGTCCGATCGTCATGATCGGATGGATGATGATTAGGTGTGGAAAGTCATGATCGAACGGCTGATGATTAGGCGTGGAAAAGAGGAGAGCGAGTGCACGAGGAAAAGAGAGGAACTGTTGGGCACACGTGAGGAGAAAGCGGAAACGTCCGATCCTGATTCGATGCACGAGAGCACGCCACATGTCACCACTAGGTTGAATCTGCACGTAGGGGGCGAATTTGAAGGTGTTTTGAGGCCATATATGATCTGTTGATCTCCCGATCAATGGATCTGATCAAGTAAGAGTTGTTGTACGAGATAAAGGGGTTAATAACCCTTTTTGCCCTCCATAAAAGCTATAAAAGATGGCCCAGGGCCCCCCAGTTGAAGCATCTCTCTCCCATCAACTCCAGATATCTTCCACCTTCTCTGCAACTCTCCGTCCCTCTGCAACTCTGCTCCGACCTTCATCCCGATGCTCTAGATCTGAGGTGCTGTTGCATCTCACACAAGCATCCTACAAGTGGCACCGTCCCTTTGCCACTTTCTATCTCTCTCTCTATCTCTCTCTATCTCTCTATTTAATTCTAGTAGCATTCTTTATTGTGAAAACTCTGTTTAATTGCAATAAGATTCTGATCTTTTGAATGGATGATATCTGATTCGTATACATATATACATATATAAATATTTGTTTAGAGCTAGTTTTCTTGAAAAGCTTATGCAAAAATCGAGATTGCCTCCTTACAAACGACCCGATACTCACCGATTTTATAAATTTATTTGTCGACGTATTTTCACGCTATAATACAACTAAATTAACTTTTAAAATGTGAATTACATGTCGAATAGGATGGCGATTAGGTCAAGGGTTGATTTTTGGGTTTTAATAAAGGGGATTAACCTAAGAATCTTGGGGACCTAACTAACCTAATCTAATGGTTGAAAGGGGTAGGATGGCACTCATTATGGTATGGTCGGCACCAGAGAAGGGAATACCTCCGATGAGGGAGAAGCGGTGAGGAAGACAAGGAAGAAGACCCTCGTTGGTATTGCGAGCGGCAAAGGAATGTAGGGAGGAAGATCCAGCTGATTATGGTCTATGCCAGCCGGTGAAGAGGGTAGGGCAAGGAGCCCGCTGGAGCTCGCGGAGCTTTCGACCCGAGAGGAGAGAAGAAGGTGGAGAAATCAGCCAAAATGAGCTAAGGAAGTAAGGAAGTCGATGGGGGTCTTTTATAGGCCATTGGGCGAGTTTCCAAGCTTTGAATCCAAACTTGAAAGCTCAAAAATCAGGGGATTAGGTTTAGGAATTTCCAAGAGTTCGCATCAACTCTTGGGCAGTTTAGGAAGGTCATGAAAGAGCTCAGATGGAAGGGGATCTCCTTAGGAGTCTCCCTTCCAATTTTAGAAGGGTTTCTCCTTGAAATCAGGGAGATCTTCCTGATTGAAGATCGGCTCTTGATGGGTTCACATGGCCATGGTGGCAGGGACCCGTTGGTGAAGAAGGCAATGAAGTTAGGGGGGTCCTTGCAAAGAATTCGAAAGTTAGGGGCATGTGTGTGAGAGAAAAGAGTCAGACTATATCAAAATACAAACTTGGTCAAGATGATCTCTGATTTGGCCAAAATTTTGGTAAAACCCTAATTTGGATCCAAAGAATCTGATGGTGAAGTCAGATTTTGGTTTTGACCAAGTTTGACTGGGTAATTTACGTAGAAATCTAAATTAGGGCAACTATCTGTTTGAGACTCTATTTTTGGTCATAATGGGTTCCACTGGTCAAATCAAAGGTACCAAATCTTAGAGAATATTTTTATATGAATTTTAGAATATTTAGGTAAATTTTATCTTGACCAGAACCTCAATTTCTTTAAGCAGGTCAGTTTTTAGGGTTTCAGATGTCCATTAATTCTCAAGATGCGTGAAAACCTGTTTCTGTCTACACGGACTCTCTTGTTAGAAATTTATTACCATTTGACCTTTATTTAACCCCTGGGAAAACCTATGATTTTTCTGCATTTAGGATATTTTGTTAAAACTGTAGATTTACCCCTATTTTAATGCATTTCTCTCAGAATGAATATGCAGTGAGTTATGGCTCTTTGGCAGTTATGTAGGAGCATTTATCAATGGATTATGACAAATTAAAGCTAGATATGGCTGATGATGACGTTATCATCACACCACTGGATCAAGGCACACAAAATGATTTAACCCATTCAAATTTCTAGTCACTTATGCGTATATTCGATTCTAGTGTACTTGGTCCATAGGTCAGATAGTCGGTTAAGTGACTAAAGCAAAAAGATAGTGTGCCTTATGTTATACTTGTGGGTTGTTTTTGTATAGGTTTTAATCTGGTCCTACAATTAGGGAAAATAATTTTTTTTTATATGTGGGTGAGGGGGGTGGAGGTGACAAACATGACAACCAAGTCTAACCTAAGGTTTATGTGAGCTCCTAGGTTGATTCGGGTTTGAATTATTTATGTGGATGGAATGAAATCTAATGAGTGGGTGGAAGTGCACTTACAAATCTTTAAATTGCACTTTGCTCCAATCTATTGCCTTGGGCCTGCCTTGATTGGGTACCTGCAACACAGTAATTTAAAGAGAAGTGTATTGAAAGATGAGTAAATGCAGGAAAAATAAGGAAAATCAAAGTTTGTTGCCTCCCGAACAGTGGCGCCATAATGATGCATGGAAATTCTCAAAGAGAATTGGGTTTAGAAAACCACGTTGTTGTACGTTGCAAAAATCCATGATCAAATACAATTTATAATCGAGACTATGAGTCACGAGTCAAACTTGGAGATGCTACATTTGATAAATCCACGTTGAGTTTATTTACTTTCGGTATTTTTATCAATTTTATAATTTTTATATGTTTTTTAGAAATAAAACTGGAGTGGGAAAAAATGTGTGTGGTAAAAAGAGAAAGTGATAGTGATGTGGGCGAAGTGATAGAAAATAATTACAAGAATATGGCAATGCAGGCAAAAATTGATTACAAAATAAATTTTACTATAGAAATAAAGCATTACAAGTTACACTAAAGGGGGAGAGAGAAATGATTATTACTACAAAAATGTTTGAAATAAATCTACACTCAAAAGCATGAATAAAATAATAGAGGAGAGAGAGAGAGGATCTCCCTAGTTGGCTACTTGGGAGAGGAGTGATTGGGCGACGCCCGAACGACTGAGAGAGAAGACGGAGGAAGGGGGACAGAGCTAGAGAAAGAAGAGATTTGGTAGGGTGGCGCCATGGTGATTCACTTCCTAGAAGGGTGCAAGAAGACGGCTAGAGGTATCTCCATGAAGGAGGGTAAGAAGATGGACAAAAAAATTTTCATATCTAATGGAGCTTCCTAATGGGTTGGGTTGCAAGAATTAGAGCTTAGAAATGATTTCCAAGCTCTAGAGGGGAGAGGATTGGAGTAGGAAGGGATGAATGACAAAGGGGGGGTTGGTAGGGCTTTTATAGGTGAAGGATTTGGCAAAAACACGTGATCTGCATGTGTGATGCTCGCGAAAATCACTAGGAAGGCATCGTTGGTGCGCGGGGTTCACGTTGTGGCATGAGTAGCGTAGGCGGACGCTGGCGCAGGCATTGAGCATCCGCTCTAAATGTGCGGCTATCGAGTATAGGTGTTAAGTGGGTTGGGTGGGTCTGGGCACGGGT
The DNA here is from genome assembly GCA_037157565.1 of Thalassia testudinum. Lineage (NCBI taxonomy): Eukaryota > Viridiplantae > Streptophyta > Magnoliopsida > Alismatales > Hydrocharitaceae > Thalassia > Thalassia testudinum. The sequence continues at coordinate 1,033,838 of JAZHRO010000012.1, forward strand.
GGGTCCGGATGCAGATCTGAGTAGGCGTGGAACATTGCGGGTGCTACTGTGCACGTGAGTGTGCGCTTGGGTGGGGGTGCGCACATGTGCCGATAGGTGGTTGGCACGCGAAGCCTCCTTCGCGCATGGCACGTGAATGATCAAATCTAAATTGTTCACGTCTATTTTCGCTGAATGGGTTCGAATCGATGATCGCAACCCAATGGTGCGAAAATTGGTTCAATCCGACATCCGTGGCACCATCTACAACACATAGAAGATGGACGGCCACGATGGCGCCACATGGTGCCATCCCAGCCGCCCAACCAGCCAAAGGAGTGCTGCACGATGCCCTCTTTTATCGCATGATTAATCTCTGCCGTTGGATTTCAAATCCAACGCTTGAGATTGCATCAAGGAGTACCTGCATGTTGATGAAGATTCAACGCTCAAGTGCTCTCAACCGTTGGATCTTCATCCAACGGCTGAGCGTGCTTGAGCCTAAGTTAAAATTGCGACCATCCATCGATGTAGCACAGCGGACGCAAGCACTTCACGCGAAGAAGAGGCGTAGGGTCGAGCCCCTGTGATCCTCAAATTCGAGAATGGGGTGTGGGCGGATTCAATGCAGCCGTCAGATGGTGATCGTGCGGGCGAGGAGTGGAGACGTGGCACGCAAAGGTGCTTTGGATCACGTACGCTCGTGATGACGTGCTTCTGCACGCGCCACCACATGCACAGGCACGCGATGAAGCGTGGGTGCGGTGCATTTAAGCCGTCTGATCATAATGAAAAGAATGTGGGCATGCGTTGAAGCGTGAGGAGAAGAGGCGTGCAGCGCACGTGCACATGTCGCCCACGTCAGGCCTTTAGTGACGGATAAATCCATCACTAAAGACCTTACATTAATGTTTTTATGTTAAAATGGCCCATTTGCCTCCTCAAACCTCATCTATAAAAGGACCTACGCCCTCCACTTCTTCTTCATCCCTTCCTTCACCTCTCTCCCTCTCCAAAGCTCTAAAGAAGCTTGTCCCAAACCCAGGATGCTCCTCTAGAGTCAAAATCAAAGTTTTCTTACCCCTTTCTAGAAGTGGATCCCGCGACGATGACGACGCCTTGGCTCGCCCCTGGTTCTTCCTGCTCTATTCTTCGTCTTCTGTCTTCATCCTCCGTCTTCTAAGTGTCACCCCATCTAGCTCGTCCTCCAAGCAGCCATTGAGGAGGATAACTTCTCTCCACCTTTTTATCGCTTTCTAGAGTAGATTTTCATGCTTTCTAGCTATAATATTTTCCTGCTTTCTAGCTGTAGAATTTCCCGCTTTCTAGTTGTAAAGATATTTTCCAAGCTTATTAAAGTGATTGTTCTCTCTCTCTCTCTTAGTATTTATATCGAGTTCCTTGTAATTATCCCGCTTTCTAAATAAAAATAACAAAAAAATATATAACTGCAGATTTCAAATCGTCGTAGCCTCCCTGTGTTTGACCCGGAATTCTTTCGAGTTTCGGTAAATTTATTTGTTGACGGATTTCTTTGCAAATCATACTACATCGACGAGTTTTCAAAACTCAAACTTTTTTGCGACGATTTTCCGATCCAATAGATAGCCTGCTTAAACCAAAAACCAAGCATACACTTAGGTTACCCTAAACCCTAGATAACCTTATCCTTATCCCTAAAACCCTAGGATAACCTTATCCTATCCCCAAAATCGTAAACCACCTCTGCACTAGGATATCCTAACCTTAGATCCTAAAACATGGATAACACCATCCATGTTCGTATCCGACTATCCATACTCCTAACCCACCTATCGCTAACCTAATTCCCACTCTAGAACCTATTTAGGTTAAGAACACCCTCAATTGACTCAAGTTGTGTAAATTGGGTCAACCACCTTCTAATTAGGTCCATATCCTAAGTAGGTCCATATGGACCTAATTAGGATAACTTATATCTGATTAGCCTCACTCAAGCCTAATTAGATTCAACCCTAACCTAATTACACTCAACCTAAACCCACCTAAGCTAACCCGCATCTAATTAGGTGCACCTAAACTTGGTTAGACCCACATAGACCAAATTAGGCTCACCTAATTCTAACTAGTCTCACATTTAGACTCATACCCACATAGGTTAGGTCAACCCAACTCGTGCCCACCTAAATCCTACAACCTATAGTACGAAATTCAAACACAACTCAACCAACACCCTTCCTAATCTAATTCCCATAGAAGTGGCACACAGTTAACAACTCCCTAAAAAAGGTGTGACACCTATTCCTTCCAAAAAACACACGCCTCCCATAAAAACCTATTCTGAAGTTGTCGCACAACACATGCTCTTCCACTACTCCCTCCACTTGCGATTCCCCTTAGCCCTCCCTAAGGCCATCCCTCCTATATCCTCTCCTCTACCAAGGCTGACCATGACATCTCTAGGGGACTTTCCTCCTCGTCTAAGGGTCATCATGGATGACTAGAGAGAGATCTTCTCCATAGAGGGGACGGTAAGAAGAAGGAAAACATAAGGGGTGCATCACCATCTTCTATTTTCTTCATGTGGGTGTGTCCCTCTTCTCCATAGAGGGGACGTCCCCTTTGTTTTCTTCTCTTGGACGGCCACCAAGGTCTTCCATACCTTGGGTGGCTAGCCACTCTCTTTAGGTTGGCGTGTAGGCAGTCATTACGACCAAGCCTAGCCACCACCACCATTACACACAAAGTTGATGGGCTCCTATGGCATTCCAGCATGATGGATTTCTCCTTTTTTTATGTATTTTAATTTCGTGCAGCTTTTAGTGATTGATTGATGTATTTATTTTTTATGTTTTAATAGTCTCTATATTTTTCTTCATGTTGATTTGAATTTGTGAATGTTAAATCTAATTTCCATGTGCATAATTCTTTGTTTCGATTAATCTTTCCATTCTGAATATAGGCCAACCTTCCTCCTTAGTTCTAGGACCATCCTACTTAGGTTAGGTCTACACCATATGCACAGCCACCATGGCCATCACTTAGATGCACATAGGTTTTAGGTTGTTCCTTAGTTTCACAACAAAAACAAAAACACAAAAAAATCACATAAGAGAAAAAGACCAAAAAGATTAGGTTAGGTTGGATCCATTCTTAGCGAAATGAATTTCTAATCTAATTACTCTCGCTTTTCAAAAGTTGCCTCCTAGAGATGAACGACTGGGACTCACGGTAATAAAAGATAAAAATCACACGAGTTTTGTAACAAAATATAAATTCTTTGATTTGGGATTTTGCGCAACCAATATTATGAAAACGACGTAAAATTTTCCAAACATAAAATCTCACGCAAATCGCCCTGTTAGGGGGGGATTGGGCCTAAGCATGTCATAGAAATGTCACTAGAGGCTTGTATAGGCTCGCACTTGGTCATTTGGCGCGGTCCCTGACCTTAAATAATAGGTTAATGTTAGGGTCAAATTGCTACCAATTTTAATTAGGCTGAGGATGCGTGCGTGCATAGGTTTGTGGTGGGTGTTGTTGGGTAGTTGCCCTGATTAATCCTTTTTTTTTGTGTGCGAATTGGGTAGGAGTGATTCCCAATGCCAAAACAAATGATTTCCAAACAAAGGATTTGATGAGTCCTTTAGGGTTTTGATATGTTTATGTTTGTTTTAGGATTTTCTCTTTTTAAATTTTCAAACAAGTTTTGAGTGTCAAACAAACAAGTGCAAAGAGGTTTTGGAGTTGGTGAAATCCAATTCCTCTAGATTTATGTGTGACTCTTAAAAGAGAAAATAACCCTAGATAGTGAATCCTAAGTATGTTGCTTTTAAGAAATGAATGGATTTTACTTAATCTTTTTAAGTGGTGATCCAAACAAGACAAACAGCATTATCACTGGAAAGAAATTCAAACAAGGATTTTGAAAATGATTTTTTTAGGATCTTCAAAATTGTTTGATATTTGTTTAAGATTTTTTTCTACACTGGGATCCAAATCTAGAAATGATAGTTTTGAAAATTTGATTCTACACAATCCTCAAACGGTCTCAAAAACTTTTGAAAATTTTATATGTTCTAGATAATTTCTTAAGGAATCCATAAATATAAATTTCATCCAAATATGCTGTCTAGACAAATTTCTAAAATTCAAGAATAGTAGGAAAATAGTAAGGAATTAAGGTTTGATCCATTTTCAGTTCTTGAATTTTTATAAATTGGTTACTTATCATATTTTTTTGAAATTTGAAACTTAAGTTATAGACTAAAAGGGGCTTCAAATGGCATGGTTTGAGAATTTTTGGAAGCCCTTTTGTGCGTGAACTTGATTTTTCAAAGTCAACAAAGAAGTCTAGATTTTCAAAATTTATATACCAATGAAGAGAAGGTGGTGGAAAAGTGATTCAAACAAGCAACCAAAAGGATTTTAGGGTTCCACTACCTTAATTTTCTTGTTTTTATGATTTTTGATGTTTTTAAGGTTTTTTTGAATGCTTTCTTATGATTTGACAGGGGTTTTGGTGAGGTACTTAACTTAATCTGTGGGAACATAAGAGATCTTAAAGCTTCCACTCCAAATTAATCTCACTCTTGCTTGATTCGTACATGCACAAAAAAAAATGGAACTAGTAAAGATCAATTAAATAAGAGAGAGATGAAAACAATAGCTAAGTTGTGCCTCCCCAGCATTGACTCCAAAAAGTGATATGGGAAAAGGTGATTTTACAATGGATATAAGTCAAGTGGTTGCAATGTGTAAATTCGATCAACTTTTAAATTTATATTCCTAGATAGTGGAGTATATAGGGTCATCCAAGGAGACAATCTTTAGTTATAGAAATGATGAACAATCTCTTACTCTCTTAAATCTTTTCTCTTTCTTTTGGTATTTTAGGTTTTGCAATTTTTAGGGTTTTCAAATCGAGGCAATGAAACTATTGAAAATACTAATTGAAACGCGAAAATATGAAGGTGAAAACCCAACCTTCCTAAGCTCACCCTAGGCACGTGTAGCTTAGGATTATTAGGAAGGGTGTGTGAGCAACTATGAAGCTAGGGAAGCTTAAGATAAATGAACTCAAGTTGAAAGGCAGACTTGAATATATATATATATATATATATATATATATATATATATAAGAAGAATCCACAAAAGTAACCACTTGAGAAACTCATTTATATGGGAGGAGTCCACATAAGTAAATCTCAAGTGTAAAGGAATGCTTAACTACTACAAAATGTAAATAAAAAAGTAAAGAGAAGATGATACTAGCAATAGGCTCTAAATGACGATGGAGGTGATCTTCGCTCCAAGTGCGACTGCTCCTGTACTTGAAGAGGAACTCCTTGCTTTTAGTGTTGGTGATGCTCTTGCTTTTTGATAAACACCAATTTATCATTATTCTTATGCCCTAAAACATACGTAGCTCTTAAGATTTTAACTTCGTAAATGTGTTTTTGGGCTACATTTAGGCATCGATTAGGTTAGGCATGCATTGCATGTTTTGTTGTGTTTATGACACATTTATTTGAGTGTTAGGAATGAACAGATAGACAGATCCCTAAAACCCTGACACTCAAGAAGGCAACTGGTGAAGAGGAAGCTCAATCCAGCTGGGATTCAGCCAGATCTACCTCATCATAGCTGGATGTCATCATACTTGGGTTAGGGTTAGCTCCATTTAGCTCCATTCAGCTCATCTTAGCTGAATGGCAACTTAGGGCAGCTCATCTTAACTCAACCTAGCTCAAGTCAGCTCAGATCTAGGTCAACTTAGTTGAGTCTAGCTCATCTAAGCTCCAATCAGTTCATTGGGAGCTCTAGTTAGCTCAACTAAGTTGACAAGAGTCCACCTCAGCTCAGGTCCAACTCTCCCCAGCTCCACTCACCTCATGGTAGCTGAACTCCCTCCAGCTTAGCTACTACTTGTCAACTAGTAGCTGAGCTAGCTCGGGAGTTCCCATCAGAGGCAGTTCCAACCTAACCTAGCTTCAGTTAGGTTGAACTAGCTCAACTTCGCTCAATTACCCAAGCTTAGCTGCTAGCATAAGAACTAGCTAGCTAAGCTGAGTAGTTGACTCTTCATGAAGGCCTCTTCAGCATTCCAGCTCCAATGCAGTTTCATTCTAGCTCCAGACAATTTTTCGTCAGCTCCTCTTCCCTAAACCCTAGCTCCATCCTACTAATCCTCTACTCTACTAGCTAAGCTAGCTTAGCTTAGCTACTCCTAAGCTCTCCATGGCCGTCCACCACCTACCTAAGCCCTAACTTAGCTCCACCCTAACCCTACTCCAAGTCCACCACCTAAGCTAGCTACCTACTCTACCCAAAGTTGGTGCCACCAACCTCCACATCCCTTCACACCACCACCACCAAAAGCCACCTAGTTTTCCCTCCAAAAACACCTAACTACCCTCCCCATTTTGGCACCAAAATAAACCCTCATCCTAGCCCGACATCTCACCACTTAAGCCATCTCCACCCTTCAATGTTGGGGCCACCTAGAACCCTTCTAGAAGATCATTTTTGGCACCAACTTGAAGTGTCTCTCCAACCCTCAACTACCCACCCAGGCAACCCTACAATTGGCGCCAACTTATGTTGGCCTTAGGATCAATTAACTACCCTAGAAACCCATGCTAACCATCCATCCTAAAGCCACCTACACCCCCTTTAAACCCTTTCATTTGGCGCCAGTTTTTATAGCCCTTAGACCACCTAACTACCACCCAAAACTCATCCTAGCCTTCCATCTTATTCCACACCAACTGCCCCCCATCCCTTCCTATATATACCCCCCTTAACCACCACCATGAGATCATCCTTGGTTACATTTTCTCTACTTATATTCCACCATTATCAATGACCAAGGAGAAGAGGAGGAGAAGAAGAAGATTAAGGGGGTGCTCTTGCCCTCTTGGTGCCTTCAACTTCCTATCCTCTTCTACCTTGTGTCATCACCAAACCAAGGAGGAAGGCCAGGCAAGGAGGACCTTGGGAGGAGGTCTTGAGGGTGGTGCACACCCACCATAAGAGGAGTCTTGTGGGTGGAATTCTTCCATCCTTGGAGGGGCAAGGGCACACCCATCTAGGGCTTGCCAAGGAGGACACCAACTTGGAGGAGCACTTCAAGGAGGGAGTTGGAGAGATTCCTTTCAAGCCCAGGAGCAGCTGAGCTTGGAGTAAGAATCTTCTCCTCTTCACCATCATCACAGGAGGATTAGTGTTTTTCATCTTTTGTATTTTTATTTCTAGTAGTAGAAGCATTCCTCTACTGGTGATTTTGTAAAACATTTCTTCCTTTATATAAAGTTGCCTTTCTAAATTTTTTTTGCACCTTTGTTAATTATCTTTTCTAACACTTTTCACTCCCTCTCTCTAATTGTTGATGGACAAAATAGGAGTTTTCAAGATGCGTTCATTGTAGTACACTCCTAAATCACACAATAAGACATTTAAATTTATAAACTCATAATCTAAAGGGAGTCCGAGGTCGTTCCCAGGGAGCAAATATGGAATTCACACATTAATCTTCAATTGGAATAAATAAGCACAATATACAATGAATAAAAATGGTCAAATTGCTATTCAATGATTACCAATGTAGCTCAAGAGATCATGGAATCAAAAAGGAAAGAGAATAAAAACAATGGTGATTTGAATCACCACTTATTCTCTTTAATTAAGCATGCATTCAATTACTCAAATTATTCAACAGTATTCCTCAATCAGAAATCAATTTTAACTTAGGTACTTAAATAAGCCAACAGTGCCAGTATCAGATCAGACATCGCCTTCACAGAACAGATGACTTATCCTTCACATTAGCAGAGTGCCTTATAGAAGGCACACATAAGGGCAAGGCTCTTCAAGAGCCCCTCTCTCTTCTTCTTCGCAAGCCTTTCCTTCCTCAAACACAAAGCATGACCTTTCTCTTCAGAGGATAAGTATAGAGAGCCTCTCTTCCTCAGAATAAGGGCATGACAAAGGATAGCATAGCAAAACCCTACCCCCTCCTCTCACAGATCTCTCCTTTCCTCTCTCTCAAACTTGGGTGTAATCGGGTATATGGTTGGGCATTCAGATCCTAAATAGGGACTAGTCCTATGGGCGTGTGATCGCAGGCGAGTGTGCATAAGTGGGTGAGCAGGGACCCGACCCCTGTGTACTTGGGTGAAGAGGTGATATCACAAAACTAATTTATGCCCAGTCGCGGGCTTTGCATCTGATGATGTGGGACTATCCCATTCACATCCTCTTTTGTGCATAGCAGCAGGTGATGCTGCCTAATTGACATAGCTACTAAGGTTCTTCCACTCAATTGACGCAGCAGCTGGATACGCGGATATAACCCGCATCACCTGGAGGTGGAATCGAGCCTTGAACTCATCGGAGTACTGCAAATAACTTCGGAGAAGACGGCGGCGGCAACGAGCTCTAATGAAGACTTGAAAAACATGCATACGGCCTTGCGGCCACGTCAAAGCAACTCAAAGGCTTTGTCGTGAAGCGACGAGTGTGCTAGAGGTGATTTTAGGGCGTGGCATGCTTGGATGTGGGTGGTCGATGATGGAGAAGGTGAGTGGAGAAGGTTGAGTTCAGTGGGAGTTTTGGATGGGTGGAACGCGAAATAGGAAGAGGGGTTTTGATGGTGGTGTACTGGCGAAGGTTTTGGAGTTGGTTGCGTGGAGTTTGGCTATTTGTGGCATGCGTGTGGCTTCGCCGGAGCTCGGTCGGAGTGGAGGAAGACGGTGGGGTCGAGGGCAGGTTGTCGGTCAAAATAGGGAGAGGAAGATCTAGGAAGATTAAGGAGTAGAAGAGGAAGAGGTTAAGACCTAAGCGAAGGGATGAAAGGACGGGGATGGGGCCGGCTGTGATTGGCCAGCGCCGGAGAAGAGAAGTCCTCCGGTGGAAAGAGCGGCGACGATGAGGGGGTTTAGGCACTCCCATTGTGGTTGGCGAGGAGCGGAGGAAGGAGATGAAGACGTTCCCGCTGCCTATGATATGTGGTAGCAGGAAAATATGGAGGTTGGAGAGGAGTCATCAGAGCTATGGTGGAGGTGGCAGAAGAGGGAGGATTTATGAAGAGATGTGGCTAAAACTGAGCTAAGGAGCATGAATTCGCAATGAGGGAGCTTTTATAGAGCTTGGGGCAAGCTCTAGACAAGGAAACAACCATGATTGCTTGGGGAATATGCCAAAGAAACCCACGAATTTTTGTGGATTCACATGACCTAATTCGTGGGATTCGAGAGTCAAGATCTATCCCAATGGATTCTTCATGGTGTGAACAATCAATCCCACCAAATTTGGTGGGATTTGATGATGATTTGAATGGGTTTAGGATTGGTCAAAGGTTTCCTGGAGGTCGGTTGACCTCCAATGGCAGCAAGGGCCTTTTCGTGAAGAAGAAAACAAACTTAGGGACCAATCTGCAAGGATTTTGAAAGCTGAGGGGCTAATTGAGAGAGAAAGAGTCTGACTGGACTAAAATGCAAACTAGGTCAAGATGAACTCTGATTGGATGCAAATTTTGGTACAAACCTAATTTGGACCCAAGAAATCTAGTGGTGAAGTTAGATTAAGGTTTTGATCAATTTTATTTAGGCAATTTGCACAGAAACCCAAATTTGGGCAGAATTATGGCTGTGACTATTTAAGGTCAAAATTGGTTTCAAAGGTCAAATCAAGGATACCAAACCTCAAGGAATATTTTTCTACGAATTTTAAGAGGTTTAGATAAATTTTATCCTGACCAGAACCTCTATAATTCAAGCGGGTCTGAAATTAGGGTTTTAGGTTATGAATTAATTCTCAAAATGCATGAAACCCTATTTCTGTCTGCGTGGACCCTCTTATTAGACTTTAATGCTCATTAGACCTTAGATTAACCTATAGGAAACCCCGTGATTATTTTGCATTCATGATATGATGTTAAAACTACAGAATTAACCTTGAATTAGTGTTCTTCTCTTAGAAAGGATATGCAAGGAATTATAACTCTCAGGCGACTATGTAGGAGCATTTGTCACTTGATTCTGATTAATTAAAGCTAGTTATGGCTCATGATGATGTTATCATCACTAATTACCCTAGGTCTCCATGTACCTAGGGTGAGCTTAGAGAGAGGTCATTTTTGTCACTTAGGTGTTAGTCTTAGCAATTTTGGTGTAATCTTTTTCCCACTCTCAATTTCATAATTGCCTGTTATTTCAAAATGCAAAAAAAAAATCTTATATTTAAAATTCAAAAGAAGAAAGTTGATTTCCTTATTGTCAAGAGAGAGTTTTAAAGTGCTTTCCTACCTCCTTGGATGACCCTAGATACCACTGCCGTCTAGGTTTATAAATTAAAAAGCGATTGCGAACTTGCATGTTGCAACGACTCAAAACCCTAGTTTTAACAAATCACACATTCTTTGCATCACTTTTTAGCACCATTGCCGGGGAGGCATGGCTTTGCATTTAGTATTTCTCTTGCTTGATAAGTGGATCTCTTCCCCTTCTCTCTCTTTTCTCTCGTGTGTGCAGGCACTACAGGAAGAAAGCAGGATTTTGGAAGCAAGAGCTTGAAGTTCCTTTTCTTCCAATGGATTTCAGGTTAGTTCCTTCTTCCTTGTCACATTAACCCTAAAAAAACTATCACAAAAATACCAAACCATGCTTTCAGGATCATAAACATTTAAATTGAGTGGAGTGGTGTCTTTAAAAATTCATTGGTTGCTTGTTTGCATGATTTAACACCACTCTACCTTAAGTGTTGGTGTTCTGATTTTCGGGTCCAGACTTCTGTCTGGTCTTCAAAAATCAATTCCTGACTCCATAGGCCTTCTCAAATCTTGAAATTTCACCCAACGATTCCAAATCAAGTTAGGAACATCTCTTCCAAATTTCAGAGCAATTGGAGTTGTAGTGAATTTTTGAAAATTCGCAGACCATAGGAGGGTTATCTCCTCTGATTTCACTATTTTGTTACTGCCTGCGAATTTTAGGAATTTTTTTACTTATCTAATTTTTGTGAAATTTGGTTTTATGGAATTCTTGTAAAATTCTACACATTACATAAAATTACAAAAATTTTTGGTGGCCGGTGGTGGTAGTGAAATGTCCAAAATATCTACGAGTATCATTTCTGGACTTTGACACCATTACAAAGAAAAATCTTAAAAATATGTCAAACCGATACCTAAAATTACAAAAAAATATTTTCTAGAATCCTTGTTTGATTTGCCTTCCAGTAGTGGTGTTGTTTGCTTTGTTTGGACTACTACTTGAAAAGAAAAGCCTAAAACAAATTCACCGGTGGTAAATTTTTAAGGATCAAATTGATTAGGGTTTCTTTTCATTTTCTAGTCCTACTTTCTAAAAGGAAATCTACTATCACCAATACAACTTGATTTCTTTTTGTTTGTGGATCTCAAACTTGTTTGAAAACTTAAAAAGAAAACCCTAAAAGATACTAAGCTAAATCAAATCCTAAAAGTAGAAAAATAACAAAAATTGTGTGATAACTTGATTGACATTGGAATCACTCTTTCTAATTTTTGTACACACTAAAAAAAATTGAAATAACAGGGCACTACCCCAATCAATGCCCTCCACATTCCTGTGCACTTTCAGATACCTAAGCCTAATTAAAAAAAGTAGTCATTTGACCACTTAAGGGCTTCACCAAAGTTTAGGCTTGATATCCAATATCTAAGAGTTATTAAGCATTCCTAATTCCTCTGGAAAACACAACGAGAGACTTAGAGGGAAGTCAAACGACGGGTGCGGGTTTACACAAGCCCCTGGTAATTTTCCTAGGATATGCTTAGGCCCAATCCACCTCTTTAGTCTAGCAGGGTGATCATTAGGAAGCAGGTTCACTTATTAATTTCTTATTTATCGGATTCCCCAGTCTTAAGTTTTTAAGGAGTCAACCTTAAGGCAAGACTAGGCTTGGTTGTTTGTTTTGTATGCTTTCTCTCATCTCTCTTTCTTCTCCTCCCCTCTCATTCTTCTATTTTATGCACGGGCGATGGCCTTAAACTCCGCACTTGGAGGGACCATTTGATTTTGCCCCCCGCATCAAAAGATCGCTTTTTCCGCATTCTTCTCATTCGCATAAAAAATGGAAAATCAACAAAATAGGTCCACTAACCCATCTACATCCACCTCTAATCCCACTTCTGACCCTTCCACCCAAAACACACAAACTAAGCCCCCCACTTTTGACTTTCCACTCAACTACCAAACTTGGAGCTTCCTAATGCTGAGATGCCACAACCACAACAACAACCCCCTGCTTAATCCTTATTCTTTGATAGCTAAGCAGATTGCTCAACTACAAGCCAATCAACAACTATTGACTAGGAATATAACAAACCTAACCAATCAAAGGCAAAACCCACCATCCCGTTAGCAGCCTATCGTTCCTCTAAAGGATTTCTATGATCCTTCATACTATGAGGACAAACCAGGGGTGGTAATTCCAGAAGGGAGCTTCGAGATCAAACCGACAGTTCTAAACCTGATTAAGCATTTCCATGGCCTTCCTATGGAAGACCCGTTTAGCCACCTTGAAGAACTGACTCTCCTTGCACAAACAACTCATTCCCGCAATGTGCAAGAAGATCTTTGGCTGATGTGGCTATTCCCATTATCTCTTAAAGATAAGACCCTTTATTGGTTCAGAACCATCGGCTGACTTATTACCACATGGCCTCAGCTCAAAAGTACTTTCCTTAAGAAGTTTCTTCCCATATGTCGTACTAATTCCCTATGAAGATCTATTACAACATTTCAACAAAAATCTAGTGAGACTCTTCATGATGCTTGGGAACGATTCCAAGATCTCTTAAGAAGTTGCCCGTACCATGAGATTCCCTTATGGCAGCTCATACAGATCTTCTATCATGGATTAGAAGACCAAATTCGATGTTTCATCGATGCCGCGTGTGGCGGCAACTTCTTAAATAAGTTCGCTGAAAGTGCCTATGATTTATTTGAGGAAATGAGTGAAATCTCCTTTAATCAGGCATCCATGAACACCTTTGGCAAAACTTCAAACCTGCAGCTTAGTGTTCATGAAATAGGCACTCAATCCATTCTCGTCACCCAAGACGTTCTACAAATGATTGCCCAACGATTCGACTAGATGCAAATAAATCAAAAGAAATATTAGGAAAGACTTGCCACACCCATCTAAGTTCCACAGGTTCAACATCGAACCCCGCCTAACATTCCATGGAGAGAAAATTTGCACAATTTAAACACTACCCCTGCTGAATATAATCAATATTCTGAGGCTTTCTATGGTTCACTGGGGAATTACACATATCCAAATCCCAATCCCACTGAAAATATCTCTGCCCTCCAGGAGCAATTTAGAAATTCCTCCAATTGGAGGAACTACCTGAACCACTCCTGGAACAACTCGGTTCCTCCCCAAAAATCAAATCAATTTGGAGGGTTTGGGTCGAATCAAACTTTTTATCAACTTGGGCCATCTCAAAAAGACATCAATGCCCAGATGATGAAAACCCTACAGGAAATGCAGAGCAAAATGATGGAAGTAACCTGCGCTGTTACAAATCTGAATAGTCAGATTGGGGTTACTCCAACTCAGAGACCTATAGGACATTACCGTCCCAACCCATGCCCAACCTTAATAATAAACGGAACCATTATCAGGGCAGAAATCAAAACCACTATAATCAACCTCCCATTAATCTTGCACCTCAGCAGCCATCCAGGTTTTCACAACAACCAGCCCCCCCACCTCCTCTGAATAATAATTCAACTGCACATGCAGTTATATTGAGGAGTGGGAAAGCTACCACTGATCCCGAGCCTTCACAACAACCTGGTGAAACCCCTATCATTCCTATGCAAATTGACTCTCAACTCCCCACACAGGAAGAAAGAGAAACTCAAAAATCACATGACATGACTCCTATCCCTTTTTCTCCAAGCTCTCCACTCCACCACCAACCAAAAAAAGAAATCTAAGTCCACGACTGAAGAACTCATGGATTATTTGGGCAAGTGCAGATTAATATCCCTCTCCTATACATAATCAAGTATATACCTACCTATGCTAAATTTTTAAAAGATATCTGTACTCCCAAAAGGCAGACTAAAAACCTAGGACAGGTGCATCTTTCGAAGACAGTAAGCTTTGTTATAAAGAGCAAACTGCTTCTTAAGATGAAAGACCCAGGCATGCCTTTGATTTCAGTAATTATTGATGATACCACTTTCAATCGCACCCTTCTCGATCTTGGTGCCTCAGTTATTATCATCCCCACGATTTTATTCAAAGAATTTCAGATCGGTGATTTAAAACCTATCGAAGTTACCCTACAATTAGCCGACTGATCTACAATCAAACCCCATGGGATTGTTGAGGATATCCTTGTCAAAGTCTAGAATTGTGTCTTCCTAGTAGACTTTCTGGTCCTTGACATTGAGGCACCCGAATCTCTGATTAATGCCCCAATAATTCTTGGACGACCTTTTTCAGCCACCGCAAAAGTGAATATAAATTGCCATACAGGCAAAATGGATATCACTTGTGTGGGCCAAATCATCACCCTTGACATTTTCAATTCCTCCAAGAGATTCCATGACAATGATAATTTTTTCGAGGACTCAGATACAGAAATATCCAATTTGGTGGAGGAGATAATGTTAATAAATACCCTTCCCGACCACAATTTTTTTGAGGACTCTGACTTTGAATCATTGGTTGGTGAAATCTATGACTTGGAGCCTTGTCTTCCATTAAAATCTCTTCCTGAGTATCCACCTGAACCACCCACTCTTCTTTCACCCTACCCTTGCACACTAACCTCACCCAACCCTCATCATTTCTCTCTCACCCCCCTTCCATTGGACCTACCACTAGACTAGCCCGAGTCTAGCATTCATCATGAACTAAAACAATGGCTAGACTTGGGTTATCCTTCCATTTCTCCATCCAATTTTGATCCCTATATTTTTACCACTCATCTTTTAAGGGATCCAGAGGAAGACCTTTTTCATGCAGGCATTCAAGTGTCCAATTATTTACACGATGATTCATCTTCTATGCATAAATTCACGCTTAACTAAAGATAGCATTGGATGGGAGGTAACCTATCAATTTTCCCGCTTTTCATTTTTCTATTTTTTTAGCGGTTTTGCCTATCCTGATTTTGATTGCCTTCACCAAGGTAATCTCTTTTCCCTTCCAATTGCGTGCGGACATGCCATATCTTAAGCATGGGGGGATGTTTTTAAATGTTGACGATCAAATCAGGATATTCAAAACCCAAAAACATGCAATTTTCTTGTTTCATTTTCTACATGCATACCAAAAAAAATAAAATAAAAATGTTGAAAACATTTGGAGTAAATTTTGAAATTAAGACTAAGGTTGAAGATTCATTTTTAGGTACAATGGATTTAATCTTTAACAAACTAGAGATAAGGATACGAATCTGATTGTTAGAATTTCTGGGTCTACCTTTAGACTAGATCAAGTATCCTTCTTTAAAATTTCACTTGAACTCATGATAGTTCAAGTGACTTGATCTCCCTTTGTGACCTGGAAAGTATCTGGCTTAGCTTCCGATTCAAAACTTGCATCTCTTGCAAAATTTCTTGTGTCAAAATTTACATACAAGCCAACACCTAAAAAATAATTAGAAATTAGAAAAATCCTTTGTTTGGCTTTAGTAAAATCCGAAGCAGATCATTGGTTTGAGTTCCCATCACCGAGGAGGAAAATACCTCCTTTAAGGATGCGATGTCAACATATTACCGCCTCAGTGCTGCTCTTTATCTATATTATATATCTTTAGATGGAGCATTAAGGCTCAATTTTGCAGCTCAAGTGTCTTGGATGGTGCTCTACCCATAGTGTTGGAGCAAGAGCTTGAGTTTGCTTGGAGCGCCCCTTTACACCGCATTGTGTTCTGGGGTTATGAGCTCTCGGGTGGTGTCTTGGACAGTACTATCTCGAAGTGCTGGTAGCAGAGCCTCCTTTAGGATTGGTAACGGGAATGATGATCCCGACACATTTGTTGTAGGATTAAGCTAAGAATAAGCATGGGGGAGATTTTAAAAAAAAATGTTGGCATTTCACAAGCACAAATGCAAGGTTTTAAAGGATTATGCAAGTTGCAAATCGGATTCAAGAGCCGGAGAAATCCTAACTACAAAAATTTCGAGTCATCTGAATTAACAATGAGTTAATTTGTAAATTTTTAGGGAAAACATTGATCCCAATTCATCTAATTTTTGGATCTGAAAAGAAAATCCTGATGTTTACCTATAACAAATCCTGTACCTCCCGTGTTTTAACGAACCAAGGCCCCGTGATCTCCTTCCCCTCAAAAAGTTAAAAAAACTAGTTTTCCCAAAGAATCCATTTTGTGAAAATTTGTTTTGCTAAGAGACTAGCAAAAGATAATCATGGGAGTGTGATAAACGCTAGTTTATCATCATTCTTGTGCCCTAAAACATACCTAGCTCTTAAGATTTTAACTACGCAAACAAGTTTTTGGGTTGCATTTAGGCATCAATTAGGTTAGGCATGCATTGCATGTTTTGTTATGTTTTTGACACATTTATTTGAGTGTTAGGGATGAATAGATAGACAGATCCCTAAAACCCTGACACTCAAGATGGCAACTGGTGAAGAGGAAGCTCAATCCAGCTAGGATTCAGCCAGATCTAGCTCATCATAGCTGAATGCCATCTCACTTGGGTTAGGGTTAGCTCCATTTAGCTCTCAGGGAAGCTCATCTTAGCTCAACCTAGCTCAAGTCAGCCCAAATCTAGCTCAACTTAGTTGAGTCAAGCTCATCTTAGCTCTAATCAATTCATTGGGAGCTCTAGCTAGCTCAACTAAGTTGACAAGAGTCCACCTCAGCTTAGGTCCAGCTTTCCCCAGCTCCACTCAGCTCATGGTAGCTGAACTCAAGGAGGAGTGATGGTAACATCATCATCCGTCATAACTAGCTTAAATTAACTTGAATCAAGTGATAAATGCTCCTTAATGATCATCTGAGAGTCATAATTTTGCTCTGAATTGAATTTGAGAAGACAAGAAAATAGGTTAATTTTGCTATTTTAACATCCAATTACAAATGTAAATTAGCTAAGGGGTTAATGAGAGCTTAATCCAAGGTTAAATTAACATCCTTGATTGAGTGAGATTCTTTACCTTCTTGTGAGTTGTGACTGATTTTCAAATTCATTTTTCACAAATTGACTCAGGGATGGTAGGTGATCCTAGAACCCCGAGCTTGTACCTCCCTTGGGTGTTCCACTTCCACTTCTATGCCTTCCACATCCAATCCTGTACCTCCTAGGCTTGAAACTCCCATTCACCACTTCGTTCATCCAGAGGATGATCACGATTCTGCATAGTTTGAGGATTTTGAAGAACTTCCTCCACATCTTTTTGCACATCCTCCACCACCACCACCTCCAATTCATAGGTTCCAACCTCCTCCCTACCCAAACTTTCCTAACCAACCACAACTGGAGAGAGGTCCATAACCTAACCTTCAACACCTATTTGACACACAATTTCAGATGAACACCCTTACCCAACAGGTGCAATAGCTTACTCAAGCTGTTAATCTTCTAGCAAACCCCTGTTCTCAGGCTCCCCAGGCTCGTAGACCTCAACTGTGAGATTACTATAATCTTGCAGTTGCACCTCCTATGCCTACGATACGCTATCCCACTGGGGGTCGTGTGCTGAACTGAAGCCAAATATCATTGCACTTAGTCCTCACTTCCATGGTCTTACTTCTAAGGACCCTTTTCAGCATTTAGAAGAGTTGAAAAATCTCACCTAGACCTTTGGACCAAAAGGCCATGAACAACACACATTGCTGATGAAGATGTTCTCCTTTTCACTAAAAGATAAGGCTGCCTTCTAGTTTAGAACATTGCCACAGACTACACCTATAGAGACATGGGCTTCTTTGGAACATGAGTTCCTAAAGAAGTACTTCCCTGTAGGCTGCGTCAACTCTTTGAGGCATGCTATCACCACATTTACACAGAATTCAAGAGAACAAATGCATGAGGCTTGGGAGTAATTCCACGAGCTTCTACGTAAATGTCCCCACCATGGTGTCTCGTGTTGGCAATAGGTCCAAATCTTTTACCATGGGCTCCATGATGACACAAGGAACTTTGTAGATGTCACATGTGGAGGCAATTTCTTGTGTTGGGATGAGGACTCAGCCTTTAAGCTCTTCAAAGGCATGGCCGAAAACTCTATTAATAATGTTTCGATGAATGTGTTTAATAGAAAGTCCTCACATTCTCATTCACATTCAGGGGTACACGAAGCCCAATTCAGCACACGAGACTTAGAGATTGTAGCTAGTCAGCTGGATAAGATAGGCTTAATAGAGAAGAAAGTGGATGAAGTATGGAAATTCCTATCTAAACCTTCATCATCTTCTTCTCAGTCACCTGCACCATGCACCTCTTCTCAGTTTCCCATAGGGAGGGAAACAGTGAACAACCATCTGTGACACAACCACATCTACTTAATTATTCATTTCCTTATCCTTCCCCAGCTGGAGGAACCTTTGTTCCTCCTTACACTGAATTCCCAGCAACTCCTGAAGCTTCAGAAGAGCTCCATGCCATTCACAATGAAACATATTCACAAGCCTACAACATTGGACAACGTAATCATCCAAATTTCTCATGGTTAGGAAATTCACAGAGACCTAATTTCCAACAACCTTCTGCACCACCACTTCAAAACCCGATCCAAGCACCACCTCCAACACAACATGAGTATCCACCGCATACCTACCAGCAACCCCAACCCAGGCCCATCCAATACTCTCAATCTAGGCCTACACGAGATGATCAGTTGGGGAATATCATGAAAGCTCTTGTTGACATGCAGCAACAGAATATTGCTATGCAGCAGAGACAGGATGCGGCACTAGCTGAGATGAGAGCCTAGCTTTCACACTTGATGGAATCCCATCAACCACATTCATTTCCATCTCAAGCACAACCCAACCCTAGGAACATACTTGCTTAGAGGTATGTTCAACCTTGACCTCCAGTGCAAGGTCAAACACATGTCATTTCACAAACCTTGCACGAACCTGAGTTCTACACTGATCCAAATACTTCCTATTCTCAACCCCAACCACCTCTTTTGCCAAACATTGATACATTGTCTATGTCTAGAGCTGAACTGAATACTATCACAACTAGGAGTGGTAGAAGCACTGTAAATCCACCATTTCCTGCCTCTACATCTTTTCCTAGACCTTCTACTTCTACTCCTCAATTTGATTTACCTCTTCCTGATTCATCTCAACCTAGGAATGACCCTCCCACTACAACTTATGTACCATTTCTAGAGGCTTTAAAGAAGAAGGGAAAAGGATAAAAGAAACAGTCTAGTGTGGCTCCTGAGGAGGATTTGCTCAAGCTCTTTGAGTAAGTACATATAAACATCCCCTTATTGGATGCAATTCACCACATTCCACTTTATGCTAAGTTTCTGAACGACCTATGCATACCTAAGCGTAAAGATAGAATTAAGAAAGGGAGTAGTCCTACCATCCTCTCGGAACAAGTTAGTTCCATCATCTCCAGTAGTCTCCCTACTAATAAGAAAGACCCAGGCACCCCTCTTCTCTCCTGTATGATAGGGAACACCACATTCAATAGAGCCTTAGTTAACCTAGGTGCTTCCATTAATCTTATCCCAACCTCCCTACTGACACATTTCGAGGTTGGCAATTTGAAGCCAATCGAGGTGTCCTTGCAATTAGCTAATCGATCAGTTAAGACACCTCAAGGAGTGTTGGAAGATGTTATAGTGCAGGTTAAGGATTTTTACTTTCTTGTAGACTTCATTGTCCTTGAATGGAAGTACCTGAGGATATTTAGAACACACCTATCATACTAGGAAGATCTTTCTTGGTGACAGCCAAGGCAAACATAGATTGTGAGGAGGGCCTTTTAGAACTAGAATTCGGATATCCAAAGTTGAAAATTGATATTTTTAAGTCATAGAAGGGACCATCTTGTGGTTTAATTGAAGAGATCTACGTTTTGGATTCATTGACAAGTTGGTTGAGGATACACTGATTGATTCTTTGACCTTAAAATCACAATTCCCTTCTACATATGATTTGACACTTACTGAGATGCCAGCCTTAGAGACTGAGGACTTACCTCTAATCCCTTTAGTGTCTCTAGGATTTTCTGAGATTTCCACACCTGCTCCTTCATCTGATCCTATACTTATTGAGCTTAAACCTCTTCCTGACTCTTTGAAATATGTCTTCTTAAGACCAAATCAGACTTATCTCATGATTGTCAATTCCCACTTGTCGTCTGAAAAAGAATCACGACTCTTATCTATATTGAGAGCACATAGACAGGCTATAGGATGGAGCTTACCTGACTTGATTGGCATCAGTCCTTCCTACTGCACACATAGAATATTCACTAAGGAAGGATCTAGACCTTCCTGACAGCCACAGCGTAGACTGAACCCCACACTTCAAGAGGTGGTAAAGAATGAGATGATTAAGTGGTTAGACAACGGAATCATTTTCCCTATCTTTGATAGCTAGTGGGTAAGTCCTATGCAGGTTGTGCCTAAGGAGGCCGGACTTATACCGTCATAACCACTGAGTCTGGAGAAGTCATCCCTACAATGATTGCTAGTTCGTGGAGAGTATGTATTGACTATTGCAAACTCAACCAAGCCATGAAGAAAGATCATTTCCCATTGCCATTCATTAATCAGTTACTCAAAAGATTGGCAGAGAATAGATTTTTCTGCTTTTTGAATGGCTATTCAGGTTATAATCAGGTGGCAATTCACCTCGATGATTAGAAAAAATGACCTTCACCTACCCCTAGGAACCTTTGCTTTCCGTAGGATGCTGACAGGATCTAATAGATAGAAGATATGGCTATGCGCATAAATACTTAAACAAAATATTAGTAATACAAAAAAGATTTGCACAAATATCAATTCACAGAAAATAGCACAAGATATATAGTGGTTTCCCACTCACTTGGGTACTCCACTATCTAAGCCTTCCAGCTTAGGATTTTTAACCCGATTCCCTCAACCTCGAGGAAATCAATTTACTAAATCGAGGTAATTAATGGGTTATCTCAACCCAAGTACAAAAATGGGTTTGTTACAACCCAACGAGCAAATGCTCAAAAATAAATGAAATGCAGGTGTAAGACAGAAAAGATCTTATAACAAAGTTCCTAAGCCTTTCAACAAATGTAAATATTATGTTACCGATTTGAGAGCCTAATGAAGACGAGAATGTGTGAAAGAAAATCATGTCGACGTGTTTGCAAAAGAGTGGAAAGAATGAGAGCAGCAAACTCTATTCTTCTCCTGAATATGTGGTGAATATATGAAATATAGACTCTAGAATTTTCTTTTATGTCTCTTGTATATCTTATGTGCAAACAAAGAGTCCAAGATTCATTTTATAGTGTTTAGGACCTCAGGTAGTCATCAAATAGACGTTGGGATTTAATTCCCAACGTTCACATTATCAGAATTAATATTCCAGCCATTCTATTTTGGGCCAACGGCTAGCTGGTACCGGTACTAGCAGCTCACTGCCACTAGTACATGAGTCCTGGTATCGGTTCTCATCATAGGTATCAGTACTTCTGACTCCCAGGTTTGGAATTCCTTGGGCACTATAACCTACCTGCACCGGTACTCATCATGGGTACCGGTACTTGTAAGGTTCAGGCCAGAAATAAGGCTTCAACCTGTGGCCAACATGTACTGGTACTCATGGTTAGTACCGATACTTGTTGTTCACAGTTTGAGACAAATTCTCAAACCTGTGCCTTGCAAATACCAGAACTGCTGAACAGTACTGGTACTTGCTTACAAGTACCGGTACTTGCTTACAAGTACCGGTACTTGCTTACAAGTACCGGTACTTGCTTACAAGTACCTATTTTAAATGTTTTAACAAAGATTACATTCTTTGAAAATGATAACAATATTAGTCCTATTTTTATCGCTAATTATTTTGACGATCTAAGTTAATGATTCTTTGTTAAGAGGCATATACAATCTATAAATATAAAATCTAAACTAAAAGGTCGAAGATGATCTTCTCCTCCTCGACTCTTGTCATCTTGCCTCCTTCTTATCATGATCTTCTCCTTTTCATCAAACCTCCATCATTTCCTATTTTCCTTGATCCTTCACCTAAATCTGAAAAATACTTAATGGCAAACATTAATCCATAATAATTTGGTTAACACCAAAACAAGATGTGGAACAAGGTTCCAACAATCTCCCCCTTTTTGGTGTTGACAAAACTATCTTGTAAATAGATAATTATAAATAAAAATTTAACAATGTTATATGAAGGAAAAAAAATTAATTAAATCCCCCCCTCAAAATATGCTCCTCTTAAAAATATTACTATTTGCCCTTTATCTTTCTACCCCTTTTTGTCAATCACAAAAAAATGAAGAAATATCATACCATAAAATTTACCAATAGTAAAATGGAGCTTGTGGATACCAAGCATCTCTCGTCTAACATTCTTGGTCTTCATTCAACCTAAAGAAAGGTTAAAGTGTTCAGTTATGTGCCTTGAACACCCATTGATTACTTTGATCTACTTCTGCAAAATAAATATCTTTTCTAGGTACCCATTTTCTTGTGGGTCCTTTAGAGTTAGTACCTTTCAAGCCTTGAGATTTATAGACCTTTTTAGTGTTAGATCTATAATTCTTGGGATTTTTAGCATTTTGATACATCCATGCATGCTTAGGTGCATGTGATTGATTTTGTATGTTCTTTTTATTTTTAAACTTTATTTTTAAATCATCACAAAATTCTATATTTAACCTAGTTGTTGTTTTTAGATTATTTAAAGTTCCCTCAAAATGCTCATAGATATCTTCTAACTTTATTATTTTTGCATGCAATTAATTATTAGTCTCTTTTGACACTTCTAATTCTATTTTTAAACATGACTTTTCTAATTCTAATGTTTGGTAATTATTCTTTAAAATCTTATTTTCTTTTTTAAATGATCTAGCTTTATGATATAGTTCTTCATATGCTTCTAATAATTCTTCAAATGAGAAATCAGGATTTACCTCATTGTCTGTGTCTTTCGTAGTTGCTACCAAGCAAAGATGTGCGACCTCGTCGTCATCCGATTCGCTAGAGTTGGTGTCCATGTCGGAGTCGTTATCATCCCATGTCGCTTTAAATGCTTTCTTCTTCCTCTTCTTGAGCTCCTTTGTTTCTTTCCTATTGTCCTCCTTCTTGTTTACGGGGCAATCCTTTTGCAAGTGGCCCTTTTTCTTACACTCATACCAAATAACATTAGTTGAAATTTTATTGACTTGCTTATCTTGTTTCTTGACGAATTTTTGGAATTTCCTAGTAAGCATTTCCATCTCCTCATCTTCGGATTCCGATGTTGTTGAGTTCGAGTCCTCTGTGATTTCTCTAAAAGCGATACTTTTCTACCTGCTTGTTGCCTTCTCCACACTCTTCTTTATGTTCTCCAATTAAACTTCATACACCATGAAGCTTCCAATTAGATCATCCAAGGGGAGAGTGGATAGATCCTTCGCCTCTTGGATTGCTGTGGTCTTTGGAGACCAATCGCTTGTAAGTGATCTCAAGACTTTTCTTACAAGCTGCTCCTCTTTCAGCTTGACTCTGAGATTTTTCATTGGATTCACGATCTCTCCAAATCTTGTGTACATATCCTTGATTGTTTCTCC
Source organism: Thalassia testudinum (assembly GCA_037157565.1). Classification (NCBI taxonomy): domain Eukaryota; kingdom Viridiplantae; phylum Streptophyta; class Magnoliopsida; order Alismatales; family Hydrocharitaceae; genus Thalassia; species Thalassia testudinum. The sequence goes on from JAZHRO010000012.1 coordinate 1,057,582, forward strand.
TTTTTCCATCCTAAAACACATAATTTTCTGTTAAAATAGAAATACGTGTTTCTTTTACCTTGCTTGTACCTTCGTAGGTGACCTCAAGAGTGTTCCATATCTCAAATGCTGACTCACACGCTGAGATGCGGTTGAATTCCTCCTTCGATAACACACAATACAGTGCGTTCATCTGCCTTGCATTGCTCATGATGTTTTTCTTCTGATCTGTTGTCCACGCTACTCCTTCTTGCGGCTTCGGATCTGAGTATTTTTCTTGAATGAGGGTCCAAGCCTCCTCATCCATTACTTTGAGAGAGACTTGCATCCTCCTCTTCCAATACCCATAGTCTGTCCCATCAAAATTGGGAGGATGGGTAGAAGACTGTCCTTCTGTGCGCCTTGATGTAGATGCCATTGCGAGTTGAGTTGTTCGACTTCTTGCAACCTCGCTCTGATACCACCTAATAGGATCTAATAGATAGAAGATATGGCTATGCGCACAAATACTTAAACAAAATATTAGTAATACAAAAAAGATTTGCACAAATATCAATCCACAGAAAATGGCACAAGATATATAGTGGTTCCCCACTCACTTGGGTACTCTACTACCTAAGCCTTCCAGCTTAGGATTTTTAACTCGATTGCCTCAACCCCGAGGAAATCAATTTACTAAGCTGAGGTAATTAACAGGTTACCTCAACACAAGAACAAAAATGGGTTTGTTACAACCCAACGAGCAAATGCTCAAAAACAAATACAATACAGGTGTAAGACATAAAAGATCTTACAACAAAGTTCCTAAGCCTCTTAACAAATGTAAATATAATGTTACCGATTTGAGAGCCTAGTGAAGACGTGAATGCGCGAAAGAAAAATCACGTCGATGCATTTGCAAAAGCGTGGAAAGATTGAGAGCAACAAACTCTATTCTTCTCTTGAATATGTGGTGAATATATGAAATATAGACTCTAGAATTTTCTCTTATGTCTCTTATATATCTTATGTGCAAACAAAGAGTCCAAGACTCATTTTATAGAGTTTAGGACCTCAGGTAGTCATCAAATAGACGTTGGAATTTAATTCCCAACGTTCACATTATCAAAATTAATATTCCAGTCATTCTGTTTTGGGCCAACAGCTAGCTGTTACCGGTACTAAAGTACCATATCGGTACTAATAGCACACTGCCACCAGTACATGAGTTCTGGTATCGGTACTCATCATGGGTACCAGTACTTGTAAGGTTCAGGCCAGAAATAAGGCTTCAACCTATGGCCAACATGTACTGGTACTCATGGTTGGTACCGGTACTTTTTCATAGTTTGAGATAAATTCTCAAACCTGTGCCTTGTAAATATCAGTACTGATGAACGGTACTGGTACTTGCTTATAAGTACCTATTTTAAATGTTTTAATCAAGATTACATTCTCTGAAAATGATAACAATATTAGTTGTATGTTTATCTCTAATTAATTTTACGATCTAAGTTAATGATTCTTTGTTAAGAGGTATATACAATCTATAAATATAAAATCTAAACTAAAAGGTCGAAGATGATCTTCTCCTCCTTGACTCTTCCTTGTCATCTTGCCTCCTTCTTATCATGGTCATCTCCTTTTCATCAAGCCTCCATCATTTCCTGTTTGCCTTGATCCTTCACCTAAATATGAAAAACACTTAATGGCAAACATTAATCCATAATAATTTTGTTAACACCAAAATAAGATGTGGAACAAGGTTCCAACAATCTCCCCCTTTTTGGTGTTGAAAAAACTATCTTGCAAATAGATAATTATGAATAAAAATTTAACAATGTTATATGAAGGAAAAAAATTAAATTAAATCCCCCCCTCAAAATATGCTCCTCCTAAAAATATTACTATTTTCCCTTTATCTTTAAGATGTGGAACAAGGTTCCAACAATCAGTAATAACACTCACAAATAGGATGGCCCTTTATCATCAAGTACTCTGATACCACTTGCTAGGATCTAAAGATAGATGGCTACATGCACAAATACTCAAACATAGTATCAGTAATAACAAGAAAGATTTACACAAATCACAATCACAGAAATTGGTACAAGATGTATAGTGGTTTCCCACTCACTTGGGTACTCCACTACCTAAGCTGTAACGACCTGATTCCCGAATCCCTATGAGACACGAGAATCGGACCGACTCGACTGATCCCAAGACCCAGTCGTCCAACGAGAAAGTAACCAAAAGAGCAGTAAAATAAACCACATTCACCTTGTATATAACTAGCAGAAACAAAATACAGCAGTAAAGAAAGGAAATACTATAGTATACACCACCACATCAAAAGAGAAATAAACATGTACATAACATAAAGCTTACAATAAAGAGAGTACAGGGAGTAACAGAAAATTACTCACTACAGCGGAAAGAAAAGTACAGAAGGTACTACAGGTAACACTACTGGGCTCTACTAGGCCCAGCACCCTCTGTAGCCGCTGACTCTGGCTGCTCAACACTTGGTCCTGAAAAAGTAACAAGGGTGACATGTCAGCGAAACGCTGAGTAGAGTGGCAACTAAAATCTAAAAGAAGCAGTAGAGTGTACAGTAGCTGTTATACTTTTACTTTCTTCATTTATATCTTTCCATTTATTCACTGTTGATTTATTTCTTAGATCCTTCTCTTGATCTTGAATGTTCCTCGTGGGAACGATCTTGATTGCAGTCTTTTCCGAAAGGTAGAAGTAACACGTGATGCTCTCCTGGCCGAGAGAGTCCCCCGTGGTGATCCTACCCTCAGTCAACCACCCCAAGGTCGCTAACAGACGTAACGGTGACTACGGCACGCGTGATAAACGCATGGGTAGCTACCCCGCACTGGCACGCGGTCAGTCGTTTCCGTTAACGGGTGCGTCCAAAGCATAGCACGGAACCAGTATAGGCCAGAGCCCTCTCAGTAACAGGGGTCCAGCCCCTCCACAGTCCACGCACCCTCGCCTGACTACCCTAGTTTGCCTAGTGGGCCTAACAAGTCGGTGTAGGAGAGCTAGCAGAACCCCGGGGCCCGTGGGGTAGCTAGTGCTCTCCCTACACTAGAAGCACTCCTCGGTACTGTGTACACGAGGGCCAAAAGTCGGTACAAAGTGGCCAGACCTAACCCTGGGTCCCTGGGGCGGCTAGCTCCACTCTACACTAAACAGGGGGACAGTCGCTCTTCTTGGTACTCCGTACTCAAGGGCCAGCTCACTTCCCCAATTCTAATCCATTTCCTTTCTAGGAGTTCTACTCCTAATTCCCTGTAGGGTTCAAGCTCTTTTAACTCATCCAATTTAGGTTTCACCATTCCAGCTTTACGTTCATACAACCCATGTTCTCAATCATATTTATTCCTTCATAACAGGCAGCTGTTAACCAATTTACGGGCAGTTATCATTTCCTTTCTACTTTTTCAAGACTGCAATGTTTGTATATTCAACTAGTTTTCCAGTCCTAGGATTCATGCCGTACCTTAGGATCTATCATTCAATCTAGTTTTCCAGTCCTAGGATTCAGGCAATACCCTAGGATCTATCATTCAATCTAATTTCTCAGTCCTAGTGTTCATGCAATGCCCTAGACTCTATTAATTATTTCGTAATTGTACAAATTTTGTTAAATGAGTTAAAGGGCCACTCTACCTGCGAAATCGGGAGTACTGGGGGCGTGGTCGACAGTCCTGCGTGCCTCCGCAACCCCCCGAGCCGCAACGGAACGGGATCCTAACACAAGGATCAACACAAGGAATTCTTAGAACAGTAAACAATTACTGTAAACAGGTAGAGAAAATAAATCTGGATCGAACGCAACTTGAAACGCGAAAAACGGACTCCGAACGGACCCTAAACGGGTCAAAAACGATGAATCTGCCCAAAATCAGACGTCTGGAACTTCTTCCAGACGTCTTAAAAGGTTGCTCAGGTCGTACCTTGGGTCTGCGCTGTCCTTCAGACGTCCAGAAGCCCGCTGGATCGTCTGGTCTTGGTTTCCAGACGTCCGATTGTCACCCCAGATGTCTGGAGGTCCTCCCCGTCGTTTGGTACTTCGCCTAGACGTCTGATCCGTGTGGGATGGCGAGCCCTCGCGTCCTCCCGAACAACACCTGCGCACACACACACCCGCTTTCATCACGAAGAGGTGCAGAGGAACGCGGCGGATGGCTGCGTGGCCGTACACGCGTAAAAAGAAGAAGGAAGGAAAATATTGTACCTGTCAGACGTCTGGATCTTCCTCCAGACGTCTTCTGCGTCGTCTGGACATAAGTCCAGACGTCTGATTTTTGGGAAATTTTCCCAGAATTAGCACCCTCTTCGCTCTCCGCCCGCGACGCACGGTCGCGCCGCGCCGCGTCCGCCTACTGCCCTAGCTGCAGCAGCTCCTCCGCGACACCCCACGCCCGCTACTCCCCCGCCGGCCGGCTCCAGCTGCCCCGGCAAGCTTACACCCTCGCGGTCGAGCTTTCTTCTTCCTCCCGCGACACTCCTCCTTCCCACACGCTCGCTCGCTCGCGCTCTCTTTGGCAGAGAGAAGGAGAAGGCGGTGGAGTGAGGGTGAGGGAGAGGGCGGTGCGTTATTTGTAGGCAGCGTGGGGAGAGAGAAAAAAGAATTGGCGCTGTTTGCAGGGAGGGAGAGAAAAGTGAAGGGTGTAGGCGGCGGGTTTAGTCTGCGTGCGCACGCGCGCAGACGCGAACCCGTACGTCAAAAAAATTTATTACCAGACATCTGGGAAGGGTTCCAGACGTCTTACCAGACGTCTGGGCCACTTCCCAGATGTCTTAACTGCGTCTGATGCCCATGTTCGTAACAATATAACAAACTCAAAGGAAGTTTTGTCTCCGAACCTTGCACTAACTAGGGTGCGGGAAAGAATAATATATATATACATAACAAACTCAATGAGGACCGAAGCCGGTCTGAAATGACGTACCCGTGAAAAGCTCCGGGTACTGCTCCCGCATCGCCGCCTCAGGCTCCCAGGTAGCCTCCTCGTACTGCTGGCTCCTCCACAAAACCTCCACCAGGGGTACTGTCTTTCATCTCAGACTGCGGACGGCTCTGTCAAGAATCTGCACTGGCCGCTCGAGGTAGGTTAGGTCGTCGCTCACCTCGACGCTCTCGTGACTCAGGACGTGACTGGGATCGGCGACGTACTTCCTAAGGTTGGACATGTGGAACACGACGTGCACACCAGAAAGCTGAGGAGGGAGGGCAAGTCTGTAAGCAACGGGTCCAACCCGCTCCAGGACCTCAAAGGGCCCGACGAATCTCGACGCGAGCTTCCCTCTCACCCCAAACCACTGCAGGCCCTTCATGGGCGAAACACGAAGGAAGACATGGTCCCCAACCTCAAACTGCACCTCTCTACGTCTCTGATCTGCATAGCTCTTCTGCCTGCTCCTGACAGTGCGGAGTCGCCTGTGGATCTGCTCGACCACCTCCTGACTCTGCCAGATCAGCCTGGGGCTAACCTCCCACTTGGTCCCCACCTCAACCCAACTCAAGGGCGCCGTACATCTCCGTCCGTACAGAGCCTCGTAGGGAGCCATGCCGATGCTCGAGTGATAACTGTTGTTGTATGCAAACTCCGCCAGGGGCAAGTGCTCCTCCTAAGAGCCCCTCCAGTCCACTACACAGGCACGCAAAAGGTCCTCAAGTGTCTGTATCATGTGCTCAGATTGTCTGTCCGTCTGGGGGTGGTAAGCTGTACTGAATCTCAACCGCGTCCCTAGGGCCTGCTGAAACTCAGCCCAAAACTGGGACGTAAAGCGGGTATCCCGGTCGGATACGATCTCCCGAGGAACTCCGTGTAGACATACCACGTCGCGGATATACCTCTCTGCCAACTGTGCTGGTCCCAAAGTGTCTCGGATCGGCAGGAATCGCGCCGTCTTTGTCAATCTATCAACGATTACCTAGACTGCATCGTGTCCTCGCTGGGTAATAGGTAAACCTACCACCAAGTCCATGGTGATGCTCTCCCACTTCCACTCTGGCACTGGAAGTGGCTGTAGCGGCCCTGTAGGCCTCTTATGCTCGGCTTTCACCTGCTGGCACACTAAACACTGCTACACGAATTCACCCACATCCCGCTTCATCCCCCTCCACCAAAACTCGCGTCTCAAGTCATGGTACATCTTCGTGTTTCCGGGATGTATGGTGAATCTGGAACCGTGTGCCTCAGTCAGGAGCTCTCTCAACAGCTCCTCATCTCTGGGAATGCACAAATGTCCCCTCAGGCGCAGCACCTGGTCTGTGAAAGAGAAGTCCCCCGGGCCTCCTGACAGTACTCTGTCACGCAAGGACTGTAAGTACGGGTCAGCCATCTGTCCTGTGATGATGCGATCTATCAGCTCTGGCCTCGTCTGTCGTGTCACGGTCACTGCCCCGCAGTGCCCCCGTAACTTTAGGGGTCGCCAACTGCTCATCTCCTCCAAAAGGCTCCAACTCTGCACCTGTAAATTGGCCAAGTGTACGGGTGCCTTCCAGCTCAAGGCGTCAGCCACCAGTTGGCCTTTCCCGGGTGGTAGGAAATGCTGCAGTCAAAGTCCTTCAGGAGCTCCAACCAACGTCTCTGTCTCATGTTGAGCTCCTTCTGATCAAATAGGTATCTGAGGCTCTTGTGATCTGTAAAAATCTCGAAGGTCTCACCGTACAAGTACTGCCTCGAGGTCTTCAGTGCGAAGACAACAGCTGCCAGCTCCAGGTTGTGGGTAGGGTAGCTATGCTCATGGGGATTCAGTTGCCGTGAAGTGTAAGCGACAATGTGACCCCTCTACATGAGCACACCCCCTAACCCCTGCAAGGAGGCGTCCTTGTACAAAACGAACCCGCCACTACTGTCAGGGATGGTGAGTACGGGTGCTGAAGTCAGCCTCTCCTTCAGCTCCTGAAAACACGCTTCACAGGCATCTGTCCAAGTGAAGGGCACGTCCTTCCGGGTCAACTGTGTCATAGGACGCGCAATTTGTGAAAAACCCCTGATGAACCATCTGTAGTAGCCCGCCAGTCCCAGGAAACTGCGAATCTCAGTAACCGTACGCGGTCTCTCCCACCTGAGCACTGCCTCGACCTTGGCTGGGTCCACCACCAAGCCATCTCCAGAGATCACATGTCTTAAGAAGGTCACCTCCCTCAACCAGAACTCGCACTTGCTGTATTTGGCGTACAGCCTACGTCGTCTCTGTGTGTCCAGAACCATCTGCAAGTGCTGTCTGTGCTGCGTCTGATCTCGGGAATAGATGAGCACATCATCAATGAATACCACCACGAACTGGTCCAAGTACGGCCTAAACACCTGGCTCATCAGGTCCATGAAGGCAGCGGGGGCATTGGTCAGCCGAAACGGCATGACCAAAAACTCGTAGTGTCCGTACCAGGTGCGGAAAGTTGTCTTGGAGAAGTCTGCCTCCTTGATCCTCAACTGGTGGTATCCAGACCTCAAATTGATCTTGGAGAATACCGTGGCACCTCGCAACTGATCAAACAAGTCGTCGTTCCTCGGCAGCGGATATCTGTTCTTGATGGTGACCTTATTTAGCTATCGGTAGTCCACACAAAGGCGTAGGGTACCATCTTTCTTCTTCACAAACAGTACCGGGGCTCCTCAGGGAGATGCACTGGGCCTCACAAAGTCCTTCTCCAAAAGATCCTGCAATTGAGACTTGAGCTCTCGTAGCTCAAGCGGTGCCATCCTGTATGGTGCGGTGGAGATGGGGCTGGTCCCTGGTACTAGTGAGATCTCAAACTCGATCTCACGCTCGAGTGGTAGTCCTGGCAACTTGTCTGGGAACACGTTGGGGTACTCTCTGACCACCGGGATACTTTGGAATTCTGCCACAGGGCTGGGCTTTGCCACCACACAAGCTAGGAAGCCCTCACACCCCTGGCTCAAAAGTCTCGCCGACCGAAGTGCCGAAATGCACCTAAAGCCTCCGTCCACTGGCTGACCATGGAACTCGAAAGAAGGCAACTCCGGTATGGAGAAGACGATCTTCCTCTCAAAATAGTCCACCAAAGCATGGTAAGCGGACAGCTAGTCCATCCCCAGAATTACGCCAAAGTCCTCCATCTGTATCATAATCAGGTCAGCGGGAAGGCTATGTCCCCCAATACTGACCTCGCAACCCGTGTACACCTCCTCAGCTACAAACAGTTGACCACTCAGACCTCTGATTATGAACGGATCCTCTAACAGCATGTAATCCTGGCCCAAACTAACTGCGAAACTGGCTGTGACAAACGTGTGCGTAGCGTCGGAATCGAAAAGTGTATAAACGAGTCTGCCGGAAACTGAAAGCATACCTGCCACCACCGATCTCGAAGCTCTGGCATCCCTGTGGGTCAGGGCGTTGATATGCCCCTCAGCCCTAGGTGAGGATGAAGCAGCCACACTCTGCGTCGGACGGGTAGCTGCTGGTCGGTACCCTCCTCGTGACTGCTGTCCTCCTCGCGCCTGGAAACTGTGGCCTCCTGCTCGCCCTCTAGTGCTCGACACGGGAAGTATCTGTTGACCTCCTGCCTTAGACGGGCAGTCCCTCCTGATGTGGCCCGGCTGGCCACACTGGTAACAGAGGGGAACTCAACTCCCGCCCTCAGTGGGTCCCTGCTGTCGGCTTGGCGGGGGTCCGGTGTTGGCAACTGGCCCCTGTCGAGGGCCCCCAAAGGCCACTGATGGCCCTGCAAAATGTGACGGCTCTCCTGCGGGTGCCACGTGTCTCCTCTCTTACCGGCCCTGTGAAAAGTCTGGCTGGTAGGGCCTCTTCCACCCGCTGTCAGTATCTCACGCGGATAGGTTGGTCTCCTCGTAGGTCATAGCTGCCTCCACCACCCTCGAGAATGTAGGCAGCGTCAGGGGTTTGACATACCCTCGAATCGCAGGCTGGAGCCCCTCGGTGAACCTCCAAAGGCACTCCTCCTCAATGGCTACTGCCGTCGCTGCGAAGTGGGATAGCTCCAGAAAACACGTGCGGTACGCGCTCACGGTCATCGTCCCCTGGCGGAGAGTGTGGAACTCCCGCCTCCTCTGGTCCTGCCACGTCTGGGGAAAGTACTGCTCGCAGAAGAGGGTGACGAACCGGTCCCAGGTTGGCTCATCCCTCTCTTGTCCCCTAACCACCCTCCACCACCTGTGTGCCGCACTCTCTAATTGGTACGTGGCAAAGGCCACGTGGCACTCCACCGGGGGGTGAAGGGTTTCGAAAACCTTCTCGATCTGCTCAAGCTAGTCCTCCGCCTCGGTCGAGTCCTCATCCCCCTTGAAGGAGGGGGGCTTCAGCTTCTGGAATTGCCCGAAAAGCTCGAAGTGGCACTGCAGTGGAGATGCTGGTGCACCTCTGGGTAAAGGAGCCTCGTGCACAGAAGTGTGGGAGGAAGGTGGGGGCGGTGGCGGCCCATCCCCTCCCCCGTGTCCAGTGCTGCATCCGTTGTGTGGTCCCGCAGAGGACTCCCCCTCCGCAGCCCCAGGGAGAGGTGCTCGGGGTGGTGGGTGGAGCTCCTCTCGCACTATATCCCGTATCAGCTGGGCGAGGTCCTGGGCCTGTATGCCCGGGAGTAGTGGCTGGTCCACTGAGACGACCGCAACACGCCCACCTCGCCGACCTCATCCTCGGCCGTGCCCGCGGCCCGCCTCGCTAGTCCCTCGTCGAGGCATCTCCTGCAAGGAGACGCAAAACAGAACGGAAACACGTCAATATGGAACGATATCAAAAGAAGTCTAAGAGCTAATGTCAAAGAAACGTCATGGTGGCTACTCTAGTTACAGACACGTGAATTGGTTATTTTCCAGTCAGTTGATTCACTACTCGGGATGACCTTGCTCTAATACCATCTTGTAATGACTCGATTCCCGAATCCCTACGAGATACGAGAATCGGACCGACTCGACTGATCCCAAGACCCAGTCGTCCAACGAGAAAGTAACCAAAAGAGTAGTAAAATAAACCACATTCACCATGTATATAACTAGCAGTAACAAAATACAGCAGTAAAGAAAGGAAATACTATAGTATACACCACCACAACAAAATAGAAATAAACATGTACATAACATAAAGCTTACAATAAAGAGAGTACAGGGAGTAACAGAAAATTACTCACTACAGCGGAAAGAAAAGTACAGAAGGTACTACAGGTAACACTACTGGGCTCTACAAGGCCCAGCGCCCTCTGCAGTTGCTGACTCTGGCTGCTCAACACCTGGTCCTGAAAAGGTAACAAGGGTGACACGTTAGCGAAATGCTGAGTAGAGTGGCAACTAAAAGCTAAAAGAAGCAGTAGAGTATACAGTAGCTATCATGCTTTTACTTTCTTCATTTATATCTTTCCATTTATTCACTGTTGATTTATTTCTTAGATCCTTCCCTTGACCTTGAATGTTCCTCGTGGGAACGATCTTGATTGCAGTCTTTTCCGAAAGGTAGAAGTAACACGTGGTGATCCTACCCTCAGTCAACCACCCCAAGGTCGCTGACAGATGTAACGGTGACTACAGCACGCGCGATAAACGCACGGGTAGCTACCCCGCACTGGCACGCGGTCAGTCATTTCCATTAACGGGTGCACCCAAAGCATAGCATGGAACTAGTATAGGGCAGAGCCCTCTCAGTAACAGGGGTCCAGCCCCTCCACAGTAACCAAACAAGGGTCCTGCCCCTCCACAGTCCGCGCACCCTCACCTGACTACCCTGGTTTGCCCAGTAGGCCTAACAAGTCAGTGTAGGAGAGCTAGCAGAACCCCAGGGCCCGTGGGGTAGCTAGTGCTCTCCCTACACTAGTAGCTCTCCTCGGTACTGTGTACACGAGGGCCAAAAGTTGATACAAAGTGGCCAGACCTAACCCCGGGTCCCTAGGGCGGCTAGCTCCACTCTGCACTAAACAGGAGGACAGTCGCTCTCCTTAGTACTCCATAATCAAGGGCCAACTCACTTCCCCAATTCTAATCAATTTCCTTTCTTGGAGTTCTACTCCTAATTCCCCGTTGGGTTCAAGCTCTTTTAACTCATCCAATTTAGGTTTCACCGTTCCAGCTTTACGTTCATACAACCCATGTTGTCAATCATATTTATTCATTCATAACAGGCAGCTGTTAACCAATTTACAAGCTGTTATCATTTCCTTTCTACATTTCCAAGACTGCAATGTTTGTATATTCAACTAGTTTTCCAGTCCTAGGATTCATGCCGTACCCTAGGATCTATCATTCAATCTAGTTTTCCAGTCCTAAGATTCACGCAATACCCTAGGATCTATCATTCAATCTAATTTCTCAGTCCTAGGGTTCATGCAATGCCCTAGACTCTATTAATTATTTCGTAATTGTACAAATTTTGTTAAATGAGTTAAAGGGCCACTCTACCCGCGAAATCAGGAGTACTGGGGGCGTGGTCGGCAATCCCGCGCGCCTCCGCAACCCCCAGAGCCGCAACGGAACGGGGTCCTAACACAAGGATCAACACAAGGAGTTCTCAGAATAGCTTACAATTACTGTAAACAGGTAGAGGAAATAAATCTGGAATGAACGCAACTTGAAATGCGGAAAATGGACTTCGAACGGAGCCTAAACGGGTCAAAAACGATGAATCTGCCCAAAATCAGACGTCTGGAACTTCTTCCAGACGTCTTAAAAGGTTACTCAGGTCGTACCTTGGGTCTGCGCAGTCCTTCAGACGTCCAAAAGCCCGCTGGATCGTCTGGTCTTGGTTTCCAGATGTCCAATTGTCACCCTGGACGTCTGGAGGTCCTCCCTGTCGTCTGGTACTTCGCCCAGACGTCTGATCCGTGTGGGATGGCGAGCCCTCGTGCCCTCCTGAACAACACCTGCGCACACACACTCCCGCTCTCATCACGAAGAGGCACAGAGGAATGCGGCGGACGGCTGCATGGTCGTACACGCGTGAAAAGAAGAAGGAAGGAAAATATTGTACCTGTCAGATGTCTGGATCTTCCTCCAGACGTCTTCTGCGTCGTCTGGATGTAAGTCCAGACGTCCAATTCTGGGAAATTTTCCCAGAATCAGGACCCTCTTCTCTCTCCTCCCGCGACGCACGGCCGTGCCGCGCCGTGTCCGCTTGCTGCCCGAGCTGCAGCAGCTCCTCCGCGACACCCCACACCCGCTACTCCCCCGCCAGCCGGCTCTAGTTGCCCCGGCAAGCTTGCACCCTCGTGGTCGAGCTTTCTTCTTCCTCCCGCGACACTCCTCCTTCCCACACGCTCGCTTGCTCGCGCTCTTGCTGGCAGAGAGAAGGAGAAGGAGAAGGCGGTGGAGTGAGGGTGAGGGAGAGGGCGGTGCGTTATTTGTAGGCAGCGCGGGGAGAGAGAAAAAAGAATCGTCGTTGTCTGTAGGGAGGGAGAGAAAAGCAAAGGGCGTAGGCGGCGGGTTCAGTTTGCGCTCGCACGCGCACATTTGCGAACCCGTACGTCGAAAAAATTTATTACCCGACGTCTGGGAAGTGTTCCAGACGTCTTACCAGACGTCTTAACTGCGTCTGATGCCCATGTTTGTAACATAAGCCTTCCAGCTTAGGCTTTTTAACCCAATTCCCTCAACCCCGAGGAAATCAATTTACTAAACCGAGATAATTAACAGATTTCCTCAACCCAAGTTCAAAAATGGGTTTGTTACAACCCAATGAGCAAATGCTTAAAAACAAATGAAATACAGGTGTAAGATAGAAAAGATCTTACAACAAAGTTCCTAAGCCTCTCAGCAAATGTAAATATAATGTTATCGATTTGAGAGCCTAGTGAAGACGTGAATGTGTGAAAGAAAATCACGTCGACGCATTTGCAAAAGCGTGGAAAGATTGAGAGGGCAAACTCTATTCTTCTCTTGAATTTGTGGTGAATATATGAAATATAGACTCTAGAATTTTCTCTTATGTCTCTTGTATATCTTATGTGCAAACAAAGAGTCCAAGGCTTATTTTATAGAGTTTAGGACCTCAGGTAGTCGTCAAATAGATGTTGGGATTTAATTCCCAATGTTCACATTATCAGAATTAATATTCTAGTCATTCTGTTTTGGGCTAATGGCTAGCTGGTACCGGTACCGGTACTAGCAGTTCACTGCCACCAGTACATGAGTTCTGGTACCGGTACTCATCATGGGTACCAGTACTTGTGACTCCCAGGTTTGGAATTCCTTGGGCATTGTAACCTACCTGCACCGGTACTCATCATGGGTATTAGTACTTGTAAGGTTCAGGCCAAAAATAAGGCTTCAACCTATGGCCAACATGTACCGATACTCATGGTTGGTATCTGTACTTGTTGTTCATAGTTTGAGACAAATTCTCAAACCTGTGCCTTGCAAATACCAGTATTGATGAACAGTATCGGTACTTGCTTACAAGTATCTATTTTTTTTGAAAAGAAAAGGAAAGCTATCGAATCACCGATAGCAATCCAGGAGAGCTATTATTGATTATATGAAACAAAAGGATTACAAAGTTGAACCCCACATATGTATGAGATTCCAGCAATTGTTTACAATATTATCCATACCTACTGGACTCTCCTGAAATAATTTCTCATTTCTAGCTCTCCATACTGACCATAAAACAGTCACCATGGGCACATATGGCTTATTTGGAATTAAAAAAGAGCTCCATAGATCCTCCTACGTGGGAATTGAATCTCTACAGATCTTCCTCCAAACACTATCTGTTATCGTGCATGTAAAAAAAATATGATGACTGCAATCATTATGTAAGCCACACAAATGACAAAATTGAGTAGGAGTGCCCATTCTCCAATGTCGCTGATCTCCCATTATCAAACCATCTCTTCTACATAGCCACAAAAAAAATTGCACCTTCAATGGGATTTTCAATTTCCATATTTTCCTCCCTACTTCATCCACCTCCGCCGACCTTGATGAAAAGATGAGTTTCTCATAGGTAGCCACTGATGAGAAAGTCCCATCCCACTTGTATGTATCACATTCCTCTGGCGTAGGTCTAAAAGCAGCAAGTTCTTGTAGGAGACGTTCATTTTCTGCCCGTGTTCTTGTTCCATGGTCATTCCCCACATCACTATTTATCATCCAATTCTCTGAAGTCATGTCCCAATAATCATATACCACAGCATTTTTATCGGGAGAAGCCGAATATGCAAGAGGGTACCTTTCTTTTATCGCCCCACCAGGAAGCCATTTATCCAACCAGAATCTAAAGCTTCTCCCATCTCCCAAGACTGATTTGAAAATATTCCAATTATCAACCAAAGCATGCACCGTAGAAGCCCAAAAAGGAGATGGCTTATGAGGATTTAAATGGCTCTTCTCATCATTTGCCACCCCATAGCTATCATGTAGGATCTCTGTCAAAAATTTTTGTTCCCCTTGAAGCAGTCGGATCGCCCATTTCAACAACAAAGCATCATCGAACTCTTTGAGAGATCTGATTCCCATACCACCATACTTCTTAAGAGAACAAATTGTATCCCATTTAACAGGTTGGAAGAAGGTACCTCGGTGAGCAGCCCCTTTTCAGAAGAACCTTTTGCGCATAACATCAAGTTTTTTCCAAATTGACTTTGGAGCTCAGAAGATGGAGAAGAAGGCTGGAATAGAAGTGATAATTGAATTTAGCAAGATAAGCCTCCCCCCTTTAGATAGGTAACGGCTGTTCCAGCCTTCAAGCTTCGTAGCCACCTTCTCAAAAAGAAACATCCAATCAGTTTTCTTCATTTTTTTGCATTTCAATGGCAGACCTAGATATTTGATTGGCAGTGATACCATAGGCATGCACAAGATGTTGGAGATGTCATTTTGACCACTTCCATTCATACCAAAACAAACCAGGGAGGATTTGCTTCCATTTAGTTTTAGCCCAGAAATTTCACCGAATATATTGACCATATAATATAATACCTGTGCTTCCCTCTTCCCACCTTCCACAAAAAAAATCGTGTCATCTGCATATTGGAGAATGGGGGCCAATGCCCTTCTATTTGTCATCGAGTAACCCCTTATCATCTCGTCAGCTGCCAACTTGCATGCATATCTTGCTAATGTTTCTACTGCAAAATAAAAAATTAGTGGGGCCAAGGGGCAGCCTTGTTGCACCCCACACTGAGGTTGGATCCAGGCTCGACAAGGTTTCCCATTTATCAAGGGGGAATAGGAGGTAGTCGTGATGCACCGTTTCACCCATTAGATCCAGAGGGGAGGAAATTTTCTCCTTTTAAGAATTTCCTAAAGGTATGACCATGATATTGAGTCATACACTTTAGAAAAGTCTACCTTCCATAGGAAGGTCGTAGTCCTTCGCCTATGCCACCCCATAACCATTTCTTGAGCCATAATAAATGATTCCTGCAGTGACCTCCTAGGTAAAAATGTAGATTGGATAGGCATTACTAGATCTTGCAACACAACACGAATTCTGTTGGCTAGAATTTTGTTGATGATGAGATAAATAGAATTCGACAATACAATAGGCCTATAATCTGAAAAATTCTCAGCACCCAACTTCTTTGGTAACAAGAACAAGTAAGACTTGTTAAGTCTTTCAAATCCAGAGTTACCCATTTCAAACTCATGTATAACATCCATTACTTCCTCCTTAAGGATGCTCCACATCTCCTTGTAGAATAGAACTTGAACACCATCCGATCCAGGAGCTCCCTCATTGTTCAAACCTCTGATAGCTACTTCAGCTTCCTGTTCAGTGAAGGGGGCAACCAGCATAGCAGATTATTCAGCGTTGACACCTGGGAAAGCAGCCAAAGCCATCCTACATGAGCCTCTTGGTGCTACCTTAGCTGTTTCTTTAAAATAACGAGCAGCTTCAGTTCTAATCTCACGAGTGGAGGTAATGGTTCTCTCGCCCACTTTGATAGAGGAGATGAGATTGACTCTTCTTCTAGCACTAGCAGTAAGATGAAAATATTTCATGTTAGCATCACCATCGTTGAGCCAAAGTTGTCTGGACCTCTCATGCCAATCCATCTCTTTCTTTAGATCCTCCTCCCCAATAACCTATTGCCAAAATTTCCTCAACTCCTGCTCCTAGGAACTAAGATCCACCATGCATTCTTTTGAGTCAAGCCTCTGAACCTCAGCCAATGCCTCAACTCTCTTCTGCTCCCTGATAACTGTCATAGTCTACCCATACTCCTTTAACATTATACACATATCTGCCAGCTTAAATGCAAATTTTTGAGTAGCCGAGCCAGTGACAATCTTGCTTTTCCACTAGCTGGACAACATGTCTTTAAAACCTTCTTCTCTGAACCACGAATTTTTGAGTTTGAAGTAAGAACCAACATCAACACTCACCCCACAATCCCACACAATTGGCATATGGTCGAAGAATGGCCTATCTAGGCTCATGGTAGACGACAACTGGAACTTATCCAAGAGGCTAGAGTTGCCAAAGAACCTGTCCAACTTGGATAAGAGCCCACTTCCATTTCTCTAAGTAAATTCCACCCCATTGATTGGATATTCAGTGATGCCCAAACTCTGCACAGTCAATTGAAACCTTGCCATAGATCCATCTATGCTGCCACCAGGTCTGTCCCTACTTGATAGGGAACAATTAAAGTCTCTACCAACAAGCCATGGCACCTCTTGGACCTTCCGATGTACTGCAGTGAGGTCTTCCCATAGTTCTACCCTGCTTGTTGCTAAACATGGTCCATAAACACACAAGATGAACCAATCCAATCCACCCTGATGACTTTGAAATCTACAGGTAAACACATGTCTGTCCCGGTGTATTTCAAACAATTTAAGACTTGATTTCTTCCACCAAACAACCATCCCACCTGATCTACAAGTACCTATTTTAAATGTTTTAATTAAGATTACATTCTTTGAAAATGATAACA
This sequence comes from Thalassia testudinum, assembly GCA_037157565.1. Lineage (NCBI taxonomy): Eukaryota > Viridiplantae > Streptophyta > Magnoliopsida > Alismatales > Hydrocharitaceae > Thalassia > Thalassia testudinum. The sequence continues at coordinate 1,074,416 of JAZHRO010000012.1, forward strand.
ATATTAGTCCTATTTTTATTGCTAATTATTTTTACGATCTAAGCTAATGATTCTTTGTTAAGAGGCATATAAAATCTATAAATATAAAATCTAAACTAAAAGGTTGAAGTTGATCTTCTCCTCCTCGACTCTTCCTTGTCGTCTTGCCTCCTTATCATGATCTTCTCCTTTTCGTCAAGCCTCCATCATTTCCTGTTTGCCTTGATCCTTCACCTAAATCTGAAAAACACTCAATGGCAAACATTAATCTATAATAATTTTGTTAACACCAAAACAAGATGTGGAACAAGTTTCCAACAGATGCCAGTTCTATTGTGCAACACACCTGCTACATTTCAGCGGTATATGTTTGCAACCTCTTCCAACTTAGTGGGTGATTGTTTAGAAGTCTTCATGATGACTTCTCGATCTTTGGGAGCACATTCGATGTATATTTAGACCACCTAACCAAGGTCCTGCAAAGATGCATCAATGTGAATCTAGTACTCTCCTAGGAGAAATCACACTTTATGGTACCGGAAGGACTTGTCTTAGGTTACCTTATTTCTTAGAGAGGAATTGAGGTTGACAGTGTAAAGGTAAAATTGATTTCTAACCTGCGATTACCTTCATTAGTTAAGTAGATCCAATCTTTTCTTAGGTATGTTGGTTTTTATCACTGCTTTATAGTGGATTTCTCGAAAATAGCTTGACCTCTCACCAATCTCCTCTCTAAAGATGTAGACTTCCAGATCTCTGATGATTGTGTTCATGCATATACGACACTTCGTGATTACGTTACCAAGGCACCAATACTGCAACCCCCGGATTGGTCTCACCCTTTTGAGATCATGTGTGATGCCTCTAATTATGTAGTAGGGGTTGTCCTTGGTCAAAAACTGGATGGGAAACCTATAGTCATCTATTATGCCAGCAAGACCTTAGGTGAAGCTCAGAGGAATTACACAGTCACTAAAAAGGAATTGCTAACAATAGTATTTGCACTGGAAAAATTCAAACCTTATCTTCTAGGTTCCCACATTATAGTCTACACTGACCACACAGCAGTACAACATCTTCTTGCCAAGAAGGATGTGAAATCTCGTTTGATTAAATGGATCCTGCTATTGCAGGAGTTTGATTTAGAGATTCGTGACAAGGCTGGGAAGCAGAATGTGGTAGCTGACTACTTATCCCTTAATATTTTGATGATTTTACAAAATAGAGTAAAAGAAAAAAAACTTGGAAGTAACATATTTTTCTCTGTCATAACAAAATTGCAGGTCTCGCAGATTTTCCAAGATAGATGATTAGGAGCGTGAAGACGCATTGGGTCATAGGTCTTTGACTCTTTATTGTACACTTTCAAAAGGTTATAATCTTCTTTTTAATTGAGTTTAGAGATGTTGTAAAGAGCCTCCAAAGATAACATACACATAGCTAACTTAGGCTCTCTACACTTAGGAAAAATTAGAAATAAAAACCTAACACAAAACACATATCAGACGTCCAACACACCTGTCAGATGTCTGATATTCAACTTTAAGATGTCTGATCATGATTACAGAGGTCCAATTACCTATAGCCTTGCCTTTGCATTCTGAATATTTAGGCTCTAGTCGATGCAACCTTCAATCAGACATCTATAGGTTTATCCAGACATCCTTTAAGCCAACTGTTAGACTCCACTTAACATTTCCTTCATTATTTTTTAATCCTAACGATTAGATACACATTCAGACATCTAGACATGTCTCCAGACGTCCAATAATGGACTGTTAGTCGCTTCCTCTGGGAAGATTTGTCAGAAAGTAAATCTCACTTTTTTGATTCCCTAAGCAAGATATTAGTCTCTATCTAAATGTCTAGGCCATTGGACAAACTTCCACACTGACGTTTGATCCTTAAAATCTAGAACCTTATTTGGATTTGATCAAAACATGAACAAACCTTGTAAGCACCTCTATTTTGATGCACCAAAATTATGCTTCTTACTAGACTAACATTTCAGGATTATAAAGCATCTTTCAAGCCAACTGCAGATAGTTGCTGATGTGTGTCTTTGTATCTTTATTTGAGTCTAAGACATTATTGTATGGAACCTCAAATAAAACTCAAAAATGGATTTTCACGTATCTTTTCAAAACCAAGCTTTTAGGGATATTGATCGACCAAATTAGTTATTTGATTGACCAAAATACTTTGATCGACCAACCAACTTCATTAATTGATCAAATCAGCCCATTTTAGGAAGTTGATAAATATCCTTTTGATCGACCAACTAAGTAAATTGATCGATTAATTAGTGATCGACCAACCACCTTAATTCATCGACCAAATTGCCTTTTGATTGACCAATTAACCTTAATTGATCGACCAATTTAACTTCCTATTTAGGAAAAGCTTTTAGTATAAATAGAGGTCGTATGCAGCCCTTTCAATTAACAACTTTCAATAGAAATACACTCTAAAAGTCTTAGCTTCTCGTGCTTCTTTCAAAAGCATTTTACGCCATGTTCTTCATGTTCTTCAAAAGCATGACACCTCGAACCTCTGCGAAAAATTCAATTTGATCTTTTATTGAGGTTTTATAGAAGTTATTTTTGTTATTCTATCTTGTTGCTTTGATTTACGGATCCCAAGATTATTGGGAAGATCCGTGGTTGTTGTTTTTTGCTTCCCTTCAGGTTAAAAAGAGAAGTTGTTATAAGCGGTTGTCTCACCCTCGTTCAAGTGGTACAGTTAGTGGATTGACTAGTTTGGACTAGCTAGAAAAATCCTAAGTTGGGAGGCTTAGGTAGTGGTTTTCACCCAGTTTGGGTTTCCACTATAAATCAGGTGTACTCTGTGCTTGCATCTCTTGTGATTTATTTTTGATTTGTGTATATATTTTTTTAAGGTGATACTATTCACCCCTCCCCTCTAGTATAGTTGCAATCCATAGGATATCCTCATACTCTCAAACCTGCCTATAATTAGATGTCCAATTTTAGTACTAGACGTCTTATAATAGCATATCGGATGTCCACCTAGAACCCTGTTTCAATCCAATGAAAATAGTAAGTCTGACCCATTAAATCAGTCATCTATAATTGTAGTCAGACATCTTATAAGATGTCTGACCCAAAAATCAGATTTCTGATCCTGTAGTTAGAATCATGATTACCTTGATTTGAGTTGGTTTTCGTCCCAATCTCTTAGGACTTGCCTCCAACGGCTAGGAGCCCTCTCCCAAGCCTTCTTGAAGGTTCTAATCTTGCCTATAAATATATTATAACCCCTTTTAGGCAAAACACACCTCTTGAGATATAATTCACATAGACTATCACTTGCTCACTTACTCCATTGCTTTCATTGCCCTTGTGCAGTGCAACTACTCTGTTTAGGGCAAACCAGTACTCTCATTGTGCTTCATAATCTCATCTTTAGGGAGTTTCCTTCACCCTTAGTAGATAAGCTAATTATACATTTTTTTGGGGTGATCTATAGGGTGCATTTTACTTTTCATTGTACTTGTTGTAGTTGGGTATTCGGCTTGTTAGATCCCCTTGTCTTCATTGTGAAGGGAGAAACCTCCATTTAAGGATCGGAGGTGGGATTTGTAATTGAGGTACATTACCCTCGTTGAAGTAGTGTGGTTAGTGGGTTGATCACTTTTTGATCGTAAATCCTAAGTCAAGGGATTGCCTTAGGTGGTGGTTTTCACCTGATTTAGGTTTCCACCTAAAAATCTTGTGCCTCCATTTTTGTGATTATATTTTATCTTGCAATTATTTCTTAAATTCACTATTCACCCCCCTCTAGTGCAATTTCATTTGGTATCAGAGTAGGTTTCCAATTTTAGGAGTAACATCCACAGAAGATCCTATGGAGGGGAGAGTAGTATCCATCGGCAGATCGGAGGGGCAATCCACTACTCGATCACCTCTCTTCGAATAAACCAACTACACGTATTGAAAGCTGAGAATGGAGATGTGGCTTCAAGCCAACGACTTCTCCATCTGGGAGAAGTGCGAATCCACATACGACATTCCCGACAAACTGGAGACGGGATACACGTTGGAGTAGATTCATCACCTCGGGCTGAATGCGAAGGCGATGAACTTACTCTATTACGCACTTAGCCTGGAGGAGATCAATCGCATTAGTCAATGCACAACTACCCATGAAATATGGAGAACCTTAGAGGTAACTCATGAAGGTACGTCTAGAGTTAAATCCTCCAAAATTAACATTTTATTGCATGAACTTGAAGCCTTCACTATGAAGGAGAACGAGAGACTTGGGGACATGTACACTCGATTCATGTTAATCGTGAATAACCTCAAGTCTCTAGGGAAGACATTTATCAAGGGGGAGCTTCAAGCCAAGCTCCTTCGCTCCCATGGACCCGAATGGGAGCAAAAGGTTACGATGATAACAAAGTAGAGGATCTAGACATGGAGAATCTACTTGGGAATCTAATGGCTTATGAGATAAAGATGGACCAAAAGAAGTTGATTACACTGGAGCCAAAGAAGAAGACCTTAGCTTTCAAGGCAACATCAAATGGTGAGGTAAGTATCGATGATGAAGAATTTTTTTTTTTTTGAGAAAATAAGGAATGCTATCTAAGGAGATAGCCATCTGGGGATTTTATTAATAGAATCAATGATAAAAAATATTACATCAACTTCTCCAATGATGTATGAGAGCCTAACACTCATATACAATTTGTGCTGAATTGATAAGTCTCCCCTGAAAAAGACACTCATTACGTGCACGCCAAACACACCACAGAATAGCCACCATGGAACAATGGGGCCTCCTACCTCTAATAAAATCTCCCCACATGTCCTCCCATACAGGTATCCCACCACCACACACCCTATTCCACACACAATCAGCTATCACACATGTGGAAAAAATATGGCACACGCTATCAGTATGGAAGCTGCATAGATAACACGTATGAGCAGCCACTCCCATCCTTTTGTGCCTCAAGTCACTAGTGATGAGCCCATCCCTCCTGCAAAGCCATAGAAAGATTTGTATCTTCAACGGGATTTTCAGCTTCCATAAACCTACATAAATGATGTTAGCAACTTTGTCTCCTTGAAACCATATCTTCATAGGCCTTGGAAGTGAAAAAATTCCCCATCCATCTGTATGTGTCAGCACCCCCTATTGGCTTGAAAGCTTGCAAGTCTTGCATTAGTCTTGCTCTTTCCCCCCATGTGCGACTCCCCTCCCTGCAGCTCGTTTCCTATATCTCCCATCTATTTGCTTCGTCATCCCAAAGATTTGCAACCTTAGCCTCTTTGTCATCCACAAGGCCATATACCCGTGGATAGTGAGTATGTAATACACCCAAAGATGACCACTTTTCCAACAAGAAGAGAAAGGATTTTCCATCCCCATAGGTTGGTTGGAAAAGGTCCCAATTCTCCTCCACAGCTGCCACCACCGAGCTCCAAAAAGGTGATGCTTTGATGGGGGAAAGTCTATTTTCCACCGAATGTGAAGCACGATATGTTCCTCTGATCACTTCCGCCCATGATTTATTTTCCCCTTGGAAAATTTTTATTGCCCACTTCAACAATAGAGAATCATTAAACTCTTTGAAGGATCTAATTCCACACCCCCCTGCTTCTTTGGTGCACACATACAATCCCATTTTACCTGTTAGAGGAAGCATCCGTCATGTTTCGACCCCTTCCAAAAGAAACATTTTCTCATTATATCTAGGCATTTCCAAATTGCTTTAGGAGCTCTAAAAACTAAAAACATAAAGACTGACATCGCTGTGATATCAGAGTTTAAGAGAATCAACCTTCCCCCCTTTGAGAGAAATTTACTGCTCCAACATTCCAGCTTTGTTGAAATTTTTTCGAACAAGTAGTTCCAATCACTCTTCTTCATCTTCCCGCTCTTCAGTGGCAACCCAAGACAGGCAATTGGCAATGAGATGATCGACATGTGTAGAATTTTAGAAAGTTGGTGGCCCACATCTCTGTTCGTTCCAAAACAAATAAGAGAGGATTTTTCCCCATTCAATTTCATCCCTAAAATCTCCCCAAAAATAGTCACCATATGATGTATAGTGCGCGCCTCCTGTGTACCCCGTTCTACAAAAAATATTGTGTCCACATATTGGAGCATAGGAGCCAAAGCCTGACTACTAGATAGAGTATACCCCTTGATCATCCTCAGTTCCAAGAACTTGAGAGTGAAGCGAGCCAAGGTATCCACTGCCAAGTTGAATAACAATGGGGCTAAGGGACACCCCTGTCTGACCCTACACTTGGGTTGAATCCATGCACCACATGGTCTCCCATTAATCAAGGGGGAGAAAGCCGAGGTAGTAATGCATCTCTTCATCCATCTAATCCATAGGATAGGGAATCCTCTACGTCTGAGTATCTCCCACAGATAAGGCCAGGAAACTGAGTTGTAGGCCTTATTGAAGTCAACCTTCCACATGAAAGCCTTTGTCTTTCTCCTACTCCATCCAGCCACCATCTCCTAGGCCACAATAAAGGACTCTTGCAATGATCTATCCGGCAAGAAGGCCGACTGAACAGGCGATATCATTCCTTGGAGTACCCCTCTCAATCTATTTGCCAGTACTTTGCTTATAATCAAATAAATGGAGTTAGATAATGCTATGGGTCTGAACTCACTGAACCTCTCTGCCCCTGGCTTCTTTGGGAGCAAAAATAAATATGACCTGTTCAACTTCTCAAACCCTCTATTCCCCTGTTGGAACTCATGGACCACCTCCATTACTTCCCCTCTCACCACCTTCCAAAACTCCTTGCAGAATAATACTTGAAACCCATCCGGACCCGGAGATCCTTCCAAGTTGAGGCCATTGATGGCATCAATCACTTCCTGTTCATAAAAAGGGGATACCAATCTTTCAGCCTACATATCTTCCGCTCTTGGGTACTCCATTGTCATCACTTTCTAAGCACTTCTGGTGGGGGCAGCAGAGAGGTCATGGAAATAGGCAACCGCTGCAGCCCAAATGTCTGCCATGAAGGTGAGCCGTTGGGCTCTTGAGAGGATGGATGAGATATGGTTGATGCATCTCCTTGAACTAGCAGCCATGTGGAAAAACTTGGTATTGGCATCGCCCTCATGCAACCAGAGTTGCCTCGACTTTTCCTGCCAGTCCATTTCCTTCTTCAAATCCTCTTCTAGAACCACCTCTTGCATTTGTTTCTGTTGCTACAACTCTCTTTCAACCAGTGGACCTAAAGCCCCTTTCTTATCTAGTGTGTGCAGCCAAGCAAGAGCTTCTACCCTCCTTTGTTCGCGCAACACCCCCACAGTCTGTCCGTACTCCTTCAACATAATTTTCAGCCCCGCTAACTTTGTTGCAAGCCTCAAGGTCGCTGACCCAGACACCTGTTTCATCTCCCACCAGTTCCCAATCATGTCCTTGCAACCTGGTTCCCTCAACCACAACCTTCTGAATTTAAAGTAGGAGCCCACTGAACTGCCTTCACCAAAATCCCAAATCAGTGGAGTGTGGTCGGAGAATGGCCTCTCCTGCCCGGCCACACTAGAAAGATGGCACCTGTCCAAAAGACTTGAGTTCCCAAAGAAACGATCAAATTTTGACATCTGCCCATTGCCATTGCGCCAAGTGTATTCCACACCCGAAGAAGGGTACTCATTCAAACCTATGTTTTGGACCGCAAGCTGAAAACCAAGCGTAGACTGGTCAATGCGGCCACTCACTCTATCCTGACTGGATAGTGTGCAATTGAAGTCACCCCCTACGAGCCATGGACTATCCCTAATCCCCTCCACTCTCTCGGCAAGCTCAGACCGTAATGCAGTCCTCTTGGTCTCATTACATGGTCCATAAACGTAGGTGATATACAAACAACATCCCATGTGGACTGCATGAAATCTGCAGGTTATTTGGAATTCAGCCTGCAGTACCTCAGTCAGTTGCAGCCTTGCAAGCTTCCACCAAATGGCCATGCCTCCCAACCTGCCTTGGGCCCTCACAGCAGTGATTTTAGATCTCCCCTCCTATATCAGCGGCTTCCACTAATTCTGTTCATCCTCTTCAATGTGCATTTCTTGCAGAAGTGCACAATCAACATCCCACTCTCTCAAATATCTAGCAAGGGAGGCTCTTCTCACCTTGTTGCACAGCCCACGCATGTTCCATGATAGAACTTGGTACGAGTTTTACGCGATTTTTAAAATATGTCATTGTAACGCGTAAAATCGATCAACTCTTAAATTTATAAACCTAGATAGTGGGGTATCTAGGGTCGTCCAAGGAGGCCAAATATTTGCAAAACAAACGTCTCTTGCATGGAAATGAAATTCACCATTCTTTTTGGTCTTTTTAATTTATATATTTTTTTAAAGTTTTGAAATAATGAGCATTCACAAAGTTGTTGACGAAGAAAAAGGCGATCTAAACCTAATCCACTAAACTATTGCTAGAGTGACAAGAAAGGCCACTCCCTAAGCTCACTCTAGGCAGGTGGGGGCCTAGAGTAATTAGGGAGAGGGAGTGAAAAAGTGCTAGATCAAGATAAAAGACAAATGCGACAAGAATTTAAAAGAAGGCAACTTAATTGAATTGAATTTGTTCTACACAAAACACATAGAGGAAAGCTTCTAATCTACTTAAAATGCAGAAGATAAAAACATAAATCCTCTAAATGAAATGGTGAAGAAGATGATGGCTTCTTGCTCCAAGCTTAGTGGCTTCTATGCTTGGAAAGAGTCCTCCTTCTCCTTCCTTGAAAGGCTCCTTCAAATGGTGTCCTCCAAGGTGGAAGCTTCCACCTTAACTTTCCTCCTCCAAGGGTGGGCGTGCACCACCCTTGCTCCTCTTGCTTGGATGTCCTCTTGGTGGGGAAGTGCTCCTCCTCCTTAGCGTGGCACAAGGGAGAAGAAAGAAGGGGAAGAAGGCACCAAGGGGGCGGGTAGGATGCCCCCTTAATCTTCTTCTCTTCTTCTTCCTTGGTCGTGAGTATGGTAGTTCTAGGGTGGAACTATACTAATGGGAGGATGGGAATTATGTGGTGGTAGGGTAGGGTATTTATAGGATGGGAAGAGGGGTGGTTATGGTGTTTTTTTGGAGGGAAATGAAGGGGTGCTTGGATATTTTTGGAGGGAAAAATGGGAGGGAAATGAAGAGGTGCCTTGGTTTTCCCTCCAAAAATACCTTCTAGAAGGTATTGATTTTGGAGGGAAAAAATGGAGGGTGGAGATGGGTTTTGATGGTGGATGTAGGGTGGTGATGGAAAGGATAGTTGGCACCAAAATAAAGTAGGAGTAGGTGGCCTTTTTGCTGGAGCTTAGGTAGTAGGGTAGTAGGTTTTAGTGCCATGGAGGTGGACTACCTAAGCTAAGCTAGCTTAGCTAGTAGGGAGTAGGGCTGGAGGCATTTGGAGCTAGGGTTTTCAGGGGGAAGAGCTAGAGGTAGTCATCTTGAGCTGCATTGGAGTTGGTGACTGCTGAAGAGAGTTGCAAGGAGCTACCTTAGCTGGCTTAGCTTGCTAGTTCTTTGCTAGCTACTAAACCAAGCTAAAGCAAGCTGTCTTCTGTTGAAAGGAGTTGAGGTGAGCTGGGTCTGATGCTCTCGGGGAGGACCTAGCTAGTTGAGGTAGCTAAGTTATCTTAGCTCAACTAAGTTGAGCTTAGTTGAGCTAAGCTAAGTCCCCGGGAGCTGGACTTGAGCTTCCTGTGCTAAGATGAAGTCATCTTCGGCTAGCTGGTCCTGATCTGAGGTGAACTCCAGTCAACTCAGCTGAGTTAGCTAGAGCTCCCTGTGAACTAATGGGAGTTGAGATGAGCTAGATTCAACTAAGTTGAGCTGGATCTTAGCTGACCTGAGCTAGGGTGAGCTAAGATGAGCTCTCTTGAGCTGCCATTCAGCTGAGATGAGCTGAGTGGAGCTAGGATGAGCTAACCCTAGTTCATGTGAGCTGGAATCCAGTTATGGTAAGCTGGATCAAGCTAAGTTCTAGCTAGTCTGAGCTTCTTCTTCACCAGTTGCCTTCCTGAGTGCTAGGGTTTTGGAATTCTGACAATCTGTATATCCCTAACACTCACAAATGCACATTAAAAAGACAATAAAAAGTGCAATGCATGCCTAACCTAATTGATGCCTAAATGCTACGCAAAAACCCATTTGTGGAGCAAAATCCTAAGAGCTAGGTTTGTTTTAGTGCATATGAATGATGACAAATTGGCGTTTATCAGAACTCTCATCTTGTGTCAGGTTTCCTCTTCCTTGCCTCCCCATCAATCCTCATCACTTCAAGCGCTCTTGCCACCATGCTCAATTCTGTCCCCATCCTATCATCACCTCGCCTTCTCCGCAGTTTGTATGGGGATCTAATTAGTACACCTTTCCCTTTGCCTTTGGTCCCAACATCATATCGAAAGTCTTCAGGCATATCAAAGGCGAATGGAGCTTCCACCCCCAACTTTGTAGGTTCGGTTCCAGCATTCTCCTCCACTGATACAATCATCTACGAGTCTCTCTCACGCATATTGTCCTCATTCAGCATTGATTCAGCTGCTTCAGAAATCAGGCCCCCTTCTCGTTCCTCAACATGGTGCTCCTTTCTCTTCTTTATCACCGATCTCTCCTCTGCAGAAAATCCATCTCGATTCTCCTAGACAGATTGGTTCTGGACCACATCTACGAAGGTCTTTGCCCTCGACTGCTCGTGTACTTCCACAATATCCAAGTAAATTCGACGCTGGGTCAACCACTAGCTTCCCCCACGTTTGAGGATGATTTTTTTCGATTTGGATGCCACCTTCTGTGGGGATCGCTCCTTCAATGCCCCATTAAAAGGCAAAACATACCTCCACATCACATTGATGTTCTCAAACTTGCTTGATTGAAATCGGAGGGACTCGACATCCATCATACCCAAGCCATATAAAAGGAAGCAAGAAGGACCTAAGGTTGCAACCTTCCAATTCAGTGAGCTTAGGGTTAGGGATCTTACCAACTGTTGAAGCTGATCCAAAGACAGAGCCCCTGTCATCACCTCCTGATTGCATAGCAATCATGCAACCTAAATCACCTGAATTAAGCTAGATTCTAGCATAACTTAGGAATAATGCATTCATAGGCATTGTAATTTGTACAATAGTTAGTTTATTAGTCATATAGATAATATCGTCATTTTATGACCTAAAAGAGAGATGATTTTAATCGTAGATGATTTGAAGCCATGGATGTCAAATTAGACCGGACATATCAGAACGACGACGGGAGTCCAACAGTTTTGAAATCGTCTCGATCAGACAACCAGAGCATCATGTGTAGTCCATAGAAGAACAGAGATCATGGAGCCAAAGGACAAAGATTCGAGCCTTAGATGAAGAATCCAACTGCACGGATGGATCTGGATCGACGATTGCAGTCCAACGACGCAAAAATCAACTCAATCGGAGGTCTAAAGCACCAGATACAAAGAAAAGAAGATGGAAGGCCAAGATGGCACCACGTAGCGCCTGCACAGCCACTCCCTCACCCCACGAGCGCGCCACATCACCCGCCCAGATCGGATAAGCATAAATAGAAACAAACAAGCACATATAGCAAAAGGTTTGCATAGCACGTTGGCTTACACGTGCGTGCGTAAGCGCGGGATGAGGGTTCGAGCCTTGCGCTGTGCGAAATTGAAGCGGCATTGGCTGTGCAGGCGCGGACAGGCACAATTTCACGATTGGAGGGCAGAGGTGCAACCACGTGGTGCGATTAGATCCCTCCATGAGCGGATGCACGGTTGGCTGCATTTTGCGAGATTAGGATGGCGAGGCAAGTGCTTGTAGGCTGTCTAATCATCACGATCCGACGGCTAAGGATAAGGCGCTGAAAAGGGCCTTGCGGGTGCGCGTGCGAAGAGACATTGTTGCAATGAGCGCATGAGGAGGAAGTGGGGTCATGCTATCTTTGATCCAAAACTCTAGCGACTGCCATGTGTCGCCACCAGAGCAAATCTGAGCGTAGAAATCCTTTTGAAGGCTATTTTGAGGTCAAATCAGAGCTGTTGATCTCTTGATCGGCGAATCTGATTAACCAAGGGGTTGTTGCATGAAGCGATAAAAGAAGGCCCAGGGTCCCCCCAGTTGAAGTATCTCTCTCTCCCATCAACTCCAGATCCATTCTACCATCTTCTCTACAATTGTCCGTCCCTCTGCAACTTCATCCCGACGCTTTGGATCTGAGGTGCTGCCACACCTCGCACAAGCATCCTACAAGCGATGTTGTCTCTCTGCACTTTCTATCTCTTTCTCTATCTCTCTATCTTCCTCTCCTTTTATCTATCTACTCTCTCTCTCTTTAGCATAGTACTTTCTACTTTGAAAACTGTTTATGAATTCAATAAAATTCTGATATTCTAAATGCTTGATATCTGCTCTTTATATATATATACATATATAAATGCCTGTTAGAACTAGTTTTCTTAAAAGCTTCCGTTAAAAATTGAGATTTCCTTCCTGTGAACGACTCGGTACTCACTAGAGTTTTATAAATTTATTTGTCGACATGTTTTCACACTATACTACAACTAAATAACTTTCAAAATGTGAATTACGCGTCGAACACCTCCCCAATCAGTGCTCCCCTTAGAACCAACTCTGCCACATGAATGTTTTCTGAGTACGGGACCTCTACATCAAGGAAGTGTCCAGCAAAAGTTGGGGGTGGAGGCAACGGAGCCCTCGATCCCCTTTGCCCCAAGGGAGGGCGATGGTGTGGGACCTTTCCTCCTCCCTGTTGCGTCCCTCCTCTCTTACACATATCACGTTTATGGCCTTCTTCGCCGTAGGCTACATGGATTAGAGGTCCCCTACACACCTCCGCCATATGTCCTCTTGCCCTACATCTGAAGCAAAGGACATCCCCCGCATTCGCCCACTGCCTAGCCTTCACGGTGGCCCCTCCTTCTCTGCGATTTGCCTTGCACCTCCACCTCTTCGATCTCCATAACTCCTAGCCCTTGTTCTCCTTCCTGTCGCCAGAGCCCCAACGCCCCATCTCCTCATGAAGAATTTATTTTATTAGCTAAAAAATTTAAAAAGTTTCTTAGAAGTAGAAGAGAGATCAAGTGAAAGAAAAGGGAAGAAGAACCTCTAGTTTGCTATAATTTCAAGAAGAGAGGCCACATAAGGAAGGAGTGTCCCTTGCTCAAAAAGGATGATGAGAAGAAAAGCAAGAAGCCTTCCGACTATAAAAGGTTGTCTAAGCCTAAGCAATTCAAGAAGAAAGCATTCAAAGTGACATGGGATGACTCCACTTCCGAAGAAAAAGAAGAGGAGGAGACAAATGAAGAAACGGCTTGCTTGGGACTCATGGCAACCAACGACACATCCAGATTTGAGTCCAAGGAACCTGGGGTAAATTCATATTCCTTAAATGAGTTGCAAGAAGCATTTGATTTATTGTATCTAGACTTTAAAGAAACAAAGACTAAAAGTAGAAAACATAAAGTATAAGGAATTAATAAATGACCTTAAAGAAAAGAACATAATTCTTACTAAAGAAGCCACAGCTTTAAATATCTAAATAGGAAATCTAATGATTGAAAAAGAATCATTAACAAATGATTTATATACAGCCATGAGTGAATAAAAATTTCTAGATAAAGAAGAACTACTTAACAAGATACATGTTCTTAAAAAATTGAACTCTTTTAAAAAGGATGAGAATGGCCTACTTAGATTAAAAATTAGAGGACTAGAAGATAAACTAGACATAATGAAACTAGAGATAAATCACTTCAAAGAAAAATCAAATCAGTTGCTTGAGGACTTAGCCAAATTTACAAAAGGAAAGGATAACTTGGATAAGCCTATTGCCCATCAAAAACCTTCCCCAAGTAAATTTGGACTAGGCTATTGTTTGCATGCTAAATCGGGGTTTTAAAATTACTTCGTTGTTATATGGCCGAAAATTGCGCATGAACAAATACAATTTATAGCTTGAAAGAAATCTGAGGTCGAATGCAAGGAGCAAGTGTTGTAATTAATCTCAAGATCACAAATTTAAGCCCAATATAGCAATATAATGGAAATCTCAAGCACAAATAATATAAATATAGAAGCAAGAGTTAATGTAGCCAAAAAGATTAGGGTAAAATGGTGATTTGAATCACCAATTACCCTAATTACAATAATAGCAAAAATCTCAACAGTATCAACTAAATTTAATCCACGCAAGCCAAGTGAACAGTGCACTGTGTCAAACAGATCAGACAATGGAACCTCTCAACCAGACGGCTTAAACTCTTCCTTGCTAGAGTGCCAAGAGGGCACTCTTCTTCTTCCTTTCTCCTCAGGCTCTTTTCTTCTTCTCACTTTTCTCTACTCAAGGGAAAGCACAGCATAGAGGCACGGTTGCCTCGTAGAGACTAAGTGTTGAGAGTTGGAGAGTAAGGCAAAAACCCCCCTCCCTCTCACTGTTCTTCCTTTCCTCTTTCTTTCTTCTCTCAGAAATATGCTAATCGGACCTACGTATACGAATAATCGGATCAGAGCCCAGATTCGCGTGGCATGACCACGGGCGAGGGCGTGCGTGTGCACATGGAGAGGGACCTCACCCCATGCTCACTGTGGCAATAGGGCTGAGGCGGAAAATCAACTTATGTGCTACAGGATGCGTGTCGCTTCATGATGTGGGACAATTCCCACTGGTTGCTTCGAGCTGCAGCAGCAATGGACGAAATCGTCTGATTGGAGTCGAAGGGAGCTACTGATGCTTCAATTGGAAGCTTGGGTCTCTTCCTGGGAGTGGGCCGCAGCACCTGGGATTGTCATGAGGAAGAACTTGGCCTTAGCGCGTCAGATGGAGCCGAAGAAGGAAGTGCGGTGACGAAGCTCCGATGTGGAACTTGAGATAAGAAAGCACGGCCTGATGGCCCAATTAGATATGCTCAGGAGGATTGTCAACCTTCGATGAACGTGATGGTGGTCTTGGTTGTGCACGTGAGTGAGGAGGTCAGACGACGGCGGACTGTGATCGTGATAGTGGTGGTGTTCGATAGGCGATTAGGGAAAACAAACCCCTCAATTTCTTGAGGGGTTTTGTTCGCGTGGATGAGGCGAAGGTCGTAGGCTTGTCGGTGAAGCATTTGGAGTAGTGGAGTGAGTGGAGAGCTTTGCCAAAGGAGTGGCCGGAGCGGAGGAAGATGAAGTCGTGGAGGGCGAACCAGTGGTCGAGTTGAAGCGTAGTGGCACAGTGATGATTGATTAGCCCATAGTTGTGGGCTATTTAAGTATTTAAGTGCCTAGACATTAGGTTAATTCTAACATTTATTTAGCATAAATTAAGATGTAAATAGATTAATTCATATTTTTAATTTAATTACATAATCCATGCATTGCATTCATATTTTAAGTGCATTTAGAATTAGCTTAGAATGACATTCATCTAATTAGTTAACCAATTAGGTACATTGTTTTCATTAACATAAAAGTTGAGGGTCTGTATATAAATGACCATAATAATTTAACATTATTTTCTTTATTCTTCTTCTTGCAGGAACGGCTGGCTGTCGCTCCAACGCCACCAGCTGCCGCAGTGAAGAACCCATTCAAGGAGGAGCTGATGTGTTGGATCTGGTCGGGCAGTTGATTTCAAATTTGTGTAAGCCACTACAAAAGGAGGGAGGCTGCCGAGCTCGGGAGGCCTCCATCACCGACCCACCACTGTGCAGAGAGATCTCCTCTCTTCCATTCCATACCGCCGGCCTCAACCGTGGCAGCGAGTCTCCACCACCGTGGGCGTGTGGTGTGACAGGCCACACCGCCATTCGAAGCTCGTCCGCATTACCGTGAGCACCTTAGTGTGCATCTCCCTCGCCGTCGTCACCAACCACCACCGCCGCAACCACTGTGCAATCACCCTTTCAGTCAGTTAAGATGTCCGGGAAATTTCCCGGACGTCTAAAGTCCACCCCCCACTCCAGCAGCAATCTCCGTCCTCCCACTTCACTTCTACCACCCATGCCGCAGCAGCCTTCCCACTCACCTCCAGCCGCACGCAAGAACCTGCCACTTCCTCCCGCTCTCACCGCCTGCACACCCATGCCAACAGAGTGCGCAACCGCCCGCGCCCGCACTCTCTCCAGCCGCACACAAGGCGTGCACAGCCTCCAGCCCTTACGCCCGCTCAGTCCACCTTCCCTACGCCTGCAGCCTTCGCCATCTCCACGCGCAACCGCCTGCGCACCCACGCCAGCTGCAGCCGCACCTGTAGAATCACTCCCACGCCCGTGGCACCTTCCCCGCGCCTGCCGCACCTGCTCTCACCGTCAACAGAGCGCGCACCGGCTGCAGTGCATGCCCACGCCTCCAGCCAGCACGCAGCAGCAGTGCATGGCAGTCCTCACTGCTAACAGGCCGCGCGTGCTCCCGTGCCCTCTAGCCAGCGCGCGGCAGTCTTCACGCCAACAGCAGCTGCAGCATCGGCTGCAGCCACCTCCACCGGAGCTCGTCCGGCCGCCTCCGGCCGCCCGCGACATGCCACCACCACCGCTTCGAAGCCCTCGGTCCAAGGAACTTCCTCCAAGCTTCCCGTGTCCGGCCGTCCACTCCTCGTCGCGCAAGGCAAAGGGGAAAAAATCCCCTGTTTTGCTACAGTAATCGAGACATTAAAAATTACATTTTCTTCCATTGTCACTTTTTAATAATATTTTATTGATTCTGCATTGCGACAAATATCCTTTAGTTACTCAAAATTGCTATTTCAGCATTGTTTCTTGTTTCAACCTTAATCTGAAGGCAATTTTGGCTTGATTCTTGTCCAAACTAACTACGAACAATTGTTTTTAACTGGTGAGAATTGAAATACCTCATTGCCTCCCTGTGGATACGACCCGCTCTTCTGCGAGTGGTTATTTCTTTTTAAATATTGATTAATCGATTTTTCCATCACATAAAACTACAAACGACTTTAAAGTGAATAATCGACCAGTCAAATGGCGCCGTTGCCGGGGAGGCAACAGATGCAATAATTTCACCTGATTTTATTTTGATTATTTGTCAATTGCACAGTGATTTGACCATTTATTATTTTCTTTTCTGTGCGAGAAAATTTGTGCAAGAATCAGCCACTGCGAGAGGAGACCCTTGACGTCGCCAGAGGAGAATTGGACGAGGAATTTTGAAAGGAGGAGAAGGACGAGGACGCGATGGACATCGTTGTATATTTAGTCGCTAGTTTAATTAGAATAGAATTAAGACTTTAGATTTAATTTTTCATTGCATTTGGTTTGAAACCCTTGTTCTGGGGTATATTTTGAGGGGTTTTTCCCCGATTTTATTTTGGGCCCGTGTTGGGTAATTTTTGGGAGCCTGTTCCCTTTTCTTTAGATTTAGGTTTTTTTCTTATTACTTTTTATTTGCTTGTGCATAAGTAGTTTTAAAAATAAAATAAAAAAAACGAGCTGCTTGCCCTAGGATGAACCATTTAGGTCTGTATGAGCAACCTCTAGATTTACTTCTCTGCATTGCGTGCATTCTTGCATCGTAGATCGCTGGAGGCAAGGTACGCATTCTCTTACTTTGCATCCTATTCTTGATCACGCATTGCATTTGGGATTTAATTCAAAGACCACAAAGTTTGTCTTGAAGCTATCTAACAAGTGGTCACATATATTCGAAAAAAGGACTAATTAAAGGAGGGACATCTAAAAATCATGGACTTGATTGTAAAATGTGGTGTGCGATTCAAAATTCAAAATCCTTTTGCGGTGAATGCACACTTATATTTGTTGCACCACAGCACTCATTTAGACACTCTTAAGTCTTGAAACGACTAGGACAAGAGCCCTCCTATCATTGGATTCTGAAGTGTTCGGAACTTGAGATTAAAGGTTTTGTAAATTCAAAGAGGGGGATACCCTGTCACGGATTTTTGGGGGTAGTTGAGAAGCACCGCGAAAGCACAGCTTTAAAGGAAGGCTTTGGCCTACTTGCATCCCTCGATCTTCCGTCTTTAGATTTACTTGACCATTTGAGATTTAGGGAAGAATACCTAAGTTCCAACTAGGTCTTTTTAGGCATTTCGAAGGTTGACAATAGGCACGTAATTGATTGGGCAACTTGTTTTGTCACCTACAATTTGACTTAAAATCAAAAGCCTAAATTGGGAAAGACCTAAAAGGTCCTTTTTGAATTGTGTTTTGCTTGGGGAATTCTGATTGAGGTGTGAGTTAGAATGGACTACATTGATTTTCATCCTTTCACATCTTGCCCACACCCTCACCCCCACTCTGTATCCTTCGATCCTAGACGCCGAGATGGTCCATTCCTTGATGGACATAATGACAATCATTGGGATCCGTTTTACTCCTATTATAGGAGTATTGGCCTGGTTAAGCCCCAAATCAGTGAGCAGAACCTAGGAGCGGGATTTGCTTTGCCCAATATCCCACATACCATAGAAATACCCAACCCACCCTCCCTGAAAAATTATAATGGTTGGACAAACACTCCTGGGCACTATAACCCTGAGCCTGACTTCTCTCATGATAGAAATGACCTCTCCTCTTTGAAGATGGAAATACAGAAAATGCAAAACGAAATGATTGAATTGTTAGGAGAATCTTCGAGAGCAGGCCAACAAGAAAGAGATGAAATTAGCCACCCAATCTACCCCATTGAGGATGACGTACACCCCTCTACAATAGATGCATCTCCCGTGGGAGAGCTACACTTTAAGTTGGAGGGAAATTCTGGGGAGAATAGCTACTTTTCGAGGATCGATTTTGAAACCTCCCCATTAGATGACACTTCCTTGAGAGATCTACACTTTAGGTGGGAGGAAAATACACATGAAAGTAGCTATGCATTGGATGAAGAAAGGTGGCAACCCGAGGAAGATGATGATAAGGTTGAGTATCCACCTGATTTATATTGGAGTCAAAAGAAGGGAATGATGGTACCATTGGAAGACCTCGACCCAGATGATAGTATTTTCGTGACATTTGATGAAGTGGGTCAAAGTCATGTTGTTAATCCTACCCTCCCTTCTGATCATGATATGGAACTCAAACCCACCCTTAGGGAACCTAACCCTAAAGAAATTGACCTATCTGAGGAGTCTGATGTTACCGGTGTAAACCATTTACCTCAGATAGAGCACCCTAGGGGATCTGCTGAGATATTAAATGATTTTAGACCTCGGGTACATGATGAATTGTGTGATGAGGAGGAAGACGAATTATATGAGGAACCTACATTCAAGATTTGGAGTGACACTAAGGGTGATTATGTCTTATTTGAAGAGTTAGCCCCTGAGGATGTCACAAATTTGACCAAATTAGGTTTCCTTAGCACACCCATTGATGATATTTCTCCTCATGATGAAATGATGGAAAATTTGGAAGTAATTTCTAAGATTTATGTGGATTCACATATAGACTCCAGGGAAGATTTGAGTAAAGAACAAAAATCCGAGGATGACATTGATAGGATAATCCCTAGATCTGTTGCTTCCAACCTACCTTCATTCACTTCGAAGTCACCCTCTGATTCGCTTATATCTGAAAGTGAAATTGTGACTCCTGATGAAGAGCAGGAAGATACATGTGATGGTGCAAGGAATGCTAGGGATGAAATTGAGGATTTAGAAAGAGTGTTAGGGATGGACACCGAGCTGATTAAACCCAACCTAGATCTTATGGCCATCCCACAACCTCGTAACTTGGACACCCTAGACGATCCTTGCCTTAGAGAATTGCTCACTTTTGTTCTGACCAGGGGGCTTAACAAACCAATATTTCCCGTAATGGAGTATTGGGTATGGATTGATGATTTCTTTAGTCAGTCCATTACCCTGGGGGTTTATCTCTGCACCATTCCTTCCCCATTCTTTTTGGAGGATCCTTGTCATCCTCCCCCTACCCCTTTGGAGGTTGTTATACCTGTTTATCCTTTAGAACCTCCTTTGGTGACCTGGGAAGATTTCATTCCCATCTTAGTTGGGTGAGCATTTGCTATCGGGATTCATCATCAGCTTGCCAACATCCTAGGTTACCTATTTTCTAGGCCAACATTGCTTTGCTCATTTTTAGGGCCTATTTCTGCAATTCTTAAACCTGATTTGCAGGTTCTTTGGCTATTCAGCCCAGCTCTGACCC
This sequence comes from Thalassia testudinum, assembly GCA_037157565.1. Lineage (NCBI taxonomy): Eukaryota > Viridiplantae > Streptophyta > Magnoliopsida > Alismatales > Hydrocharitaceae > Thalassia > Thalassia testudinum. The sequence continues at coordinate 1,094,527 of JAZHRO010000012.1, forward strand.
AGGTAATATCCTTCTATGCAATGAGGACATTGCAGATTTTAGGTATGGGGGGATGTACTTGGGGATATACATAGCATAGTGCATTCATTACATACATTTGCATTAAAAAAAAAATTAAAAAAAAAAGTTTTGAGCTTAACTGGCTAGAGCTTGCATTCTTAAGCAAATCAGAACTCTAAGGTGGACCAAATTAATTTTAGGGTCAAACTTTAGAAGCTAAATGAGCTGCTAGCTTTAGACCTTTAGGGTCCTTTGTGGACTTAAAAATTTAAGTAGAAGTTAAGTTGCGGACCATTCCTCAAGAGGTTGAGGAAGGGAAGCTAGGGTTTGAGTTAAAAGGTGGGGTAGTACCTGGAGTCTTATTCTACCTTTTGGTTTACGGGTCCTTCTAACCCAAGCATCTAAATTTCACACACTTGGTCTGGTAATTAACTTAATTTCTTTCTTTCTGAAAAGAGATTTGGTTCTCTTAGTTTTGACTTAGAAAAGGCTTGAAAACACATTTTGATTGGAAGAGTTCTCGCCGCAGGAGAGGTGGAGTATATACTCACCTTGAGGATGCGATGATAAGATATTACCTCCTCGGCACTTGTCTCGTAGGATATCCATCCTACTGGGGGCATGTAAGTGCATTGCGCGGTTCAGGTACCATGGGCGACCCTATCTCGAAGTGCCGATTGCCATAGGCCTGAATTCGCTTAAGAAATCCATGGGCGATACTATCTCGAAGTGTCGATTGCCAGGAGTTCTTGGGGTCGTTATGGGCGGTGCTATCTCGAAGCATCGAAAGCCAAGCACCCTTCGAGGTATGGTAATGGGGACAATGAATCCGACACAGACCGTGTTGATAGCTGATCTGAGGTTAGACTTAGAAGAATCAAACAAACAAAAAAAAAATATATATATAAAAAAAAAGAATTTTCTTTAACTTAAATAACTCAGACCATTGCACAACCACGGATGCTTTAATCTCAGGGATCAATAAACTTTAGGGTAGAGTCAGAAATCAGGGAAACTTGTGCCTGCAACTCGTCTTTAGCCGACCTAGTCTGTAACTTAGCAACTACTTAGGAACCTTGGGTCTAGAGTCTGAACTTAATATGCTTCTAAAGGAAGACCAAGTGGGTTGACTAGTCTACTTGGAGTGCTAGGTTTCGCTTAATTTTGCTAGGGACTAGCAAAAACTAGGCATGGGGGTATTTGATTAGCCCATAGTTGTGGGCTATTTAAGTATTTAAGTGCCTAGACATTAGGTTAATTCTAACATTTATTTAGCATAAATTAAGATGTAAATAGATTAATTCATATTTTTAATTTAATTACATAATCCATGCATTGCGTTCATATTTTAAGTGCATTTAGAATTAGCTTAGAATGACATTCATCTAATTAGTTAACCAATTAGATACATTATTTTTATTAACATAAAAGTTGAGGGTCTGTATACAAATGATCATAATATTTTAACATTATTTTCTTTATTCTTCTGCTTGCAGGAACGGCTGGCTGCCGCTCCAACGCCACCAGCTGCCGCAGTGAAGAACCGATTCAAGGAGGAGCGGATGTGTTGGATCTGGTCGGGCAGCTGATTTCAAATTTGTGCAGGCCACTACAAAAGGAGGGAGGCAGCTGAGCTCGGGAGGCCTCCATCACCGACCCACCACTGTGCAGAGAGATCTCCTCTCTTCCATTCCATATTGCTGGCCTCAACCGTGGCGGCGAGTCTCCACCACCGTGGGCGTGTGGTGTGACAGGCCACACTGCCATCCGGAGCTCGTCCGCATTACCGTGAGCACCTTAGCGTGCATCTCCCTCGCCGTCGTCACCAACCACCACCGCCACAACCACTGTGCAATCACCCTTTCAGTCAGTTAAGATGTCCGGGAAATTTCCCGGACGTCTGAAGTCCACCCCCCACTCCAGCAGCAATCTCCGTCCTCCCACTTCACTTCTACCACCCTCGCTGCAGCAGCCTTCCCGCTCACCTCCAGCCGCACGTAAGAACCCGCCACTTCCTCCCGCTCTCACCGCCTGCACACCCACGCCAACAGAGCATGCAACCGCCCGCGCCCGCACTCTCTCCAGCCGCACGCAAGGCGTGCACAGCCTCCAGCCCTTACGCCCGTTCACTCCACCTTCCCCGTGCCTGCAGCCTTCTCCATCTCCACGTGCAACCGCCTGCACACCCACGCCAGCTGCAGCCGCACCTGCAGAATCACTCCCACGCCCGCAGCACCTTCCCCACGCCTGCCGCCCCCGTTCTCACCGTCAACAGAGCACGCAACAGCAGCACGCGGCAGTCCTCACTGCCAACAGGCTGCGCGCGCTCCCGCGCCCTCTAGCCAGCGCGTTGCAGTCTTCACGCCAACAGCAGCTGCAGCATCGGCTACAGCCACCTCCACCGGAGCTCGTCTGACCGCCTTCGGCCGCCGCGCAACACGCTGCCACCACCGCTTCGAAGCCCTCGGTCCAAGGAACTTCCTCCGAGCTTCCCGCGTCCGGCCGTCCACTCCTCGTCGCGCAAGGCAAAGGGGAAAAAATCCCCTATTTTGCTACAGTAATCAAGCCATTAAAAATTACATTTTCTGCCATTATCACTTTTTAATAATATTTTATTGATTCTACATTGCGATAAATATCCTCTAGTTACTCAAAATTGCTATTTCAGCATTGTTTCTTGTTTCAACCTTAATCTGAAGGCAATTTTGGCTTGATTCTTGTCCAAACTAACTACGAACAAATGTTTTTAACTGGTGTGAATTTAAATACCTCTTTGCCTCCCTGTGGATACGATCTGCTCTTCTGTGAGTGGTTATTTCTTTTTAAATATTGATTAGTCGATTTTTCCACCACATAAAACTACAAACGACTTTAAAGCGAACAATCTACCAGTCAATGATGTGTAGACACTAGGGAGTCGATGAAGCTAACTAACGGACGAAGAGGAATGGAGATGGTGCCAATTGTGGTATGGCCGACGCCGGAGGAGATGGAAACTCCGATGAGGTAGACGACGATGAAGATAGGGTTAGGAAGCGTCGCACGAGTATGTTGAGACATGGAAGATGACGGGGAAGAAGAACTAGCCGCCTATGGTATGTGGCAGCCGGCGAAGGAGCTGGGGATAGGAGTTTGCTGGAGCAAGCTCAGAGCGAGCCGGAGGTAGAGGAAAGTAGAGGATTTCCAGCTTAAAAACATGCTAAAGAAGAGGGGAATGCCTAAGAGGACTTTTATAGGCCAAAGGACGAGCTTCAAAGCTTGGAAACCAAGCTTTGAAAGCTCGAAATTCACGGAATAGGTTTAGGATTTCCAAGAGTTCGCATGAACTCTTAGACGAGATTTGGAAGGCACGACCTATCTCAGATTGAAGAGCAACTCTTTAATCGTTGCTTTGAGATAACACCGCCCATGGCAACCCCCCGAACCCTAGCTTTCGAGATTTTGGGATAATCTCGCCCATGACGTTCCATAGCTAAATCCAGACCCTGACCATTGACATTTCGTGATAATGCCGCCCATCGCATTTGAACCATCACAAGGTACTTACATGCCTTCGGTAGGATATTTAGATTTCCTAGGAGACAAGCACTGAGGAGATGATATATTATTGCACATCTTCGAGGGGAATTTCCCACCTTTCTGTGTCGGGAACTCGTCTAAATTAACTTGTGTTTTCAAGCCACTCCTAATCTAGATCTTATGACTATTTTCAAAATAGAAGAAATGCCCTTTGGCATGATTTTATTATTTAAAGTGCACTGAACCAGACTGTGTGTGATTTAGGGTGCTTAAGTTACTGATTCCCGCAAACCAAAGGTCAGTTAATGAGGTCGAATACTTCCTAAGCCTTAGACCTAATACATAAGCTTTGCATTTTCCCCAACCTCTTGACTAATTTGGATCTTGACAACTACGTGAGTGTTTAAATCTAATTAGATCCAAGAGGCCTAAGGTCGGTATTCACCACTAATCCCTTAAGATTTAACCTTCTGGGTCTTAATTCATCATTCGATCCAACCTAAAAGTTAGGTAAGTTTCATATTATTTTGAAGGGACTCAATTTCTTTCTTTATCCTTTTGCTCCTTCTCTTTTCAGTTTTTCTTTCCTCTTTTCCTCATTTTTCTCAAAAGTGGCTTTCCTTTTTCCTCAACCCCCTTTTTTTTTGTGTGAAACCCTTATTGTGAATTGATTCTCATGACATTTTACACTTTAATACCCCCCTATGCCTACGATTTGTAATGTCCTCATTATAAATTAGGTAGGTTCGAGTTCAACTTAGATCGTACATTAGAACAGGTTCAAAGGGTGGGTGGATGGGTTAGGATGACTATTACAAATGATTTCAAGCTCTGGTACGAGTATCAGAGGTGAAGTCGGCTATTCTAATGGACGAACCCTAAAGTATAATATGAGTTCAACAAAAAGATGTGTCAAAAGGGTTTCGGGTTTTTCAAGAAAATGACAAGTTGCCTCTCGTTAAGCACTGACTTTAACGCCATCAGCCGAGCGCAATAAGCTTAGGGAGAATAGAGATCAAAAGATACCTTAACCAAGTTCGTATCAGTGAGTTCAATGAACGGCTTGAGTCGCTGGCCATTCATGATGAAAGGTTCAGAATCAAGGCTTGGTTGACTGATTTCGATGGCTCCATTTCCAAAAATTCGTCTCACCAAGAATGCTCCAATCCATTTAGATCTGAGTTTACCTGGAAGAAGTTTTAGCTTGGCATCGAAGAGTAGGACCTTCTGACCAGGATGGAAAGTTTTTCTAGAAATGTGTTCGTCATGAAAAGCCTTCACCTGCTCTTTGTAAACTTGTGAGTTCTCGTACACGTCATTGCGTAGTTCCTCGATCTCGCTCATTTGAAGCTGACGGTGGGTTCCGACCTTAAGTAGATCTAGATTGCACTTCCATATTGCCCAATAGGCTTTGTGCTCCATCTCAACGAGAAGGTGACATGCCTTTTCGTACACCAATCTGAATGAAGACATACCTAATTTGGTTTTGTGGGTGGTCCTATAAGCCCACAAAGCTTCCGGAAGTCGGGCCGACCAGTCCTTCCTGTCAGGCCGAACAGTGACCTAGAGGATTTTCTTAATCTCTTGATTAGACAGTTTAGCCAATCCATTGGTTTGGGGGTGGTAAGGAGTCAAGATTTGGTGTGACACCCCATACTTGGCCATTAGGGACCTGAACTGTGCATTTGTAAAATGGGTCCCTCCATCAGAGATAATGGCACGCGGGACACTGAACCGAGAAATGATGTGTTAATGAATGAACTTGATTACCACTTTATGATCATTGGTTCGGGTCGGGATAGCTTCGATCCTTTTAGACACAGTCTACAACGAGGAGAATGTATTCGAAGCAGTCCGATTTAGGGAAGGGTCCCATAAAATCAATCCCCCATATATCGAAGATTTCGCATACGAGAATCGACTGTAAAGGCATCATATCACGGTGGCTCATGTTGCCCAAGCTCTGGCAACGAGTGCATGCCTTACAGTAGTTGTATGCATCCTTCATGATTGTAGGCCAATAAAAGACGCACTGGAGGATTTTAGCTGTGGTTTTATGTCCAAAGAAGTGTCCGCCGCAAGCCTGGTCATGGCAAAAGGACAGAATGTCCTGAATTTCCACTTTCGGGATGCATCGTCTGATGATCTGATCAGCACTAATGCGGAAGAGGTACGGGTCTTCCCAGATGTAGTACTTGGAATCAGAAAGCAACTTGTCTTTGTTGGCCTTCAGCCAATTAGATGGGATCCGATGTGATGCTAAGTAGTTAACTAAATCAGTGTACCAGGGAAGTCCTACATTGATGTCAGGAGGTGCTCATCAGGAAAGTGTTCCGTGATTGGTTTGGAAGGGTCAATGATATTAGAAGGGAGGTGGGACAAGTGATCAGCTACCACGTTCTATTTTCCAACCTTGTCATGAATCTCGAGGTCGAATTCTTACAACAGTAAGATCCAGCGGATTAATCGAGGTTTCGCATCCTTCTTTGCAAGGAGGTGCCTCACTGTGTTGTGATCTGAGTATATGATAACACAGGAACCCAAAAGATAGTATCAAATTTTTTGAGGCCAAAGACTACAGCTAGCAGCTCTTTCTTAGTAACTATGTAGTTACGCTGTGCCTCGCCAAGTGTCTTTCTAGTGTAGTAGAAGACCACGGGTTTCCCGTCTATTTTTTGCCCAAGTACTGCACCCACTATGTAGTCAAACGCATAGCACATGATCTCAAAGGGTAGAGACCAGTTAGGGGATTGCAGGATTGGTGCTTGGGTGACTCGGTCACGTAAGCTCTCAAATGCATGAGTGCATTCCTCGGTGATTTTGAAGGTGACATCCTTTGACAGCAGATTAGTCAGGGGGCACGCGATTTTCGAGAAATAAAAAATGAATCAACGGTAAAAATCGACGTGCCCTAGAAAAGAGCGGATGTCCTTGACTGAGCTAGGCTTGGGTAGTTTGGAGATCAAATTAACCTTAGCTTGATCAATCTGGATGACTTTTTCAGAGACGAGGTGACCCAGGACAATTCCTTCAGGTACCATGAAGTGGCTCTTTTCCCAGAAAGAACTAGGTTCACGTCGATACAATGCATGAGGATTTGGACCAAGTGCAGGAGGCAATCACCAAAAGATTCCCCAAATACCGAGAAGTCGTCCATGAAGACTTCAAGGTACTCACCTACCATATCTGAGAATATGGCAAGCATGCACCACTGAAAAGTAGCAGGTGCATTGCAAAGACTGAACGGCATCCTACGGAATGCGTATGTCCCGAAGGGGTAGGTGAAGGTAGTCTTCTCTTGGTCCTCAGGATGGATTGCCACTTGGTTATAACTGGAGTACCCGTCCAAGAAGAAAAAGAATCGATTCCCTGCCAATTTCTCGAGTATCTGATCAATAAATGGTAGTGGGAAATGATCCTTTTTCGTGGAGGCATTTAGTCTTTGGTAATCAATACAGACTCTCCACGAGTTTGCAATGCGGGTTGGTACAGTTTCTCCGATTTTAGTTGTAATGATGGTGAATCCTGCCTTTTTGGGCACAACCTGGATTGGACTCACCCAACGACTGTCGGAGATCGGGTAGATGATACCTGCATCTAGCCACTTGATGATCTCCTTTTTCATGACATCCTGCAGATTTGGATTCAGGAGTCTCTACATTTCATAGGATGGTCGTAAACCCTCTTCGATGTAGATGTGATGTGTGCAATATGAGGGGCTGATGCCAGTCAGGTCATCGAGAATCCAACCAATGTCTCTCCGATGCTGCTGGAGGACAGAAATCAAGCGGGTTTCCTGATCAAAGGTAAGGCGGGAATTGATTATCACAGGAAATGACTGATTAGAACCCAAAAAGACATACTTGAGATGGTCAGGGAGGGGTTTCAACTCCATGACTGGATTTTCAGCAGCAGGAGGTGGTTCAGAGTGAGGTTTATGAGCAACAGTAGGAGGTAAAGGTATCTCTAGGTCTGGTTTAGGCTCCTCTAAGTGTGGGGTTTGATCCTCTTGTGGTTGATCATCAGAGATAAGCAGGTTTCCCTCGACATATGGGTCGTCAACCTTGGACTCGATGTCACAAATTTGTTTGATAACCCCACAATTAGTTCCTTTTTGGGCCTTAAAGATGCTGATCTTTAGTGTCTTATTCCCAAATTTTAACTCAATTTAGCCCTAAAAATTGATATTGGCCCTAGCTGTGGCAAGAAAAGGTCTCCCTAAAATGATCGATGTGTTCAAGTTCTCAAGAGCATCCATATCCAAAACTATAAAGTCCAGGGGGAAATAGAAATCGTATACCCTAACTATGACATCCTCGAGAATTCCTTTTGGTGACTTAATAGATTGATCAGCTAACTGCAATGATACCTTTGTTGGTTTGAGCTCAGATTCTTCAAGGTGGTCAAGTAGGGATGTAGGTATTAGGTTTATGGAGGCTCCTAAATTCAATAAGGCTCTGTCAAACTGTATATCACCGATAGCACAGGAGGTCAGTGGGGTGCCTGGGTCTTTTGCCTTAGGCGGGAGTTTGCTCAAAATGATAGAGCTGGCTTACTTTGACAGTACGATTGGGTTCCCTCCTTTGGTTCGTGGCTTACATTTTGGTGTACGTATATCTTTTAAGAATCTTGCGTAAGCCGGTACATGGCGAATTGCATCCATCAACGGGATGTTTATTTGGACCTGCTCAAAGAGCTTGACCAGGTCTTCCTTGAGAGCGACGGGTTTGGGTTTCTTCTTTCCCTTGGTCAAGGCCTCGGGAAATGGAACCTTAGTTGGTTCCTCTAGAATTGGCTTAGGCTCTTTATTAGGGATCGGGGTGTCCTGGATGACAAATCTAGGGTTAGGGTTACAGTCTCAGGCGAGTTGTGGCTTGGAAAAGGTGGGTTCTGTGTTGCTTTGCCACTACGGGTTGTGACAGAATTTAATCCTTCCTGATTCTTGTTTAGGCTAAGGAGGATAGGTGTCTACTGCTGAAATCTAGAATAAGAGGTTGAAGCACCCACCCTATCAGGGGATGGAGCAGAATGGGCCTAATAGACAAAGTGGGCTTGGCCCTGATTTGGATTTATAATGCTCCTCTGGTTCAGCACGTTATTTGGATTCAGAAGAGGCTGAGAAGGGAATGCACCTGGCTAGCGAGCACTTGCCAGCTGGGCCAATTGATTTTGCAGCTCAGAGATCTCTTCTTTGTGTTATTTTTGCATGTCAACCAAGGTCTGGAGAATCAAAGATGTCTGATCTTCTTTAGGTGGTCCAGATTGGAAGTTTTGATTGGGCTTTGGTTGAATGGGTTGATAGGGACGTGGGTTTTGTGGTTGGGGTTGGAATTGAGGTCTTGGATGTGTGTTATTTCCCGACCATGCAAAGTTTGGATGATTACGCCATCCAAGGTTGTAGGTATTGGAGAAAGGATTGTTCTGGATGGTGTGGAGATCCTCGTAGGTCTGAGGATCCCTAGAATAATCAGGGTACGAGGGTTCAGAGTTCCCCCAATTGTGATAGGTTGGCCTGGAGTTTCCTCCGAAGCCATAATCAGACGGGGGTGGATATGCATCCATCCTTGGAGAGTGGCAGATATTGTGTGCAGTTTCCCTACCTAAGGGCGGTGGTGCAGAGGTGGTCTTGTGTAGATGTCGAGTGATGTCGTCCACCATCTTCTCAATGATGGAGACCTTATCCAATTGACTGGCTACCAACTCCAAGTCAATGGATGCGAAAAGGCCTCGAGATTCGTGTACCCCCTGATTGTTTATCAATGCGTGGGTGGATGTCTGGTCGTACGCACCCAGTGACTCATTGTTCAAGGAGTTCTCGCACATGTTCTCGAGAATTCCCCAACTCTCATCTTCATGCTGACCCATGATGTTGCCACCACAGGTTGCATTGACAAATAGCTTGATATCATCACAGAGCCTGTGGTAAAAGGATTGGACTTGTTCCCACTTTAGGACTCCGTGATGGGGGCATTTGCGCATGAGGTCTAGAAAATGATCCCATGCTTCGTGTAGAGATTCTCCCGCTCCTTGGGAGAAGTGCGTGATTTGGTGCCGCATAGCATTTGTGCAACTAATGGGATAGAATTTTTGCAAGAAGGTGGTTTGAAGTTCTTCCCAAGTGTTGATTGCATGTGGATAAGTTTAAAATCGATAGGCAACTTTGTCGGCCAGAGAGAAGGGGAAGATCTTTAAGAGCAAGCCGTCTTGATTCTGCATGTCTGCTCTAGAGGTGTGGGCCAGATGCTTCAAATTCTTGATGTGTTGGAAAGGATGCTCGGAGTTCAAGTCATGGAATTTTGGAGTCATGAGAAGCATAGTAGGCTTGAGCTCCACCTCGGGTCCTCCCGCAGGGATATTGATTCGTGGTTCGATCTCCACTGCCGTGGGATTATAGTGATCTCGCATTTGAGGATGCAGCGATGGGTTAATGAAGGCATTGATCTAATATTTGAAATCAAAGAATTGTTGTGGTTCAAAGTTAGGTCGTTCTGGCTGATCCATGGTTGTGATTGGAGGTTCGAGCTTGGAATAAGAGGAAATGTCAATATGATCAGGTTGTTGCATAAACACGAAGGTCGAGGCTTGGCTTCGACGAGAGTGAATAACTAATGGAGGCCTCAAGCGTGGTCTTAAGGACCTCCTCCCAAACATGCACCGATGGAGAAGATGAGAGATAGAATATCTGACGGACCCAATCGAGGCACCCAAAGATTTTTGGATGACTATAGAGGTTCGGGGCAGATGATACCCCTAGATCAGAAAGTCGTCCACCTGAGAATTACCTAGGCAGCCAGGAAGGGAGAGTCTCGCAAAGACCCCTACATGGTAGAGCATCCCCACGGGTTACAGGATTTCCCCCACCTGACCTTCCTTGTCATTGAGGGTCCAGGTAGACCAGGATGGATAACTTGACTTCTTAAGTCTACCAATTTTAAGTTTAGAGCAAGGTGCTTATGATTCCACTTGAACTTTAAGATATTTTATGCAAGGTGACCTAATTTGAAGATTGGTTGACCCTACAAGGTGGGTCAACTTCACCTATGTGTCCTTTGAGATTATTAGGTCCCAACTTTTTAAGATTCAAGTGGATATTTAGAGCCTGATTTTAGGGATTGCTTGCTTAGGTCAATTCAAATAAGGCTTGCAACACAAACAAGTTGGGAGAATAAATTTTTGATTAAGCAAGTGGAGTCCTCAACCCTCGAATAGAAATCCTATTTTGGCTCTAATTGATCCAATTAGTTCCATCCAAATTTGGTACCTTGGGCTCAAGCAAGAAGGTGATAGCCTTAGATACCTTAAACCCTAAGTCGGTGTAGAAATCAGGGTTAGGGTTTGTCTACAAAAGAATCAAATTTGGCAACTTGTGAGGATTGAATCTAAGAATAGAATGCAATTTGATCCTAATTGATTTTTCCTTTTTTAGCTTTTCAGAATCAGGGGCTTAATGAGGATGGAAAATGAGATTACCTACCCCTAGATGGCTCTTGTGCAATTGATCTTGCTCCTTAGTTAAATGCCCTGCACAATCGCAATCAAGAGAGATAAATCAAGTTAGTATCAAGTCAGGAATTGTAATCCAGAGATCAAATTGCATGTTGCTCCTAGGCAACGGTGCCAAAATATTTTTGTGCTAAATCGAGGTTTTAAAATCACTTCATTGTAATATAGCCGAAAATAGCACGTGAACAAATACAATTTATAGCTCGAAAGAAATCTGAGGTCGAACGTAGGGAGCAAGTGTTGCAATTAATCTCAAGATCACAATTTTAAGCACAATATAGCAATATAATGGAAATCTCAAGCACAAATAATATAAATATAGAAGCAAGAGTTAATGTAGCCAAAAAGATTAGGGTAAAATGGTGATTTGAATCACCAATTACCCTAATTACAATAATAGCAAATATCTCAGCAGTATCAACCAAATTTAATCCACGCAAACCAAGTGCAGAGTGCACTGTGTCAGACAGATTAGACGATAGAACCTCTCAACCAGATGGCTTAAACTCTTCCTTGCCACAGTGCCAAGAGGGCACTCTTCTTCTTCCTTTCTCCTCAGGCTCTTTTCTTCTTCCCACTTTTCTCTGCTCAAGGGAAAGCACAGCACAGAGGCACGGTTGCCTCGTAGAGACTAAGTGTTGAGAGTTGGAGAGCAAGGCAAAAACCCCCCTCCCTCTCTCTGTTCTTCCTTTCCTATTTCTTTCTTCTCTCAAAAATATGCTAATTGGACCCAAGTACACGGATAATCGGATCAGAGCCCAAATCCATGTGGCATGACTGCGGGCAAGGTTGTGCATGCGCACATGGAGAGGGACCTCACCTCGTGCTCACTGAGGCAATGGGGCTGAGGTGGAAAATCAACTTATGTGCAACAGGATGCATGCTGCTTCATGATATGGGACTATTCCCACTAGTTGCTTTGCACTGTAGTTGCAATGGATGAAATCATCTGATTGGAGTCAAAGGGAGCTGTTGATGCTTCAATTGGAAGCCTGGGTCTCTTCCTGGGAGTGGGCCACAGCACCTAGGATCGTCACGAGGAAGAACTTGACCTTAGCACGTCAGACAGAGCCGGAGAAGGAAGCACGGTGACGGAGCTCTGGCATGGAACCTGAGATAAGAAAACACGACCTGATGGCCAAATTAGATATGCTCAGGAGGATCACCGGCCTTCGACGAACGTGATGGTGGTCTTGGTGGTGTGCGTAAGTAAGGAGGTCGGACGATGGCGGATTGTGATCGTGATAGTGGTGGTGTTCGATAGGCGATTAGGGCAAACAAACCCCTCAATTTCTTGAGGGTTTTGTTTGCGTGGATGAGGTGAAGGTCGTAGGCTTGTCGACGAAGCGTTTGGAGCAGTGGAGTGAGTGGAGAGCTTCGCCGGAGAAATGGCCAGAGTGGAGGAAGATGAAGTCACAAAGGGCGAACCGGTGGTCGAGTTGGAGCATAGTGGCATGGTGATCATGTGTAGATGCTAGGGAGTCGATGAAGCTAACTAATGGACGAAGAGGAACAGAGATGGAGCAGGAGATGTGTTGAAGTTGCGAGTTACTGCGCTAACGTATTTGGTTTTGAAAAATCTGTCGTCGTAGTTTGAAAGCGAAGAACTCATGTTCAACAAATAAAATTTGTACCGGAATAGAAATCCCGGGTCAAACTCAGGGAGGCTACGTCAATATATATACGCAATTATATTTTTTTAAAGTTTTTGTTGAAAAGCGGAGCGACGTAATTACAATGAAGCAATATTAACAATAAGAATAAATGAGAGAGAGAGAGAGAAAACATGCACTCAATATTTCAAAATGTTTATACAATAAAACCAGAGAAGAATTACACTAGAAAGTGAGAAATCAGTTACACTAGAAAGCAGGAAAATTCTACTCTAGAAAGCTGTAAAGAAGAATGGGAGAGAGAAGTTATCCTTCTCGATGATCGCTTGGAGGCGAGCCAAACGAGATGTCGCCTGGACGAAGGAGGACGAAGTGGGAAGAAGGAGGTCGAGGCAGGAGGAATGAGAACGGGGCAGCACATTGTCGTCATCGTGGGATCCACTTCCGAAATGAGAGCGAAAATTTGACTTTATCTCTCGAGGAGCATCCCGGTTGTGGGACAAGCTTCTCTTGAGCTTTGGAGAGGGAGAGAAGAGAAGGAAGGGATGAAAATTTCATATGGAGGGGGTCTCCATTTATAGTTGCAAGGAGTGAGGGCAATTTGGTCTTTACATTTGCAAAACATTAAGTAAAGGGTCTTTAGTGACGTGGGCAAGGTGTGTCGCCCGTTCATCTTCCGTGCCGCCCACATCCTTCAATTCTCGGCCGTTCGATCGAGAGATCGAATGGCTGAGATGCGCCCTCACCGTGCCTCTTCAAGCCATAACGCCCGCATTTGATGGCGCGTCACGCCTGAGCGTGCGATAGTGCGTGGGTGCTCGTGACCGCTCGATCGCGATTAAGCGGTCACAAAGCCCACTCGCCCATGCCCCAGTAGCCGCTTCTGAAGATTTGAACGGCACCCCTTGAACTCGCAAGCGCTCTCACCCGCTGCGCTACGGAGGCTTTTGTGTCGTGGGAAGATTTCATGCGCGCGCATCCATAGCCATTGGATGCGCATCCAACGGCGGAGAAGCAGCGCTCAAAATGAAGAAGAGATGGAGCGGCGGGTGCAGCGGCTAAGATGGTGCCACGTGGCACCATCTTAGTCGTCCATCTTCTGGTTGATGTAATGGTGCCACGGTTGTCGGATTGAGTCGATTTTTACATTGTTAGGTTGCGATCGTCAATTCGAATCCATCCGTGCGGTCGGATTTGTCGTTTGAAGTGTGGATTCACACCATCTTAGCCCTTGATCTTCTAGGGTTCCCCGATCTCTATCTGATGCTACAGATGTCTGATTAGGGCGATCTTGAAGTCGTTGAACTCCAATCGTCGCCCTGATCAAATCTGTACGATTGGATCTTCGATCTGAGTTCCTGATAAAAATTTGCCCTGTCCCTAAACATAAAAGGAGACAACTAATCTCCATTTTATCAAACTAATCTAAATGCAAGATGATGCATGTTATGTAATATTTATAGTATGCAATGCAATTCTATGCTTAAGAACATGCATAAATAGATATCTTTTGTAGTGTAAACATATTTACATCACACCCCCATGCCTATCTTTTGCTAGTCCTTAGCAAAAACTATATGCTATTTATAAAAGAATTAGGTTGGATTATTTGGGCACGAGTTATTTTCAATCATTAAGAAAATGTTTACTTAGGATCTGAACTTTCTAAGACACAACAGTGCCCGTGTATCTGCCAAAATGTAGACTGTCTCAAGCCCTCACCTTATTCAAAGGAAATTTTCTTTTTCTCCTTTTCTTCTTTTCTAATTTTTTTTGGATTTTTTAGTTTTAGGGTTTAAGAGTGGCTTTCTATGACCATTCAACTCACCCAAGATTTGATGAGAACCTTAAGTTCTAAGTATCTTATTGTGAATGTGATAGACTCGTTGATCGATAGTTAAAACAAACTTCGGATTTCTACGCCTCTAGGTGACCTTAAAAAGAAAATTCTGCCTAAAGGTGTATCTTTACAACCGATAGCTTTCTCCTTACTTTTATTTTTATGGGGTCAACATAAGGGTGAATCCAGTGTATATCTCCCCGGTTTATTCTACTTCTTCGCTTCTTCTTAAGTGTTTTTAGAAATTTTCAGTGCATTTATTGAGCCAGGTTCTGGACAACCGGTTGATGAGTTGTTACCACCGAAAACTTGCCAGCCATATTTGTGCGGCGAAGTGTAGCTTATTTCTTTTATTTTCTTTTATTTTCTTTTCTCCTTTTTTTTTCTTTTTGACTTTCTTTTTCTTTTTTCTTTAAGTAGGTGGCTTGTTTGGTCTAAGATTTACCTAAAGGCAGTAAGAAGAGAATGGTCCAGTGACTGGGCTCTGGACAACCTACCTATGGGTTGTTACCTACGATAACTTGCCAGCCATATCACCCTAAAAGGTTCATTAGCTACCTAATTTCTGTTAAAATAGGCGAACAACGAGTCAGTGAAAAGAAAGTGTGTAGATGCTTAAAACTCAAAGTTACCTCAAATCAGAGGGTGGATTGATAAGTTGTGTACTTATCACCTAAATTTATTTGCTCCAATTACAATAGAATTAAGATGGTGAGGACTCGAAAACAAATTCACATTTTAGTAGATACATGGGCCGATTAAGTCCAAAGACCTGAAGGGTCTTTGTGTTCAGATCCTAATGTAATATTTCCTAGAATTGAAAAGTCTTAATGTCCAACTATTCCTTTCTAATTCAAATATTTTTTTATTTTTTATTTTTTTTATTTTTTTATGTATAAATGAGAAGAGAAAAACAATTTACATGAATTTTACAAAGCTGATCAAATGATTCAAAAATGAATCCACCCCCCATGCTAGCTGATGCAATGTCCACATTGAGAAAGAGACATGAAAGAAAGGGTAGAGTATGAAAGATGTCACCTGAATATGAAGCTCGTGTCAGCTTTGTGTCATATGTACAACTGCTGAGTTTAATGCAGTCAGCTAGGCGAAGTCCAGCCAAAGAAGTCACTGAATGGTTAGAGCAACCATGTCTGGGATGGGTTCTGGAAGAGTACGGTCAATAATAGGCTTCAGACGTTGACTGTTGACTTTAAATGTGTTATCCGTCTTTGGGTCAGAAATTTGAATGGCTCCATTTGGAAAAATCTGGTAAATAATGAATGGGCCATTCCATTTAGATCTAAGTTTGCCAGGAAAGAGTTTAAGTCTAGAATCGAATAACCAGACCTTCTGGTTCGGCTCAAAGCTCTTGCGGGAAATCAATTGATCATGTAGAGCTTTGGTTCAAGCCTTGTAGATCTTGGCATTCTCGTATGCATCATTTCTAAGCTCTTCCAACTCAGATAGTTGGAGTTTCCTAGTCTTCCCAACTAAATTCAGATCTAAATTGCATTGTTTGATCACCCAAAATGCCCTGTGTTCAATCTCTACGGGTATATGGCACACCTTTCCATACACCAAACGAAATGGAGACATGTTGATGGGCCTTTTATACGCCGTACGGTAGGCCCAAAGAGCGTCATCAAGCTTTTGAGTCCAGTCCTTGCGATCAAGCCTAACCATTTTTTGCAGAATGTTCTTGATCTCCCGATTGGAGATCTCGGCTTGTCCATTCGTCTAGAGATGGTAAGGTGTGGAAATTCAGTGATTAACCCCGTATTTAGCCAACAAATTTCAGAATTGGGCATTAGTAAAATGAGTGCCACCATCATTGATGATGGCCCTTAGAATCCCAAACCTATTGAAAATATTTTCTTGACAAAATCGATGACCACCTTGTGGTCATTGGTTCGGGCGGGAATCACCTTAATCCATTTGGACACATAATCAACTGCAACCAGAATGTACTGATGTCCAAATAAAGGGAGAAAAGGTCCCATGAAATTGATGCCCCAAACATCAAAAATTTCGACAGGAAGAATTAGGTTTAGGGGCATCCTATCTCTCTTAGTTATGCTCTCGAGTGCCTGACATCGAGAACATGACCTTGAGAAATCCTAGGCATCCTTAAATAAAGACGGGCAGTAGAAGCCAGATTGTATGATTTTTGTAGCCGTCTTTTTCCCGGAGAAATGTCCACCACATGTAGATGCATGGCAGAACTCGAGTATACTGTTGAATTCATTCTCTGGTACACATCGGCGAATAATCTGATTAGAGCCGATGCAGAACAGTTCAAGGTCCTCCCAGAAGTAGTATTTGGCCACAGATTTGAGTCTATCCCGTTGTTGCTTGGTCCAATCCTGAGGGATTTGACCAACGGCCAAATAGTTAACAATGTCAGCAAACCACAGGGTTTGGACACCTGAAACTGTAAGGATAGCTTCATCTAGAAAAGTGTCAGCAATTGGGATGTCCGGATGAGAAGAATCACCTAGGAGTCTCGACAAATAATCCGCCACCATATTTTGTACCCTGATTTTATCCTTGATTTCAAGATCAAATTCTTGAAGCAGAAGAATCCAACGAATATGCCAGGGTTTGGCATCCTTTTTAGCCAAGAGATGTCTCAAGGCTGAGTGGTCGGTATAGATGATAACATGAGACCCCAAGAGATAAGCCCTGAATTTTTTTAAAGTGAACACTACAACTAGTAATTCATTTTCAGTAACAGTGTAATTCCTCTGGGCTTCATCCAGAGTTTTACTAGCATAGTAAATGACAAAGAGCTTTCTATCGATTTTCTGACCCAAGACAGCCCCGACTGCGTAATCAGAAGCATCGGTCATGATCTCAAAAGGGGCTGTCCAAATTGGTGGTTGCAATACTGGAGCACAGGTGACTGCCGTTTTCAGGAAATCAAATGCCTTTCGACATGATTTGTCGAAAACAAACAGCGTTTCTTTGGCGAGAAGATTGCTCAAGGGATGAGCAACCTTCGAGAAATCCTTGATGAATCTTCGATAGAATCCCACATGACCAAGAAATGATCAGATTTGCTTAACAGATGTGGGAGATGGAAGTTTAGCGATCGCATCAACCTTAGCTTTATCCACTTCGATTCCCCGTTCAGAGATTACATGATCCAAAATGATGCTTTCTTGGGTCATGAAATGATTCTTTTCCCAGCTAAGGACCAATTGTGTTTTGATACATCACTTAAGAATCATTTTCAGATTAGCCAAACAAGAGTCATACGATTCTCCGAAAATAGAGAAATCGTCCATGAAGACTTCCATAAACTCTCCCACCATGTCAGAGAATATTGCTAACATACACCTTTGAAAAGTCGCAGGTGCATTGCATAAATCGGAAGGCATCCTACGGAAAGCAAAGGTTCTGTAGGGACAGGTGAAAGTAGTTTTTTCCTTATCCTTGGGATGGATAGGGACTTGGTTGTATCCCGAGTAGCCATCAAGAAAATAGAAGTACTTCTACCCGGCTAGTCTTTCCAAGATTTGATCGATGAAAGGTAGGAGAAAATGATCCTTTTTAGTGGCTGTGTTCAGCTTCCTGTAATTAATACAAACCCTCCATGAGGAAGCTGAATGAGTTGTGACAGATTCTCCTCTCTCGTTAGTCACAACGGTAATGCCAACTTTCTTTAGAAAAATTTACACGGGACTTACCCAGGGACTATCAGAGATTGGATAAATAATTCTTGCATCGAGCCACTTAATGATTTCCTTTTTGACCACTTCTCGCATATTTGGATTTAATCTCCTCTGCATCTGGCGAGAAGGGCGGGATCCATCTTCCAAGAATATTCTATGATTGCAGTAAGATGGCTCGATCCCATGAGGTCATAAATGGTCCAACCAATTGCCTCCTTGTGTTCCTTCAGGACCCTGATCAATTTAATCTCTTGCTCCTTTGTTAATTTAGCACTGATAATCACAGGGAGCGTCTTCTGAGGTCCTAAAAATTGATATTTCAAATTCTCAGGCAATGGTTTCGGTTCAAACTGGGGCGGGTTGATGATTGATGGTAAGGAAGATGCTAATGACTCAACAAAAGGAAGAGGTTGTGAGTGAACAAAATCAATAACCTCTTCATAAGATGGTAGGTCTGCCATAGAGGGTTGTGGGTCGAATTT
This sequence comes from Thalassia testudinum, assembly GCA_037157565.1. NCBI lineage: Eukaryota > Viridiplantae > Streptophyta > Magnoliopsida > Alismatales > Hydrocharitaceae > Thalassia > Thalassia testudinum. Next base: position 1,113,161 of record JAZHRO010000012.1, read on the forward strand.
GTCATCAAAGGAGGAACTTTCAATTGAAGAAACCATCAAACAAGCTTTAATGTTTTCATTATCCTCCTCAAGTTCCTCAATAAATCCACAATCCTCAAATTTATTAATCACCTTAAAAATATCCAATTTCATTCGTTGATCCCCAAAGGCGATTTCCATGCTACCGCTTTCACAATTAATGTTGGCCTTAGCGGTAGCCAGGAACGGATGCCCTAGAAGGATGGGCGTGTTCCTCAGATTTTCAGGTGCATCTATGTCAAGGACAAGAAAATCTACAGGAAAATAGAAATCCTTAACCTTAACTATAGCATCTTCAATAATGTCTCACGGATTTGTGACCGAGCAATCCGCTAACTGTAGCGTTATTGAAGTTGGCCGAAGTTCACCTAATCCAAACTTCTCATAAAGAGAAGTCAGAATTAGGTTGATGGATGCACCCAGATCCAAAAGTGCTCTATCAAATGTGTAATCTTCGATGACACAAGAAATCAACGGAGCACCTGGATCTCTCTTTTTCTGAGGGAGGTGGTGCAGGATAACATAACTAGCATGCTCGGAGAGTACCACCTTCCTCGAAATAGATTCTCTCGACTTACGCTTTTGTGTACATAAATCCTTTAAAAATCTCGCGTAAGCCGGTATGTGCTTGATAGCATCGAGGAGAGGGATATTGATCCCAACATTCTTAAATACATTCAGAAGCTCCTCATTGCTATCAATAGACTTCTTTGATTTGATCAAGGCTTCAGGAAAAGGAACATGAGTCAGATCTTTGGAATCAGGTTCTTGAGTCTTGATTTCTTCTCTAGAATTCTCCTCTCTCTCCTCAGGTTCTTTAGGATTCAGTAGATCAGAACAATGTGGTTGTGGATCCTGAGTTTGCTTACCACTCCTTAAGGTGACAGAATTTGCAGATGCATAAGAGTTTGGGTCTTGGGGAGGGTTAGGAAAGATTGGAGGGGCTTGATTAGCCAGGAATTGTTGATTTGCAGAAGAAGAAGAAGAGGAGGGACCCGACTCAACCACCTGGGCATGTGCGTGTGGGTCCCTCTGATTTCCGTACCCATGGGCTTAGTTGCCCAGATTCAGGATATTACGTGGGTTTGGTATAGGTTGGGATGATAGAGATCCGGGTTGACGAGAGCTAGCAATGAGCCCGGTCTGCAAGTTGTCCAGTAAAGTTTTCATTTGTTGCATGAGCTGGAGCATGGATCCTTGCATCTCTATCATTTGCCTGTTCAAATCAGCCTGCCCTACGAGTTGATGGGCATTCTAAGCTGGCTGATTGACCTGATTTGGAGGCAACTGAGTATATACATGATCCTGACCCATTGGTCATTGTGGAGCATAGTTGCCGGGTCAGAATTGGGTCTGTTGTCTCGAGTTTTTCCAAGAGAAGTTAGGGTGGTTTCTCCAACCCAAATTATAAGCATTAGAGTAGGGGTTGGATCTAACATTCTCTTGTACAGTACAGACATCCTCATAGGGTGAGGATGGAGAGAAAGAAAGGGAAGGATCAGAAAAACTGGGATCAAAGGCCCCAGTTTGGAACCCGTGGGGTTCCGAAAAATGCTAACTCACAGGTTGAGCTGCATCAAGTTGATTCACGAACTCTCGTCCAGAAGGAGCTCGTGAAGAATGGAATCCTGAATTTTGGGATTGAGTGGATTGAGAGTTGTTCACAGAATTTTCAGCCATCCACTCTTCCATTCTCTTAGCAACCAAGTCCACCTTGTCAAGTTTGTTACAAATCAATTCCATATCAAATGAATGAGAGTCATGGACTTCATTGATATTTGATCTGGGCTGCTGGGATCGGTTAAATGTATCCATGGAAGCATAATTGATTGAATTCTCGCTCATTTCCTCAAATAAATCGTGTGCACTATCTGCATCTTTATTGAGGAAATTGCCTTCGCAAGAAGCATCCACATGAATTCTGAGTTGCTCAGTCAACCCATGATAGATCTGCACGAGTTGCCATTTCGGCACCTCGTGGTGTGGACACCTTTGCAATAGGTCTTGGAATCGCTCCCAGGCCACATGAAATTGCTCCCCCGGCCGTTGGGTAAAGGTAGTGATTGCCCGTCTCAAGGTATTGGTACGTCCGACTGGGAAGAATTTCTTCAGAAAGGCCGATTTCAACTCACTCCAAGTTGCAATTGGTCTTCCTATTGTCCTGTACCAATGCGTAGCCTTATCCCTAAGAGAGTAGGGGAAGAGCCTCATGATCATTTTCTCCTCGTTTACGTTTCGTGCCTTGGTGGTCTAGACTAAAGTGGTCAAGTCCTCTAAGTGCTGAAATGGATCTTCAGACCCAAGCCCATGATAATGTTTGATCAGGCTTAACACCTGGGGCTTGATTTCTACGTCACCGACTGGAATCTGGATGCCGGGACATTCCCCGTAATTTGAAGGATCATAAAAATCCTTCAAGGGTTGAGTGCCCTACATTCTCTGGAACCAATCCTGCATTCTCTACATTTGTTCCAGCTGCCTTCGGAATTCTTCTTGTGGATCTCCAAGCAGAAGAGGTTGTTGGTCGGCCATGGAATCAATTTGACCAAAATCCAATTTGCGCCTCCTAGAATACTCTAGTGGTCCTTCCAATCGAGGATTCAATGACCATCTTCCCGGCATAAACTAGGAGAAGGTCGGAAGGACTGGGGATAGGAACCCTGCAGCACAATAAAATAAGGTTGTCCTTAAGTGGGGTAGCCTAAGGATCTAGTGACTCCCAAAACCCGCCTTAAGATTGTAAATGATTTACTCTACTTGCGTCTGCTCAATCCAACCAGTTAGAAGGAGGGACTGTGGAGAAGGTTCTTCCTTCAGCTTTCGCCTCTAGTTCCTAGTGTACCCCCAGTCGCGGTCGTTTGATACTACTCCCCTAGCTAGACATCAGATTAATCAGTTCAGGTAGGTTAATCAAAGACAATCTCGGACTAGGCCCTGAAGAGCAAATTAGACCTTAATGCCAACGTCTACTTAATTTTATTAAAGCCTGAGATTGTGGTGCTTATGGAATGTGATGGGCCCTTAAAATGGGTTGTGCCCTTAATGATTGATTGAGAATTGTGTAAGTGCGTGCACAACCAGGGTTTTTAAACAAGATTATTTGTGATGCATGGATTTTAATGTTCAAATCTTTCTTAAGTAGCTTTTAGGGTTTAAAATTAAGTTGATTGCAATCAAGTTTCGAGGCAAACCAAGTTGTCAAATACGGGTGAAGATTGCTTTCCTTTAAAACCAAAAATAAAGTGGAGTGCCTGGAATAGACCTAGATTGAAAACCCTAAGGAGGAGCTACTTTATGAGTTGATTTTAAGTAGAGTGGTGTGGCGCAAACAACTCAAACAACTGGCCACAAATGCACCACTAAGTTAGGCATGCAAAGATGGTTAACCTAGAATGATTTCTACTCTTTTATGTATTGCTTTATGTGTACTGGTTCCACATATCAGAACCCGGTTGAGTAGAAACAAATCAATTAGGTTAAGTGCCTTGAATGTGGGTGTACATTGTGTGTCTATTGAAAATTAGCCCACAAGATTATCTTTTTGTTGGTTTTTTATAAATGAGGGTGTAATGAATGTGAGTGAGAATCCAAACAACCAAACTATTCCTAGGATTTATGCAAACACCTAGGTTAATTGGAATTTGGATTTAATGTGGCAAATGAAATCTATGGAGGGGGGAAGAATGGGGAGCATTTACAGTTGTCTTCAACTGCACTTTACTCCGGTCTACCGCTTGATGATTCCCTGATGGAGGTCTCTGCAAAACAATAGACACAAGAGAAAGCAAGTTAGAAGAGAATAAAGTGCGAGAAATGCGAAAAGAAGATCAGAAATCGTTGCCTCCCCAGCAACGGTGCAAAAATGTTGAAGCTGCGAGTTATTACGCTAACGTATTTGGTTTTGAGAAACCTGTCATCGTAGTTTGAAAGCGAAGAACTCGTGTTCAACAAATAAAATTTGTACCAGAATAGAAATCCCGGGTCGAACTCAGGGAGGCTACGTCGATCTATATTCGTAATTATATTTTTTTAAAGTTTTTGTTGAAAAGCGGAGCAACGTAATTACAATGAAGCAATATTAACAATCAGAATAAACGAGAGAGAGAGAAAACATGCACTCAATATTTCAAAATGTTTATACAATAAAACCAGAGAAGAATTACACTAGAAAGCAAGAAATCAGCTATACTAGAAAGTAGAAAAATTCTACTCTAGAAAGCTGTAAAGAAGAATGGGAGAGAGAAGTTATCCTCCTCGACGATTGCTTGGAGGACGAGCCGAACGAGACGTCGCCTAGACGAAGGTGGACGGAGCAGGAAGGAGGTCGAGGTAGGAGGAACGAGAACGGGGCAGCGCATTGTCGTCGTCGCGGGATCCGCTTCTGAAATTAGAGTGAAAATTTGACTTTATCTCTCGAGGAGCATCCTGGGTGTGGGACAAGCTTCTCTTGAGCTTTGGAGGGCGAGAGAAGGAAGGGATGAAAATTTCGTATGGAGGGGGTCTCCTTTTATAGTTGTAAGGAGTGAAGGCAATTTGGTCTTTACAATTACAAAATATTAAAGGGGTCTTTAGTGACGGATAAAATCGTCGCTAAAGCCCTATTCGTGGGCAACATATGCTGCCCACTCATCTTCCACGCCGCCCACGTCCTTCAATTCTCGGTCGTTCGATCGAGAGATCGAACGGCTGAGATGCGCCCTCGCTGCACCTCTTCAAGCCGCAACTCCCGCGTCTGATGGCACGTCACGCCTGAGCGTGCGATAGCGTGTGGGCGCTATTTGGCTCTCGCAACCGCTCGATTGCAATCAAGCGATCACAAAGCCCACTCGCTCGCGCCTTAACAGCTGCTTCTGAAGATTCGAATGCGCACCACTTAAACTCGCGAGCACTCTCACCCGCTGCGCTACGGAGGCTTTTGTGTTGTGGGAAGATTTTGTGCGCGCGCATCCACAGCTGTTGGATGTGCATCCAACGACGGAGAAGCAGCGCTCAAAATGAAGAAGCGGTGGAGCGGCAGGTGCAACGGCTGGTTGGGCGGCTGAGATGGCACCACGTGGCGCCATCTTGGCCGTCCACCTTCTGGTTGATGTAGATGGTGCCACGGTTGTCGGATTGAGTTGATTTTTGCACCGTTAGGCTGTGATCGTCGATCCGAATCCACCGTGCAGTTGGATTTATTGTTTGAATTGCAGATTCACACCATATTAGCCTTTGATCTTCTAGGGTTCCCTGATCTCTATCTGATGCTACAGATGTCTGAGTAGGGCAATCTTGAAGTCGTTGAACTCCAATCGTCGCCCTGATCAAATCTGTATGGTTGGATCTTCGATTCGAGGCCCCGATAAAAATTTTCCCTGTCCCTGAACATAAAAGGAGAATTAACCTCCATTTTATCAAACTAATCTTAATGCAAGATGATGCATATTATGCAATATTTATAGTATCCAATGCAATTCTATGCTTAAGAACATGCATAAATAGAGATCTTCTATAGTGTAAACATGTTTACATCAAGATGGAAACTCCGATGAGGTAGACGGCGATGAAGATGGGGTTAGGAAGCGTCGCACGGGTATGTTGAGATGCAGAAGATGACGGGGAAGAAGTATCGGTCGCTTATGGTATGTGGTGGCTGGCGAAGGAGCTAGGGATAGGAGTTCACCGAAGCAAGCTCTGAGCAAGCTGGAGGTAGTGGAAAAAAGAGGATTTTCGACTTTAAAACTTGCTAAGGAAGAGGTGGTTGGCGCGTGATTGTGATTAAAAGATTGTGTAGTTGTAGTATTGTGCGAAAACACGACGACAAATAATATTTATAAAACTCCGGTGAGTACCGGATCGTTCGCAAGGAGGCAATCTCGATCTTTAAGGGAAGCTTTTCAGAAAACTAGTTTTAATAGGTATTTATATATGTATATATATATAAAGAGCAAATGTCAAGCATTCAGAATATCAGAATTTTATTGCATTCATAAACAATTTTCAAAGTAGAAAGTACTATGCTAAAGAGAGAGAGCAGACAGATAGAAGGATAGGGAGATAGAGAGATATAGAAAGTGCAGAGAGACGACGCTGCTTGTGGGATGCTTGTACAAGATGTGGCATCACCTCAGATCCAGAGCACCAGGTTGAAGGTCGAAGTGGAGTTGCAAAGGGATGGAGAGTTGCAGAGAAGATGGTAGAAAAGATCTGGAGTTGATGGAAGAGAGAGATTCTAAGTTGATGCCTTCAACTGGGGGGCCCTGGGCCTTCTTTTATAGTTTTGATGGAGGGCAAAAAGCGTATTGGAGGCCTTAATCTCATGTAACAACTCATGGGCGATCTGATCTATTGATCAGGAGATCAGTGGCTCTGATTTGGCCTCAAAATAGCCTTCAAAAAGCCTTCTACGCTCGGATTTGCTCTGGTGGCGACACATGGCAGCTGCTAGAGCGTTGGATCAAAGATCACATGGCCTCGCTTCCTCCTCTCACGCCTGCTGCAACAACCTCTTTTCGCACGCGCACCCGTAAGGCCCTTTTCAGCGCCTTATCCTCAGCCATCTGATCATGACGATCGGATGGCTTACGTGCACTTGACTCGCCTTACTAATCTTGTAAAACGTGTTCAATTGTGTGTACGCCCACGGAGGGCTTTGATCGTGCCATGTGGTCACGCCTCCACTCTCCGATCGCGTAATTGCACCCTCACACCATTGCCGCTTTAATTTCGTGCAGCGCACGACTCGAACGCTCTGTGCGAACCTTTTGTTATATATACTTATTTATTTCTATTTATGCTCATCCAATCTGGGCGGGCGACGTGGCACGCTTGTGACCATTGGATGAAGATCCAACGGCGTGCGATGCGGCCTTCCTAGATGGGGCAGTGGTGAGGGAGCTTTGGATGGCCGTCCGTCTTCTTTTCTTTGTATCTGGTGATGTAGACCTCCGATCAAGTTGATTTTTACGTCATTGGATTACGATCGTCGATCCAGATCCATTCGTGTGGTTGGATTCTTCATCTAAGGCTCGGATCTTTGTCCTTTGGCTCCAAGATCTCTGTACTTCTATAGACTGCACACGATGCTCTGGTTGTCTGATCGGGATGATTTCGGAAGCGTTAGACTCATGTCGTCATTCTGATCAGATCTATTTGGTCTGATCTGACATCTGTGGCTTCGAATAATCTGTGATTAAAATCATCTCCCTTTTAGGTCATGAAATGATGATATTATCTATGTGGCTACTCAAACTAACTAGTATGCGAATTACGATGCTTATGCATGCATTGACTCGAAGTTATGCTAGAATCTAGCTCAATTCAAGTTTTTTAGGTTGCATGATTGCTGTGCAATCACACCCCCATGCCTAAATCTTGCTAGTCCCTTGCAAATGCAAGGCTAAATGCAAAGTGGTCCTACATGACAGATTTCTATCAAAAGTTTGACTAGAGATTTATGTCGTTTGTTTTTATCCAATACTTTAGTAATCCAGATAATCGTGAATGTGTTTTGGTGTAGTCTATGCAACGGATCCAAGGGAAAAGTCAATCCACATCTAAAGCTCATAATTCACCCTTAGTAAAAATCTATTAGGATAGGCAAACTTCTCCCCTCGGGGTTATGAAGTAATATGTAAATTCTGCCCTAGCTTTTGGGTTAGGTAGAAGATTTTTGAGTCAAGTGGATATTTTCGGTGGCTTACAATCATCTGGTGCTGCAAAAACACGATGACAAATAATACTTATAAAACTCTGGTGAGTACCGGGTCGTTCGTAGGGAGGCAATCTCGATCTTTAACTGAAGCTTTTCAGAAAACTAGTTCTAACAGGTATTTATATATGTATATATATATATATAAAGAGCATATGTCAAGCATTCAGAATATTAGAATTTTATTGCATTCATAAACAGTTTTCAAAGTAGAAAGTACTATGCCAGAGAGAGAGAGTAGATAGATAGAAGGATAGGGAGATAGAGAGATATAGAGAGAGATAGAAAGTGTAGAGAGACGATGCCGCTTGTGTGATGCTTGTGCGAGATGCAGCAGCACCTCAAATCCAAAGCACCGGGATGAAGGTCGGAGCGGAGTTGTAGAGGGACGGAGAGTTGCAGAGAAGACGGTAGAAGAGATCTGGAGTTGATGGAAGAGAGAGATTCTAAGTTGATGCCTTCAACTGGTGGGCCCTGGGCCTTCTTTTACAATTTTGATGGAGGGAAAAAAGGGTATTTGAGGTCTTAATCTCGTGTAACAACCCCTGGGTGATCTGATCCGTTGATCGGGAGATCAACGGCTCTGATTTGGCCTCAAAATAGCCTTCAAAAAGCCTTCTACGCTTGGCTTTGCTCTGGTGGCGACACATGGTAGCCACTAGAGCGTTGGATCAAAGATCGCACGGCCTCGCTTCCTCCTAGCGCGCCCTCTCCAATAACCTCTTTCCACGTGCACACCCGTAAGGCCCTTTTCAGCTCCTTATCCTCAGCCGTCTGATCATGACGATCGAACGGGTTACGCGCGCTTGCCTCGCCTTCTTAATCTCGCAAAACACGTTCAATCGCGTGTTCGCCTACGAAGGGCTCTGATCATGCCACATGGTCGCACCTCCGCTCTCTGATTACGCAATTGCACCCACACACCCATGCCACTTAAATTTCGCGCAGCGCTCAGCTTGAACTAGCATCCCGCACTTATGCGCTTGTGTGTGAGCCAACGCACTGCGCGAACCTTTTGTTATATATACTTGTTTGTTTCTATTTATGCTCATCCAATCTAGGCGGGCGACGTGGCGCACTCGTGGCCATTGGATGAAGATCCAACGACGTGCAATGCGGCCTTCCTAGTTGGGGCGGTGGTGAGGGAGCGGTTGTGATGGTGCCACATGTCGCCATCATGGCTGTCCATCCTCTTTTCTTTGTATCTGGTGATGTAGACCTCTGATTGAGTTGATTTTTACGCCGTTGGAATTCGATCATCGATCTGGATCCATCTGTGCGGTTGGATTCTTCATCTAAAGCTCGGATTTTTGTCCTTTGGCTCCATGATCTCCGTTCTTCTATGGACTACACACGATGCTCTAGTTGTCTGATCGAGACGATTTCGGTAGCATTGGACTCCTGTCGCTGTTCTTATCAGATCTGTTCGGCCTAATCTGACATCCGCGGCTTTGAATCATCTGCGATTAAAATCATCTCTCTTTTAGGTCGTAAAATGATGATATTATCTATACAGCTACTCAAACTAACTAGTATGCGAATTACAATGCTTATGCATGCATTGACTCAGTTATACTAGAATGTTGCTCAATTCAGGTGTTTTAGGTTGCATGATTGCTGTGCAATCAAGAAGGGAACGCCGATGAGGTCTTTTATGGGCCAAAGGACGAGCTTCAAAGCTTGGAAACCAAGATTTTAAAGCTCGAAATTCACGAAATAGGTTTAGGATTTTCAAGAGTTCTCATGAACTCTTGAATGAGATTTGGAAGGTAAGACCTGTCTTAGATTGAAGAGCAACTCCTCATGAATTTTCCTTCCAAATTTGGAAGGATTTCGTCATGAGATCAAGGAAAATCTCTTGATTAAAGGTTGGCGGTTCTTGGATTCACACAGTAATGGCGGCAGGGGCATTTCTGTGAAGAAAATGAAGTTAGGGGGCTTTTGTAAAAATTTCAAAAGTTGAAGGGTTATTTGAGAGAATAAGAGTTAGACCTGGATTAAAATGCAAACTAGATCGAAATAAACTCAGATTGGGCTCAAATTTTGATACAAGCCTAATTTAAACCCAAGGAATCCAATGGTGAAGTTAGATTTTGGTTTTAACCTAGTTTGGTTGGGTAATTTCTGAAAAAACCCAAATTAGGGCAATAGTCTGTCTATGACTCTATTTTGGCTCAAAATGGGTTTTGATGGTCAATTCAAAGATGCTAAACCCTAGAGAATATTTTTTTATGAATTTTAGAAGGTTTATGTGAATTTTATCTTGACCAGAACATCAATTAATTAAGCAAGTCTATTTTTAGGATTTCAGATGTCCATTAATTCTTGAAATGCATGAAAATCGATTCTCGTCTCCATGGACCAACTTTTTAGACATTTATGACCATTTGACCTTTAATTAACCCCTGAGAAATCCCGTGATTGTTCTGCATTCATGATAGGATGGTAAAGTTGCAGTTTTAACCCTGGTTTCATCTTTTCTTCTTAAAACAATTCATCCTGCTCAGGAGACCTTCTGACTGATATGTAGGAGCTTTTATTGACTTTATAAGATCAAATTGAGCTAGTTATGGCTCATGATGGCATTCCCATCAGCTATTATGAAACTAGTTAAAATGAATCAAAAAAGGATCCTCCTCCAAAGAAAACCACTAACAAGTACAGATCCACATTACAATGGATACCGAAAAAATAACTTACACTTTGTTTTGTAGGTTTTAAAGGACATTATAATGTCAAAAATTGGATCTACAAAATGAAGGATGGCCGACTCAAATTAGAAAGACCTAAAGAAACACCAAGTCATGAAAGGAGGTCTTTTATAGGAACGAAGAAACCTAAAAGAAAGAAGACAAGGAGGTCGCTACCAAGGAGGCTAATGGGTGATGGACTCCGGTTGTTCCAAACACATGACAAGGGACATACACTTATTTTTGGACCTCCAACCTACGGATGGAGGAACAGTTATGTTTGGCAACAACCACAAGGGCCATATTATTGGCCTTGGTAAAATAGGTAACCCTCTATCCCTTATCTCAAATGTTTCTTTAGTAAAAGGATTAAAACACAACTTATTAAGTGTTAGCCAAATTTGTGATAAGGGATATAAGGTAGTTTTCACTTCCAAAATATTTGAAATTATGCATGCATCAACCAATGAAACCCTTTTTAAGGGAACTAGGTTTAAAGACACTTATATTATAGAATTTGATAAAGATAGCACTTATGAGTGTTCTGTAGCTAATAATGAATTGAATGTATGGCATAGAAGACTAGGACATGTTCATATGAGGCTACCCCAAAAGCTAGCTAAACATGAACTAGTTCATGCTCTTCCTAAAGGAAAATTTGTAGATGACCTTATATGTGATTCTTGTAAATTAGGTAAAATCATGAAATCTAGCTTCAAAACCAAAGAAGTTATATCCACATCAGGACCACTAGAATTACTTCACCTAGATTTATTTGGAGCAACAAAATACGAGAGTCTTAGTGGGTGCAAATATTGCCTTATAATTGTAGATGATTTTTCAAGGTTTTCATGGGTCTCCTTGAGATATAAAGATGGAATGTTTTCCATATTTTCTCTTTCTTTTAGGAAGGTTTAAACTAAAAAAGGCTACTAAATCACTTGAATTTGTAGTGATCATAGGGGCGAGTTTGAAAATTCCTTATTTGATGATTTTTATTAGGAGCATGGTATTACTCATGAGTTCTCTTTCCCCTGAACACCTCAACAAAATGGGGTAGTTGAGAGAAAAGCTGCACTCTTCAAGAGTGTGCTCGAACATTGCTCATAGACTTTAGGTTACCGAAATACTTTTGGGCCGAGGCAGTTAACACGGCTTGCTACATGTTAAATTGCATCTTAATTCGATCTGGGTTGCGAAAAACTTGCTTTGAACTATATTATGGGAAAATACCCAAGATTAGTTATTTTAAAGTTTTTGGATGCCGATGTTTTGTTTTGAATACCCATTCTAATTTAGATAAATTTGATGCCAAAGGTGAAGAAGCTTTCTTTATTGGTTATTCTTCATGTAGTAAGACATATTGGGTTTTTAACAAGACCACATTAATAGTGGAGGTAACCCTTTATGTTTCATTTAATGAATCACCTCACTCTTCTTCTATTGACCGAGTCAATGTGGAAGATGAAGATGATTCTTCTATTAATGTGTGTGACATCCCCAACTCCAATATCAATAATCTTCCAAAAGATTGGATTTAGAGAGATCATCACGAAAGTCAGGTCATTGGAAGTGTTTTTGATGGCGTTAAAACTCGATCTCGTTTTAGTTGCTCTTTTGGTCTCTTCGTCTTTGTATCTCAAGTTGAACTGAAGAGTGTTGAGTAAGCATGCTCCGAAGAACCTTGGATGATGGATATGTAGGAGGAACTCAACTAATTCCAAAGGAATGGAGTTTGGGATCTAGTACCTAAGCCTGAAGGGCAAACAGTAATAAGAACCAAATGGGTATTCTGGAACAAGTTAGATGAATCTGGTGTAGTCATTTAGAACAAGGCTCGTTTGGTAGACAAGGATATAACCAAGAAAAATGGATTGATTTTGGTGAGACCTACGCTCCCGTAGCTCGACTTGAATCAATTCGCATGCTTTTAGCTTATGCCGCCTTCCTTAGCTTTAAACTCTTTCAAATGGACATTAAGGGTGTTATTCTTAACGATTTCATTAAGGAGGAAGTTTTTGTAAAACAACCTCTTGGTTTTGAGTCTCATGATAAACCTAACTTTGTCTATAAATTAAACAAGGCATTATACGATCTAAAGCAAGCTCCTAGAGCTTGGTATGAGAGACTCAAAGACTATTTATTGAGTGCAAACTTCTCTATAGGAGAAGTTGATTCTACATTGTTTATTAAAAGAAAAGGAAAAGACATTATTAGTCCAAATATATGTAGATGATATTCTCTTCGGTGCTACTAATGAATCTATGTGTAGAAAGTTCTCCAAGATTATGCAGGAAGAATTCGAAATGAGTTTGATGGGTGAACTTAAGTTCTTCTTGGGTTTATAAATCACTCAACTCAAATTCGAGACCTTTGTGTGTTAATCAAAATACACAAAGGAGAGGCTGAAAAGATTTAAAATGGAGAAAAGTAAAGGGAAGAACACTCTTATGAGTGTTACAACCTCCCTGGACTTGGACGAGTCAGGTACGCCCATAGATCAAAAACTTTATCGTAGCATGATTGGCTCCTTGTATTTAACCTCTAGTAGATCTGACATTTTATTTAGTACTTGCTTATGTGCTAGGTTTCAATCAAACCCCAAACAATCACACTTAAATGTAATTAAATAAATATTTAGATATCTAGTTGACACACCTGAATATGGTTTATTTTACCCTAGGAGTACACATTTCAACCTAGTCACATATAGCGATGCGAACTACACAGGAAGCTGCACGAATATGAAGAGTACTAGTGGGACGTGCCAATTTTCGGGCGAATCACTAGTCTCTTGGTTATCAAAGAAACAATCTAGTGTAGCCCTATCAACCACGGAGGCTGAGTATGTAGCCACCGCTCTAGCATGGTCTTAAGTGTTATGGATGAAAAATACTATGAAAGATTTCAATTTGATATTTAATAAGATAAAAATATTATGTAATAATACTAGTGTTATTAACCTTTCGAAAAATCCCGTACATCACTCCTGTACAAAACATATTGATATGCGACATCATTTTTTGAGGGATAATGTACTTAAGGGAGAAATCAAGGTTGAATTTATTTGTACTGAATTGCAATTGGCTGATAGTTTTACTAAACCTTTGAATTATGATTGATTTAATTCCATACGTAAAAAACTAGGCATATGTAAGCTAAGTGATATTTGAAGAACTTAATGACTTAGTGGAATTTTGTTTGTCATGAACATTGAAGGAGTTTTGACTTCATCAAGTCAGAAAACCTTCAAACATAGTTCAAAAATCAAAATGCACATTCTGTGTAATATCAGATCTCTGATCAAAATACCAGATGTCTTATACTTAAAAAGTCAATGTCCAAGTATCTTGACCAGACGTCGATTTCATTAAGTCTTATCAAATTAAAATCTTTCGAAAAATGATCTTCCAGACATTTGTACATAGCGACAGATGTTGGTCCTGTCATCAAATAACCTTGGACGGACGTTTATTTAGCATCAGGGTCAGAAGTTAGGAGGCTCTAAATTTAGATATTCGATGTCTGAGGATTGATTCAAACGTCTTATAAGTCGTCTGATGCCAAAATCAGACAACCTATAGCTTTGGCTTAAAACTAGGGAGTACTGATTTCAAAGATCTGTCGTCTAATTTTGTTTTTCGACGTGTAGTTTGTCGTTTGGTACAAAAATTAGACAACCTGTAGCTTGAATCTTGGACCTAGTTTCTCTTGCCCTAGAAGCTCAAATGCTAGGATCAAGACCTAAGGTGTGGGCCTTGTTTTGGGGCATTAATGATCTTCATATGTTCATATGTTATTTTGAATGGCAAGAGTATTACCTCAAACTGACTCAAGCCGTCATCTAAGTGGCTTGGGTCCAAAGGTATATTGCCACATGAACTATGGCAGGTTGTATTGCCCCAAGGCATACTACCACACAAAATGTTTTTTGTGTTGCTGTGTGCATGCATTTGATGGGAATGTATATGTGTTGTAATGTTGTGTATGTGTTTACAGGTATCCTATTTCCCCACCTTCGAAAACCCAACCCACCCACGCTACCCATAATGCCTCCACGTAGGATGCAAGCCGAAGGCTCTTCTGCTTCCTCTTCCACTTACTTGGCTGACCAATTGTGTGGAGACATTGCTAGACAGTGATTTCGTCGCTTCACAAACGCTAAAGTAAAGAGTCTCCACTTCATTGTGTGGAACGATTTTGCACACCTAAACCTTCGGGAACACTTTGAAACTCTTCATCTATTCCAATATTTTGACCATCAATTATGGAATTGTTGGCGTGTTCCTAGACCTAGTCATCATTTTCAACGCTAACATCATTGAAGACTATAGCAACGATGAGCTTGAATTACACACCCATCTGTTTGGTCACGAAATTAATATTACCTCTGAATCCATTTCCACACTTCTTGACATCCCTAATGAGGGGAATGATTTTAATGACATTCTGAGGTAGTATGACTCAGAAGTCATTAACCAAGAATTGATTCTACCTGATAAGTATGAAGAAACCTTGTTACTCTACCTTGCAAGAATCTCAAACCTCTTCCCTAATTACTTTCTCGCATTTTTGGTTGTACCTTCTTAATAAATTGGGGGGTTTTGATTACATCTCGTGCCAACACAAGGCACTTATTTTTGCCACCGTGTGTCACATCCCCTTCACTTTTGCCACCTCATCATTCATGTCATGAATGAGGACCATGGGGCATCTTTACCTTTTGGGTTTATCTTATCCAAACTCTCTGCAACCCATAGGATTCCCAGATGATTAAGCAGCTGATAAAAAGGTCGAGCCCTATAACTGGACCATAGCTACCAAGGTGCACAGTCTTAGGGAGCATCTCAAGCCAGAAGAAGAGCCAGCTGACGAGGAACCAGTCACACCTTTTTCAGATTTCCATGCTGAGCATCCTCTTCAGATAGAAGCTCCTAGATAGAGCTTTGACGAGTGATTGTGTAGCAATCATAGGTCCTAATATACCTGAATTAAATTAGATCCTAGCTTAACTTAGTTATAATGCATACATACGCATCATACTTTGCATCATAGTTGATTTATTAGCTTTTTAAATAATAATGTCATATTATGTTCTAATTGAGAGGTATTTACAATTGTAGGTAATTCGGGGTTGTGGATGACCAATCCAACCATATGAATCTACTCAAAATGACAATGGGAGTCCAACGCCTCCAAGATCGCATCGATCAGACTCCCATAGCATCCTATGGAGTTCGCAGAAGAGAAAGGGCCAAGAGGCAAATAGGTGGAAATATGGACCTCAAATGTCAAATCCAACCACACAGATGGATCCAGATCAATGATTGCAGTCCAACAACGCAAGAATCATCTTGATTGGAGGCCTAGTGCACTGTCTACAAAGAAAAGAAGATGGATGGCCATGATGGCACCACGTGGCACCATCGCAGCCACCCAGCATCATTGCCCCAACCTCTAAAGGCACTTCCCCTGTGTGCTGTGGGTTGTTAGATCATCATCCAATGGCCACAATGCGCCCACGTTGATCGCACTAGCACGCCTCATCAAGGAAGGAAGATCCTCAGCCATTGGATTTCCATTCAACGGTTGAGAGCAGCCATGCATGAAATGGAAACTACAACAAAGTGCAAGCGTAGCGTGTTGGTTGATGCGCTGGTGCGAGATCGAGCAGCGGGCGATTGAGGCACGATCTGTGGAAAATCAAACGAGGTTGTACACTGGATCCAATTGGAGCATCGGATCTCCATCAGACGGTGATGGAGCGACTATGTGGCACGCTGGCGAGCATCGGATGAAGGCGCACGCAATCACGCGCAACTGAACGCATGCACGTGCAGGTTAGAAATTTGAAGGTGGTGCGGGCGAGGCACTTAAGCTATCCGATTTTGAGATCGGATGGCTGAGGACTGAGCGTGCGATTTTAGCGCTTGCATTTGAAGAGCGATTGGTGGTGCAGGAGGTGCGCGAATCAGAGCTGTCAGATGGTGATATGAAGGATGCAGGCATGCCACGTGGCATCTCCAGAACACATTTGCGTGTGGAGAATGATTTAGAAGGCCTTTTGAAGCACGATCTGATCCGTTGATCTCCCAATCGACGGATCTGATCAATTTGAGGTTATTGCACAAGTTTGAGGGCTTAAATGCCCACTTTGCCCCTCCATAAAGCTATAAAAAGAGCCCTAGGGCCCCCAATTGAAGAACAACTCTCTCCAGACCCTCTTCAACTCTCCAGATCTTCTTCTCTAACTCTCTCCCTCTAAAGCACCCACCAAGCCATCTTGGTGCACCGCTATTGCTCTCCCCAACCTCTCTAGAAGGTCATCATGGACCACCCATGGTGCCCTTATTCTGATAGATTAGATAGCTAGTTTTCTTGCTCTAGCTTTACATGTATTAGTCATAAACTCTAGTTCTATTTGGCACTTCATGATCAACCCGCTTACTTGATTTGCTTTATATATATATTAATTAGTCTGCAAGTAGTAGCATGCAATTCTAAATCAATTTATGAAATCAGAAGCGTTTTCTGCCTCCCTAAATTCGACTGGGACTTACCTCTCGTTAAAATTGTATTTGTTTTGAAGTATTTTGCACTATACTACGGCATATTCATTCTTTTAATGCAATCTACGAGACAAACAACGGGGTCTGGGATCCCGCCACGGATTCCATCTCTGCGGGCATCTCTCTTTTGATGCGGCGAGCTGAAGAGATGTACACTTTCATGGGTGGCATGTGCCAATACATCAACGAATTTTGTACTGACGTCCGCAATCTGCAAATGGGACAAGGACCCGCTTGCTACTGCCGCTACCATGATCAAGAGGACTAGTCAACTCTCAGTTGCAGTTGTTGCATTTTCTTTTGTTTCTTTCTTTCTTTCCATGATAGCATGTATTAAGGGGCTTTGACCCTATACTTATATTTTCTTTGGGAACAATAGTTAGCTCTTGCTTAGGGCACATACATTTTCCCTAGTTAGTTTACTTTCATGCTTTATTTCAACTTTGTCAAAACACTTTGATTATATATTTAGCATTAAGCTTTCTATATTCATATTGTCCTCATGATCTCTATTCTAGTTTAATATATGTCTAGCAAAAATATGTTTGCTTAATATATGACAGTTTTAGTTTAGTTCAACCCCTTTAGGAACCCTTCTTGTTGACATTCAGAAAGGGGGAGAGAACTTTAGGATCATGAAAATTAACTAAAAATTTGATCAAGTTTTGTATAGATCACTAAATATAACATTGAGGGGAGAAAACAAGATCCTAAAGATATTTTGAAAATCATCAAAAATGGGAGATAATTCTACCTCTCATAAAGAATATTTTGATGATTTTACAAAATAAAGTAAAAGAAATAAAACATGGAAATAAAATTTTTTTTCAGATTTTTCCTAAATTCTTGATTTCAACTGGAATTCAGTGCTGCAAATTTCAAGTCAATCGGAGTTGCATAAAAATTCTTATGATATTTTGAACTTCGAAAAATTAGGAACAATAACTATTTTGATAACAGATCTTTGCACGAATTTTTAAAATTTTTCTACAACTTTGATTTGTGCAAAATTTTGCTATGTTGATCCCTACTTCAAAACTCACGTCCAATAAAAATTTGTGAATTTTTGGACATACGGATCTTCGAGAATTGAATTTATAAGTTAAGAGTTTCTTTCAGCTCAAAAATCACTAACAAGAGAGAAATTTTTTTTTTCAATAACCAAGCAAATTCTAACTGATCCTAAGGTTCAAGCAAATCCTAATTTTTCTAAATCTAACTAATCTAAACTACAGGTACTTACCTACGATTCGAACCCGCGATTTCTCCGTTTGTAGTATGCTGTTCAGATTTCCATGCTTCCTGAAATCAACGAAAAAATAGCAAGTTAGAGATTTCGAATAAGCACTGAAATGCTTCAAAAATTTCCGTTGCCTCCCTGGAAACAGTGCCAACTTGTTCGTCGATGCGAGACAAGTTTGGAAGCTCAGATATTATCGTCGTAGTGCGAGTTGCGACGGAACAAATGAATTTGTAAAAATCAGTGAGTACTGGGTCTTTCGCAGGGAGGCAATTACGATTTCATGCAGAAGCTTTTCAATAAAACTCATTCTAAATATATATATATATATGTGTGTATATATGTATAGATCAGATTTCTAAAAGGTTAGAATTTTATTACATGCATAAACAGTTTTTCAAAATAGAGATTGCTATGCTAGACAATAACCAGAGAGAGAGAAAGAGAGAGAGAGAGAGATAAGACAACGCCGCTTGTGGGATTCTTGTGTGAAGCGAGGCAGCACTTCAGATCTAGAGCACCAGGATGAAGGTCGGAGCAGAGTTGTAAAGGGAGAGAGGTCTGGAAGAGAGATGGTGGAAGTTGTATTTGAGATGGAAGGGATGTCTGGAAGATGCCTTCAACAGGGGGGCCCTAGGCCTCTTTTTATAACTTTGATGAGGGGTAAAGTGGGCATTTTAGCCCTCCAACTCATGAAATTAACTCGAAATCCACCTCTGTTCCAATCACTCAAGATGATCTACACATGATAGCTCAAAGACTAGACCAAATGCAAATCCACCAGAAAAAAATCAAAGAAAAGCTCGCTCACAAACAAGCCCCACACCTTAACTCTCCACCCCCTAACTCTCCACATGTTCTCAGAAGAGAAAATCTGCACAACATTGATACCACACTTGCTGGACAACAGTTTTCTACTGATTTTACACAAGATATGACTGGGAATTTTGATTACTTGAATCAAAATATTCTTGATCCCACCACTAAAAATATCTATGCTCTCCAGGAGCAATTTAGAAACCCCTCCAACACTTACAATCAAAACTAGAGGACCAGTCCAAATCCCTCTTGGAAAGCTTCGAACCCAATTTCGTTTCCTAAAACTAATCAATTTGGGAATTATGGGCAACTCGCATATCAACCTGGACCATCCCAGGAACATATTAGCACCCAGGTCATGAAGACTCTACAGGGTATGCAGAATTAAATGACGGAGTAACTCGCATGATAACCAACTTGCAGCATCAAGTTATGGTTACTTTAGATAATAGACCTACTAGCAATCTGCCATCCCAACCGATGCTCAACCCTAACAATCAATGGAATCAAATTCAAGGTGGTTATCCCAATCAACCAATCTACCCAGCACCTCAGCACCCCTCAGGTTTCAATCACAGTTAGGCTTCTCGTCCTCCTCCTAGAAACAACCATACTGCAAATGCAGTTACTTTAAGGAATGGGAAAACCACTTAAGATCCTTTGCTTGCTCAAGGAACCCGCTTCAATAAAAATAGATCAACTCTTACCCCCTCTAACTTTGTTCAGGAACTTGAAAATGCAAAAAAGGAAAACCCAATACCCTTTCCACTTGCCCTTCACTCTTCACACACAAAGAAAAAGAAATTCGAGCCCACTGATAAGGAATTAATGGATCTCTTTGGGCAAGTAAAATCAATATCCCTCTCCTAGATGCCATAAAATATGTCCCTACCTATGCCAAGTTTTTGAAAGATTTGTGTACACCCCAAAGGCAGCCTCGAAACCTAGGAAAGGTGATCCTTCTGGAGATAGTCAGCTTAGTTGTGTAGAGCAAACTGCCTCTTAAGAGAAAAGATCCAGGTGCTCCCCTGATTCAAGTAGTCATTAATGATGCTTCTTTTGATCGCGCCTTACTGGATCTCGGTGCCTCAATTAATCTTATCCCCACTGTAGTTTTCGAGGAATTTAAGATCAGAGAATTAAAGCCTATTGAGGTTACTCTTCAATTGGCGGACCGATCTACAATCAAACCAAGGGGAATTGTTGAGGATATCATTGTCCGGGTCAAAAATTATCTATTTGTCATAGACTTTTTAGTCCTGGATATAGGGTACCGGAAGCTCTAAAGTATGCCCCTATAATTCTTGGAAGACCATTCTTAGCCACCGCCCATGCCAATATTGATTGTGATTCTGGAAAGATGAAGATCATGTGTGGCGGTGAATCTGTAACCCTAGATATTTTCCAAGCTTCTGGGTAATTCCAAGAACCTAATTTCTTTGACAACTTGGATTCTGAGATTGAAAATATAGTGGAGGAAACAATGCATATTTCACACATGGGTTCCTATTTTGCCATTAACACGATTTCTGAACAATCCACTTCATCCCACCCTCCTACCCTAACCACACATTCTCCAACTAACACTTCAGTTGACACCTTCCCTCTCACTTCACCTCTAACTCCTAAGGTAGAAATTCTGTCAGAGCCGGGCCCTCAACTTGAGCTCAAACCTTTGCCCGACTCCCTTAAATATAATTTCTTGGGTTCGAACCAAACCATGACCCTGATAATCAATTCTAGACTTACTAGGGCACAATAAGAAAAACTTCTCCAGGCCTTAAACAAAAATAGAAAAGCTATTGGCTGGACCCTTTCTTATCTTAAGGGTATTCATCTGTCTTATTGTACACATCGCATATATCTTGAGGACGATTCTCGCCCGTCCTGCCAACCTCAAAGGCTCTTGAACCCTACCATGTAAGAGTGGTTAGTTGGACGTAATTACTACTGTTTTCTTGACGGTTATTCCGGCTATAATCAAGTAGCGATCCATCCTGAGGACCAAGTCAAAACTATATTTACTTGCCCCTTTCGAACCTTTGCTTTCCGAAGAGTCCTTTTCGGTCTTTACAATGCACCTGCGACTTTTCAACGGTGTATGCTTGCAATTTTCTCAGACCTGGTGGGTAAATGTTTGGAAGTCTTTACTGATGACTTCTCTATTTTTGGAGATTCTTTTGACCTTTGTCTCAAAAACCTTGAAAGAACCCTCAAAAAATGCATAGAAGTCAACTTGGTTCTCAGCTGGGAAAAAAGTCATTTCATGGTCTAGGAAGGTATTGTTCTAGGCCATGTTATTTCTAAAAAAGGAATTGTGGTAGATTGAGCAAAAGTTGATGCTATCTTTAAGTTCCCACCGCCCACTACTGTGAAACAGATCCGCTCTTTTTTAGGGCATGTGGGTTTCTACCACTGTTTCATAAAATTTTTTTCCCCAATCTCTAAGCCCTTAGTCAATTACTTACCGAAGACCAGCCTTTTGACTTTAATGATCAATGCCTGGAGAGTTTTTTGAAGTTAAAGAAGGATGTTACAGAGGCACCAATCTTACAGGAACCTGACTGGAATTGTTCCTTTGAACTCATGATTGATGCCTCTGATTTTGCTATGGGGGCCGTTCTAGGGCAAAGAATTGACAAGAAGCTCATTGATGATGCACAGTCGAATTACATGGTTACTGAAAAAGAATTTCTTGCCATTGTCTTCACCCTAGAAAAATTTCGATCATATCTGTTGGGGTCACATGTCACCATATATACCGACCACTCAGCACTTAAATATTTGTTGGCCAAAAAAGACGCGAAACCCTGCCTTATTCATTGGATCCTGTTGCTCCAGAAATTTGATTTGGAAATCAAGGATAAGGTAGGATTGCAAAATGTAGTGGCCGACAATCTCTCTCATCTTATGACGAATTACATGTTCACCCCCCTGATAAATTCCCCGACGAGACTATCTTAGCTGCTAATACCCTCCCTTGGTTTTCACCCATGGCAAACTACCTTGCAATAGAAGGAATCCCATCTGATTGGCCAAAAACCAAAAGGGATAAGTTCTTTGCTGATGTTAAATACTATTTCTTGGAGGAGCCCGACCTGTTTTGTATTTGTGCCGATCAGGTCAATAGACGATGTGTCCATGATTCAGAAATTCATGATATTCTGACATATTGTTTCTCAATGGCCCGTGGTGGACATTTTTCGGGCAAGAAAACTATAGCTAAGATCCTCAATTTTGGATTCTTCTGGCCCAGCTTGCACAAAGATGTTCATGCTTTTGTTCGGTCCTGTGTGCGTTGCCAGAGCATCGACAACATGACTCGGAAGGATATGTTGCCCGTTAATCCAATTTTAGATGTTGAAATTTTCGATGTATGGGGCATCGACTTCATGGGACCGTTCATCAATTCTAGTGGGTATTTATATATACTAGTCGCAGTCGACTGTGTATCTAAATGGATTGAAGCAATACCCACTCGCACCAATGATTACAAAGTGGTTGTCGAATTTATAAAGAAAAATATTTTCTCCAGATTCAACATTTCTAAGGCCATCATTAGTGATGGAGGATCACATTTCACTCACAATTTCGTCACCTTCTTTCTAAATATGGGGTTAATCACAAAATTTTTACTCCCTATCACCCCCAAACAAATGACCAAGCAAAAGTTTCTAATCGAGAAATAAAAAATATTTTACAAATGATGGTTAGGCCCAATCGTAAAGACTAGTCCAACAAATTGGACGATGCTTTATGAGCCTATCGTACCACTTTTAAAACCCCACTTGGCATGTCTCCCTTCCATCTGATTTTTAGGAAGGTGTGTCATCTCCCGGTAGAACTTGAACATAGGACTTTTTGGGCAATAAAGCAATTAAATATGGATTTATTTGAAGCCGGTACCTATAGGAAATTGCAATTAACTGAATTGGAAGAATTACGTAATTGCTCTTATGAAAATGTGTGGATTTACAAAGACCAAACAAAGAAATTTTATGATAAATATATTGTTCGAAAATATTTTGACATCAATCAACGCGTTTAGCTTTTTGATGGACAATTAAATTAAAATCCAAATGGACTGGCCCATTTATTACCCCCAAAACATATCCTTATGGCACTATTGACCTTTTTGACCCAAAAACTAATACATTTTTCAAGTCAACGGCTAGCGTTTAAAGCCCTATCTTGATCATACCCCGAATCTTCCTTCAGAATCATTCGATTTAACCGACCCAACCACTAGTGATCACTGATGCACATCACGCCCAGCTGAATGGCGTAAAAGATAGTACTAGATGGGAGGTAACCCATAATTTTTTTGCTTTCCTTTTTCATTTTTTTCAGTGGTTTTGATCATCCTGTTTCCGACCATCTACACTAAGGTGCATTCTTTTCCCTTCCTCTAGCATGCGGACATGCAACATCTTAAGCATGGGGGGGTGTTTTTAAATTTTGACGATCAAATCAGGATTTTCAAAACCCAAAAATATGCATTTTTTTGGGTAGTTATCACTCTGGATAACTACCCTTTCCTTTTTAAAAAAAAATGCATTTTTTAAATTTATTTCATTTTCTACATGCATACAAAAACCCCCCGAAAAAAACATGCAATTTTCTTACTTTTTGCTTGCATACCCAAAAAAATAAAAATGTCGAAAACTTTTTAAGGAAATCTTGAAATCGGGACTAAGGTTGAGCATTTACTTTTGGTATAATGGGATTTAATCTTTAACAAGCTAGGGATGAGGATACGGATTGGATCAGTAGAATTTCAGGATCTACCTTTAGACTAGATCAAATATCTTTCTCTAAAATTCCACCTAAACTCATGATAGTTCAGGTGACTTAATCCTCTTTTGTAACATGGAAAGTATCTGGCTTAGTTTCTGATTCAAAAACTTGCATCTCGTGTAAAATTTCTTGTGCCAAAAATCACACATAAGTCAACACCTAAAAACAATTAAAATTTAGAAAGACCCCTTGTTTGTCCTTAGTAAAAGTCTAAAGCAGATCATTGGTTTGAGTTACCACCGTCAAGAAGGTGGAAAATGCCTCCTTTGAGGACGTGATGTCAACATGTTACCGCCTTGATGCTGCTCTATATCTATATTTCATATCTTTAGACAGAGCATTAAGGTGCATTTTTGCAGCTCAAGTGTCTTGGATTGTGCTCTACCCATAGTGTCGAAGCAAGAGCTTGAGTTTGCTTGGAGCGCCCCTTTACACCACATCGTGTTTGGGGTTGTGAGCTCCTGGGTGGTGTCATGGACAGTACTATCCCGAAGTACTGGTGCTAGAGCCCGCTCGA